>LPNX011031463.1:211107-230431 GCA_001517045.1 Pseudotsuga menziesii | reverse complement strand
AGAGAGAAGAAAAGAGACTGAATCACATGAATGAAGAGATGAATATTGGTGTGTATCCTTCCATTGAATAATTATGAATAATAGAGTACATAAATAGTAAACCCCTCATGGGGAAGTCGAATTGTATGGAAACAACTCATAAAGCTCAAAAAGGCTGACTTACCAAAATATAGCAAACCCCCATAGGTGGATAAAGCACTTGCTAAATCTATCAAGGACCTCACGAGTTGGAAAAAGCATGAGTGAGTTGTCAAGGAGATGGAAGTAACATGCTAATCCTAGAAAATGGAGAAAAACTAATGGAGGATGGGTTGGAAACAAAAGCACCCAGTTTCCTAGTTGACTAGCTTTTATCTTATCCATAGAAAAGCAGGATAAAGCAGAAAAAGCAGAAAAAACAGAAAAAAGCAGAATCTGCTATAAGGTCCTGCATACTAATTCTAGATGAACCCAGAATGAGAAATAACTCATTCCTAGGATATAGATGGCATGCATTGACTTTAAGGTGCCACCTAATTAAGCTAGTGGGTGAATAATTAATCAATAATGATTAATGATTTTATCCTAAGTTGTGAGTGGGTTTAATATATTCCAACACTACAATGCTTTCATTTCCTACAGATCTAAGAGCATTTTCAGAATATCAATAGACAAACTATGAAACCAAGATTAAATTCCACACAAAAATTTCAATTTCAAATATTTACACTAACGAACTCTTGAGATATAAACCCAAAGAGGAATTTTAGGCTAAAAAACTATCAGACTTGTCAATAAGGCAGAATGGAGATTGACAAAAACTAAAGAGAAACAAGATATATTCAAGGACAAGCCTTAGAGCTGGAGATGGCCTACCTTGGTGCACTGTGAAGGGTTACACCAGGGAATCAATAGTCACTCGGTGCACCTTGTCTACTACTGAAAGGTCTTAGCCACACACTATGCTTGAGGAGGAAAGCTGTCAGAGGCTCTCTATAGCAGTAGGCAGCAGGGGTTCGACACTCTCTCAAGCACACCCAGGTCTATCAGCGGATCTGGAGAACCAAAAATCCAAGTGACCTATAGGATAAACCAATGTGGATCAAACTGTAATGAAGGTAAGCTAAAACACAAACCACAGAAGGAAAATGAAAGTGTAGTAAGGTGGATCACTCACCTTAAATCTCTAAATGAGTAAGAAAATAAAATTCACTAGTTTGTAATCAAAAGTGACATAAAAAATTCACAGATAAAACTGGATCTTCTCCATATCTGATTGGATCTTCCCCGGTATGGTCGCCAATTTTGTTACCGAGAATATTTCAATCATTGCGGAAATAGTTTGTTCCCCTAGCTTGCAAGGTGCAAGTCTAGAACAAAAAGACACAACGATGTATCCTCTCCCTAAATGACTGAGTTGCTTGAATGTCAAGCTCTCCTTACCTTGGATGTGGAAGGTTGTCATTGTTTTGTAGATCCTTTTGCAATCAATTGTACCTGCAAAGAACACAAAAGACAAGACAAAATATGAGAGAACCAATATAAATCAATGATCTTTACTAATGATAAAGGAAACTAGTACTAAACAATCAATATTGACATGAATCATTTATGGGAAAGGGAAACATTTTTGTATTAAAGATGAGAAAATAAAGCTACAACCAAAGCCTTGATGTCGAAGCTTTTCTTTTACAAGATCATTTGAATTACTCACACATACACTAAAAACTAAGCAATATATCACTCACAACTACTCTCCCTTTGCCTCCTATACCTGACTTGAATCGAACAACATAAAGGTGCTATCTTGGTCTCCTCTTCACATGGTCCATGTAGCTTACTTTTATAGGCCAAAAGAAGCCCAAGTGAGTTGATATTTTTTTGGAGGAAGATAGGGAATGATCCCTAGGGGTTAGGAAGTCGAGTGTCATCTTTCCCAAGTAGCTGGGATCATCCTCCACGAGAGCTTTCTTCTAGAATCTTCTCTTTTTTTCCCTTTTTGGACTGTTAGCACTCTCTTCAAGAAGTCTAGAAGCAATGATGCTTCTTGTGGTCACGTGACAGGCGCCACCGATGCCTTATGTCAGTGGAAAATAGGCATTAGGCCCGTCTGACACCCTGTGCTAGGTAGCAAGGTGAGTCCGACTGCCTAGAGTTGAGCAATGAGGACCCAAAAAGACGTTTTGGCTAGAGACTTTAAGGGATTTGAGCATTAGGATAGTTTTTGGGTGTAACAAAATCCCCCTCAAAGTATGAATCCATAGGAATGTGATAGGTGAAATGATTTTATAGATATTGTTCCAGTATTAGAGGCAAAAAAGAGGTGAGTAAAGACTTGACACAGGACCAATCACCAACTATCTAACTCAAACATGGCTATGGACCAATACACTGCAAATCAATATATAATGACCATGTCATGGCTACTGACAACACACTGTAGATCCATGATCAACAAGACTCAAATTAGAACATGGATACAAAGCAAAAAAAGTAGGTCCATGTCATCCTGAATTAAAACCTTAACATAGCCACCAAACGTACAGTGTGGATCCATGTCATGACTCCAAACAATACCCCATCGCAACTTAAGGATAGTCACATATTCAAGTGACTACCTAACCACTCGGGGTCTTCTTTCTAATTTCAAAAGATATGATTCTATCCATGCGAATAGATGTCTTGAAGTCGAACATGGTAGAAACCACTTGATTATCGGTCGTTGATGTATACCGTTAACAAACGAGAGGGAGATAATCATTGATGTCAATGATTCCCAAGGTATCTCAGTACATTCCTCTGAATGTGAATATAGGACTTGAAGTCGAACACTCGGTGGAATCTTTTAATCAAAGGCCATTGATGAAATCCCACTGTTGAAAGCAAGGAAACTTGCCATTGAGGCATGCAAGCTTCAAGGTACTTGATTTGGTTTCTAAGTATAATTCCCATATGATATATTTGCGTCGATAGGATTAGACCTGTCGATGCAGGCCCATGATATTTCCCCCATCATCGACTGGAAACATGGAACAAAATATGATGTTTAAGTGACAAAAACAACCATAGGACTGCCTCAGATGTGACCGACTCAAAGGAAGGTAAGGAAACTGTAGAGGTAGACTATAGAGGAGGTTTCCCTTGAACACTAAACAAAACAATAAATGACTTGGTAGCATTGACTCGACGAGGTAGAAACCAGACGTAATGCAAGGATAAGACGATGCATTATTTGAATTGACTCAAAGGAGTTAAATGACTCATGAAATTGGATTGACTTGGTGACAAGCCGAATACCCAACTATTTGAAATGAAAATGCAGGCAGGTTCCATGTTCAAGGGTGGAATATGAGCTACCATTAATACAAATGAAATATGTTCCCCATTCCCTTAATTTCCCCATCACGAAGGATGAGTACCTCTTTGCTTTTTAACGAGCTTGAAAAGGGTAACGAATGATCGATGCAAGTCATTAAGTGATGAGTCCATTCTCATATGCTTTATGAACTTGAGAAAGGAGGGGTTCATTCCTAGAAAGTGTCCTTCATCATTTAATTTTATGAGTTTGAGGAAGGTAAAATCAGTCGTCGTTTCATGTTTAGAGAGTCTAAAATGACTAAGAAGACTCCAGGGTGGATTTTTTCATAAATTTAGTCTCGGAGGCCCGAAAAAGTATAAACTGATGCCTAGGAGAACTCTTCTAGTTGTGATAAACTAGAGTGTACCTTTTTCGTAAATGAGTCCAATCAGTCTAAAAAAGGGGTAAACTATCACCGTCTAGACGATCTTTCAAATACTTTTACAAGCATGAAATCATCAAGCTCGCTTGGCGATATTTTCATGTTTTAAAGAGTCTAAAAAAGAGTTTAAAGTCGACATCATAAGTTTTTGTTTTCATAATCCATTTTAATGAGTCTGGAAAAATAGTAAAAGCACACTCGATACCTCTTCGCTGGGTGTTTAACGAGCACACTGAAGGTATAAATAGAGATTGATACTTTTTCAACTTAAATTAGAGTGTGAAAAAGACAAAAATAAACTCACTAGTAGCCAAGAAAGTCCAAATTACCCTGAAATATACAAAAATGATGTTATAACATGTTTCCCTTGGAAACTATAGAAAAACATGAGAAAAAACCCTAAATATTTAATTATTCCACTAATTATTTTCAATAAAAAATAAAAAATAACCTACAAATAGTGGAATAGTAACATTTTTTTCACCATTGTGTTTTTAGTGTTGAAATTTGGGTAAAAATTGTGCACAAGAGAGGATTTTGTGGTGGAGATTTTGGGAGTTACATGCGACTTCAGTCTGAACTGTATGGACCAGGTAATAGCCAAGACCTAGCTCTTTACTTTCATGGTTCATTTTTTGTTTTTAGCTTGTTTTTTGGCATTTTGAGGTTGATCTCCAAAGGGGGAGAGTGCACACAACCTGACGTGTTTCTCCCTCTCGGGATGTGCATCGACGCACCCCTCAGAAGGAGGAAGAGCACTAAAGGCACTTTGTCCCTTAGGTGGATGAGAACCGTTGCTCTATTCCCTTGGGGAAAAGGCGTCGACGGCAAGGGCCTCTCAAAAAACAAAAAAAAAAGGATTTTTTTGAGATCCCACCACTTGATATGGAGTCTAGCAAGTGTTTAATGGGTGTTCCATTAGTTTTTGATAGAAATTTTACTCCCAAGATAGTTATATGGAAAGAATGGGAGCATGAGCTTGATGACACCTAAGTTGTAAATGATCCCATGACTGTGAGAGCTTTGAGAGAACGCGGGCTCCTAAAATACTTCAGGGTTCCAGAAATGAGGTGGTATGTGCGGTTGTTGGAGTACTTATTTATTTTTCTTATTGGTCAAAGAGGCTATGGATGGGACATAAATTCCTTAGTGTGACTAAATTTTTAAAACACAAATCTAAAAATAAAAGCATTGAATATGGAGTTTTCTAAAAGTGCCATGTGGCAACTTCCACATGTTATTGTTGACTTTTGTTTACTAAAAAAATTATTGCCACTTCCAATAATAATGTTTTGATTTTGATGTGACAAATTATATACTAGCATAGATCCATCTTCACTTTGGCTCTATCAAACAATGACATGATATCATGATACTTGATAGAGCCAAGAGTTAAAATTCTAAAGTGCTCTTATTACTTCACATAGAATCCAAAAGTATAAACATATTTAACTATATTTCTTTAATCATATTTATTAACAAACTTGTAGGTCCTTGGTTGTTATTATGATGCGGTATCTAAATTATGAAATATTTTTTCTCACTTAGAGAAATTGTAGCTCGAGAAAATTATCATCATTGACCTTGTATAGGTGAAGGAATTTTTTGTTTATTTTTTACGCCAATACTTGTGTTCTTCTATCGATGGTTAAGTATCTGTATTTTTGTTGGTTGTGAGTGAAGATATATTGATGTTTTGTAATAATCTCATATGTGAATTTGAGATAAATAAAAGTGGCAGGATGCTTTCATGGTTCTAAAATTTAACATGGAATGAGTTTGATACAAGTCACCCTAATTTATATTGTTTAAGTGTGGAATTTGGAAATCTTCTTGGCATACTTGTGCACTCTAGTACACAGGATGGAAATTGATTATACAACTTTCAACAATAGGAGAGAAATATTATAGTGCCCCATGAATAACTCTGCTCCGTACTCTCTTTCACCTATGGGGTATTGCTCATTCAGTTGAATTTCTTGATTAAAGAGGAAAAATTGGCAGTACTAGTGAAATTAGCCCAAGGCGTTGCTGCAATAGTGGAAGTTGCCTTGGTTTCTTAAGGTGTAGTTGCCTTGTTCCTGCTGGGTTTTGCACCACAACAAGCTGGTATTAAGACATCTTTTTGTCAAACCAGAGGATGAATATTATAGCTGATGGTTTCTACAGCTACATATCTCACTACACAAAAGTATTTATGTATTTATTTTATGGGCATAAATCAAATGGTTATAAGCTCTCATGGTCATGACTTTCTTTCAGATGTGTTTGACATTGTAGCAACCGTCCAGAGATTAGAAATAACAAAAGAATCGTTACCAGGTTTCAATTCACAGATGGACAGACTATATGAAAAACAATTGATATACTTAATATTTCGAATTCTCACCCAAATATATTTATATAAATGTAAAGTCTATTTAAATTTGGAGGATTAAACACATGTATTTTGGTTTTATATTTATATTTATTTTATTTTTTTATATTTGTTTTTTGAGTGGAGATGTGCCACGTTAGTGTTATAGATGTGACACATCTCATCAGCTTGGGTTATATAAAGCACCTCTCGAAACAATAATTTTATTTTAATATTTGTATGAGAAAAAATACCTTATTGATGTGACAAGTTCTATAAACTTGTTATGTTCTTATGATTTCTCCTTGCTTTCTTAATTTTTGTATTCAACCTATATCTTCTTTTTTTCAAGCTAGGAATCTCCACACCCAAAGCATGGACTATACGTTAGGTTGGGGACAACCCTAATGTTGAATAGAAGAATGATCAATCCTCCCATAGAATGTTATCACTAGGTTTGTACGAAGATTAGGACCATCCTGGACACCCCTTGGGGTCAGTTTTATTCAATATATAACATATTTACTTTCTTAAATTTTATCTCTGACATGGACTAGCCACTTTGTGACATATTCACTTGTTAGTATTTCTCACTTACAATGAGAGACTATTGTATCTACATTTTTAGCGTTTGTCATGATAGGACACTATTGTTTTCAACTTCTAGCTTTAATCTTTATTGTATAAAAAAAATTGTCGTTATACTTTGAAATAGATAAAGTTTGATAGAATATAATTATTAATTTCTTTTTAAAATAATAATTTTTCAATATGTGATCGAAGGGTACCTAATTTCTATTATTGATAAGGGAAATTAATTTAATTAAAAAATAAAATACTTGAAACATCACTCTAACATCATAAGCAATGTGTATTGTCCAAGTTACAAGCAATTTTAGGTGTTTAATTGATATCATAAATGATCTGCACTATCAAGATTACACATACAATGATAGTAGTCCTTGATTTTATATCTATAGTTATTTATTATACTCATATATTATAGTCATAGGTTTTTAAGGTTCAAACATGGGGATGGTTGATGTTAATTTAATTTTAAACAAGGCATTTTCAAAGTAACTTAGTCCCTGCCTAAGGGATAGATACATGGAATGTTTTAGAAATAATATGCCTAGAGGATAGATGCATGGTTCCTTTTTTAGAAGGATATGCCAGTAGTACTAAGTATAAATGGACATATCAGTAATATAAAAGCAAATGAGCTAGAGAGTAGTAATCAAAATAACTTATATAATCTCTATTGGTAAACTACAACTTTTATATTGTTGACATAGGTACTAAACCACACTCTTCACCAACGTTGATTGGTAGATGCACACCACTGAGTTCCAATACATCGATCAATAAAATATAAGAGGTGATAGATCTCCACATATATATTACATGTAATGGGTAAAAAATTTAAATAATAAATGATCAAAAATGATATATAAAACATTTGCAGTTTTTATACCGTCAATTTTGAAGACTTGAGTGGCCGTTGAAGTGATAAATATGTGGATAAAAATTATGACAATCAAGCCTAAGGTTCCACTCATGTGAAAATAAGGGGGAAAATCCTTCGCTATTTAAAGTACAATTTGTATAATTTGTAAATTCAGAATGTAGATCGATGGAGAAATATATGACGTGCACCCAATTTTAATTGTAGACCTAATCACATATTGAGATTGAGTTCCATAACCATATAAGTCTATTGACCCAAAAGAAATTGATTGGATTAGATTGGATTGAATTAGTTGAATTAATTTTAGTTCCATAGCTCGTAGATGCACTTCCAAATCCAATTGTTTACCCATAATCACAAGCATATTACAGAGCTACGCAAGCAGTCTGCGTGAATCAAATTTCATTAACTGATTAGCATTTGCTAATTTACAACGGTGAGGGAAAGAGTTCACTAGTGCTCAAAACATTAAACAATCATGAGCACTTAAACTATAACCTGAAAGTCTAATGCGATAAATGAGAAATAGATAATATTCATAGAGATTATATTTTTCCATTTTATAATATAAGGCATGACCATTAGTATTTCATATTTAAGATAATATTTATGGAACTATTTTTTTCCATTTTCTATTACAAGACTGTTGGCGTTGAATCCACTAACCCAGGTTCAGATTCCTTTTTCGTCCAACAAATCCCAAGATATCGGCTCGACAGAGTGTAACTCCATCGGCAACACCTGTGAAGGTGAAGTCTCACTCGAGATATCTAAGGGGACTGCAAGAACCAAGTTTCTGCAGTTATGGTAAGGGATGTCTTCATATCAAAATTAACAAGACGTTCAACCAAAAAATATGAATGGATTACCATCGACATAGCAAGAAAGAAGGTCAATCCTTTGACACATATGCACATATAAAAATATACAGAATCATCGACACATGCATGATATATAAAGCATACACATCTAAACCATAGTTATTATCGAAATTCCACAATATAAGTGAGAAAAACTCATAAATATTCAAACATAAGACATGCAGACATCAAAGACATAGATATTTAATGTGGAAACCCATACAGGGAAAACCACCAAAGCACTCTTGATATGGCATGAGTAATATTTGGAATGCTTTTGGTCTATGCACACAACTTGCAGACTTCTCTCATAATATTCTTTACAATGAATGAGTTTTCTCTGTCTTTCTCATGTTCTCATGCTTTCTTTCTTCTTTATGTCTACCTCTCAGTTGAGATCGCAAGTCGTGAAGGTTGTTCGCACACAGCTCATGGATCGACCTGAACACTTTCTCCCTTTTCTGGCTAATGAATGAATACCTGCATATCACACTCATAAGTATTTTAGTGATCATCCACACACACCTTGGATCAAACCTATATACATCTTACATTCTTGTTTTAACCATCGACTAGTACTCAACTAATAGTCAATTGGTTGTTCTAACTATCCCAATAAATCCCATTACATTGATAAAGGCGCTAACGATCCAGGTTTCAATCATGCCCATTCCTGAAATAAACTATTAGTTTACCTTAAACCATTGTTTTATTTATTGTTTCCTCAAAATATGTCGAATTCCCATATTCAACTTATTCTTCTCCTTTTTCGTCATGTCCTTGCTTGCCTTGCGACCATATTCTTCACAATTCCGACCAAAACTAGTATGCACTTTCCTAGGGCCAACAATCCCCCAACACTCACTTGTGGCTTGTCCTGAGCCACTTTTGCCAGATATTTCTGTCGCATCTAGTTTATTTTGAAACTCCTAACATATCTTCATTACCTCTTATGCTTCTCTCTACACATCTTCTTTAACTTTATGCATTTGTTCGACAAGTTCAGAACTAATATGTTCTGAATTTTCAACTCTTGTTGCTCCCATCACCTGTCACACCCACTCATAGACTGGGTGGATAATTCCTATAAGTTTCTCTGCTTCGGCCTAGATCTCTACAACACGTTATGTTCATCTTTGCTATTGTGTACATAGTTTTGCAACCTGCTGTTGTAATGTTTTGAAGTCAGCAACCCTACTCATCTTCTCGACTGATGACAATTTACTCAATTCATTTCTTATCCCATTCAGATTCACTTTCACGTTATGAAGTTGCTTAGTAACTTGCTCCAACTCCGCATAATCCATCAAGGCTTCCCATGACTAAGAAACCTATGCATATGATTTGGCACAAAGTGCCTCAACGTCCTGAATATTTTGCACATTTTCATTTACTTCCTTTTGTCGTGCGTCCAATACCTCAAGGGGTGTACTGGGATCTAGCTTCACTTCTAATTCTGTAATTTGTTGGTAGAGGTCAATATCTACCTCCCCAATTCAAATAATTCAGGCCTTTGGGAGAATTTCAGTCGCAACTCCCTATTCGAAGACATCATGGCAGGAGAGCACGGCAACTTGCTAGAATATTTGTCTGTCCTCCTGCCATGTCTATGATTTTTTCTTCATCTCTTTCACTTTGATTTTGAGCGATGCAAGGGTATTCTTTGAATGTTTGAGCTGTTCAAACACCGCATGCTCTCTTTCCTTAAAATCATCTAGTGCATCCTGTTGAATATTATGCAGTAGATACACATGAATTACAGAAAATCAACATTTACATGACCAATGTCTTTGATCATGGAAATATTCTCTGGCGTGCCCAAATAAAGTGACTTAGGAGACACCCGAATCTTGCTGTGCTGGGGCATCGAGGGTACCTCTACAGGTCAATTTTCAGAAGGACCGATTTCTTCCTGTGACTCAGTCAGGAACGATTCCCACACGACTGCTACTCTAACGTCTTTTAATGCGACACAGAGAGCCTGTAGTAAGTCTGTGATGCCTTCGATCAAGTCAGTGTTGCACTCATCAATGTTCTTACAAGTCTCATTGGAAATTCGTCCATTCGATCAAAAATGAGATTGTAGTCGGCATTGGTAAGGCCACCATCTACAAATGTTTTATTAGCCTTCTATTTTTTACGAACCTTCTTCAATTATTTAGATCTTTTTCGCTTGTCGCCTAGTTCTAGAACCATCAGGGTCATGATAGATTCTTCTTTACTTTCATAGAGGGAGTTGCGTGTGTTTTCTTCTCCTTGTTGATCTCCTCCCTGATTTCTTGACATCTCATCCTATCGTGGGTCAATTTCAGTAGATAGTTCATCATTTGTCATTGGTTGTCTCCACTCTTCAGGGCAGTCCTGAACAATTGTCTCGATGTCTTCATCTATTAGCCAAAATTTAGTGGCCAACCATTGGTTCTCAAGGTATTTTTGCGGTTGTAAATAAATATGGTGAGCCCCGATAGAAAATATGATGTGGAATTGTTGAATAGTCTCTGCAACAATCCTTGCTTGGTTCCCAATGTGATGCCTCTGTGCATTAGCATGTACGTAAAACTCAATGTTCTTGTCTTCCTATTAGTGAAAATTATTCTTTGCATACCATAGGTTTTTGATATGACGCCCCTCGACATGGAACATGAATGTCCACCCCCTGGTATTTCGATGGTTCATCCCATTCAAAAAATTATATAAAAATTAAAATCCATGAATAGGTAAAGGGATTACCTTTCTCCTAAGCATCGATGACATCTTCTAATAACTCATTCAGCACGTAGGTCAACCATTTCATCTGGAAACCCACAACAAAAATCTATGTTGTAGTAATGGTTCCAATATATGTTGGTTCGATTGCATCTTCCTAAGAAGATTGCTTGATAATACTTTCGTTGTGAATCAAAAAATAGTGTCAAGAATCGCCTAGACAATAGGACACAAACTCTTAATCTCTCTCCAATCCAACCCCCCAAAAGGACTTTGTCCATAAGCACCATCACAAGGAATAATCCTACCAAGATTACATTTTTCCCTTCTGATTTCAACTGGAATCCTCATATACTGCTGCCCAATTTCTTGATCTTGGCCAACCTATAAAAACCATCCTCCATTATGCGAATGTGGACTCAAGTGACTGCAAGCCTTGTCTATGTACTCCTGAAGGGGATTTTTCTCAAATACAATAGTATGTTTCTTTTGTTGCCCCATCAAGGAATCCATGTGTGACTGCCCCTATCTCCACTGTTGTAGTCACTGCCCTATACCTCATGTATCTCATCAATCATAATTTTCTGGACTCCTACTGTAGATGATGAAGAGTGTACCAACTCCAACTCATCACACAGCCGGTCCACAATCTGAATATTAGATGTGTCGGTGCCACTAGAGTCATAGGATGGCTTTAATGATACCTCCTCACACACATCCTCATCATGTACCATTAAATAGAAATCAAGCTCACTATCAACATGTCCTTCATGCCCATCTTTATTCACTCCCCCAACTATGCTTTTAAGGGGATCCTCATCCAAATCCTTGGGATGGATCCCAAAATTGATGGTGTAATAGTCTTGAAAGGAAAATGCTGCACATACCTCATCACCTTAGGCTAGATACTCTTGATATCGAGGCAAGTGTTGAAGTGCTACTAACTACTGGAAATTTTCAGTCAAGATCCTTTTCATTGTCTTCATGTTCTCACAAGTTGGCAACAAAACCTTTGTTTTGATATGCACTTCACCAACATTAGTGACATGCATTAACATGTACAAGCATGCATCCACATGCACTTTTATTCAACTGCTATGTGCCCACAACTAGGAAGGATCATGCTCTGATACCACTGTATTACCCCAAACTGGATCTGGTATATATTATTGAGTTTGTTCTTGTGTTTTGGTTGATGGCTCTTGACACTTCTATGTCCCATACTTTCCTTAACCTCCATTTTGTTTGTAAATGAGGATGTAATGCTTGACTAGAGTTTATTATTAGGAACTTTCACAATACTATTCAAGGTTCCTTATCATTCTAGACTTGCTCATATGTATACTCAGTAATGATCTCTATTTGTATCCAAGACCAGACTTAACCCATATATTCATAATAATTGCAATATTTATTCATAACAACATCATAGAACTAATGTAAATTCAGGAAATTATCAGATATGATATGAGAAGTACCTTGGACAACAATAACTGAGATGACAATCTTTTGAGCCTTAACAGATTTGAATTTTAGATTACTATACAACTACTTTTAGTGATCAAATTGATGCCCAAAGTCTGCAGATAACGAATGCCTAAGAATGTCCCAGCTATGCAAATAATTATTTTCCCAGATTGATGGTTGACACCTTATCTGGTGACGACAACTTATGGAATATGAAAGAGTTCCCTCTCTGTCACCAAATATCCTTCATGCAAGTAATCATGGGTTCTCCCAAGAGCTGTAAGCTATAGCTGTTGAATACGCTCGTTCCTTATAGTTGTTACTGTAATATCCTGAATAGGGAAATCTGCCCCTTTTGTCTATATTTGGACATGCTCGTTCCTTATAGATGTTAATAGGGCGGTCTTTGTGTGTGTAGATATTTGTTGTTCAATATAAATTGCATGCAATATTCATTTAACATCATATATTCACTTCAAAGATAACAAACTTGCTAATTCCGATGGAAACCGAGATTTTTTTATGCAAATATAATCTTAGAGAATTGTATGCAACTTTAATGGTAACCATGCATAATAAATGAGACAAGATGACCTTACACAGTGCTAATTTATACACAATTGTACATCTGCTCTCAGTGATCATATTAGTGCATACAGTCTGAATATAGGGAGTGCATGAGAGTGGCTCAGCTACATATATAATTATTTTCTCACACCCTTCCCTATTCGTCCACACAACCAAAGAAGAGAAAACAATGATATAGAATGTGATTCCAATAATAGTACGCTCTCTTCTCATTAAGAAATTGTTGCCAAGATATGGTTTAGGGCCCCATGATTTCCATAAAGAACTCACAACAATAAAAAAGAGTTCACTATATATTTGATGGACAACTATTAAGGAAGACCATGACATCAAGAGATAACACACAACAATAAGGATAAGTTCATTGCCCAGCAATAGAGGAGAGATTCAATGCCCCAATGGTTACCGGTGAGTCCCTTCTCTGGTTAAATGCCTTCTATGAATGGATTATTACTAATCATCCAAGACCATGACCTCCACAATGGAACACACATCCTGTATAAAAATTATCTTCCGACGAGTGATGAATGATATCTGTTGCAAACACTTGAAAACGACGCTTTGATAGATAAGTAAAGATAAAATTGTTTTTGCGTCCTTGTACTCAGGCTTCCAAGAAGTAATACACACAACCTTTAAATTAGATGAATCTGCAATCCAAATTCAACAAAACTATGTCATCCTCGAACACGGTGAACATGGTGAAAGACCTAGATGATCTATCCTCTGAACTGACTAGGGTGGATAGATTTCACCACCGAATCCAATTAGGTCAAGGAAATCTGCCCTAAACCCTAAGTAGCTCACTGAGATCTCAAAACCCGTTTCCAAAAAGATGAATAATAACATATATGTCCTTTTGGTTCAACTAACCTTCTTATATATATTTTAGGGTTAACATGTCACTTTTAGGGTTTGCACTTTACTTTTTGCATGCATGCAAATCTAGTTGCTCGTTGACTTAAGACATAATAAATAAGGCTTGCATGCTCTGCATTTTTTATGATAATAACTCTGATGGCCCTCTTTACTATATCGATGACTTAATAATACTGAATAATTGTTCTAATGTGCTCCAGGTATTAAATGTTCTCAATTAATTCCCTATTTATCAATAACGAAACATTACAATCCTCCCTCGCCAAAGATTGCTCGTACTGAGGAAATGCGAATGCAATTCCACAATCAATCAAAATGAACCAACTAAATTTGGGGATGGTCCTAGGGTCCCAAATTAATCTAGGAGATCTTAAGCACCCTCTGCTCAAATAACTGCACTGCATGGTACCATCACAAGATATTCCTTGGAAGCCTTCTATAAGTAGAGTAACTAATCGAGGTGTAAATGATGTACCATCACAAGAGACCTCCTGAAAGCATCCTCTAGCAATCACTAAACTGCCATTCACTCTAATCCCAGGGTCCCAAATCAATTTCAGAATTGTAGAAGTCAAAATGCATCCAACGCTACCCAACGTAGTATCGACACAAGGAGCATCCTGTAGACTCCCAAGTAACCCCATCAGTAAACACGGTATCCATCCCTCGTAATGTCTCCCTCCTGGATCCCAATGCAAACTTGTGCATCTTTCATCCCAAATATCCCAAGGCTCTTGTGGGACTATACCTATGGCTAGGAATGTCTTCCCAAGAATCACCCAATAAATAAGACACCAACTCTTAATCTCTCTCCAATCCAACCCCCCAAAAGGACTTTGTCCATAAGAACCATCACAAGGAATAATCCTACCAAGCTAACATTCTTCCCTTATGATTTCAACTAAAATGATCATTTACTGTTGCCCAATTTCTTGATCTTGGCCAACCTGTAAAAACCATCCTCCATTATGCGAATGTGGACTCAAGCTACTGCAAGCCTTGTCTATGTACTCTTGAAGGGGATTTCTCTCAAATGAAATAGTATGTTTCTTTTGTTGCCCCATCAAGGCCTCCATGTGTGACTGTGCCCTATCTCCACTGTCATGGTCACTTCCATGTACCTCATGTATCTCACCAGTCATAACTATCCGGAATCCTGCTGTAGATGATGAAGAGTGTACGAAATCCAACTCACCACATGTATTATCCACAATCTAACTTTCAAATGTGTCGGTGTTGCTAGACTCACATGATGGCTTTAATGCTACGTCCTCATGCACATGCTCATCATGTACCATAAAATCCAAATCAAGCTTGACACCATCAACATGTACTTCATGCTCATCTTTCTTCACTCCCCCAACTATGATTTTAAGGAGATCCTCATCCAAATCCTTGGCCTGGATCCCAAACTTGATGGTGTAATAGTCTTGAAAGGATGATGCTCCACATACCTCATTACCCAAGGATATATACTCCTGATATCGAGGCAAGTGTTGAAGTGCTTCTAACCACTACAAATTTTCAGTCAAGATCCTTCTCATTGTCTTCATGTTCTCACACGATGGCAAAAAAAACCTTTGTTCTGATATGCACTTCACCAACATCACTGACATGCATTGCCATGTACAATAATGCATCCACATGCACTTTTACTCAATTTCTATGTGCCCACAATTGACAAGGATCATGATCTAATACCACTGTATTATCCCAAACTAGATTTGGTATGGAATATTGAGATTGTTCTTGTGTTTTGTTTTATGACTCTTGACACTTCTCTGTCCAATACATTCCTTAACCTCTGTTTTGTTTGTAAATGAGGATGTAATTCTTGAATAGAGTTTATTATTAGGAACTTTCACAATACAATTCAGGGTTCCTTATCATTCTAGACTTTGTGATATGTATACTCAGTAGTGATCTCTATTTGTATCCAAGACCACACTTAACCCATAGATTCATAATAATTGCAATATTTATTCATAAATAACAACATCATAGAATTAAGGAATTTACTAGATCTGATCTGAGAAGTACCTTGGACAACAATAACTGAGATGGAAATATTTTGAGCCTTAACATAGTTGAATTGTAGATTACTATACAACTCCTTTTAGTGATCAAATTGATGCCCAAAGTTTGAAGATAATGAATGCCTAAGAATGACCCATCTATGCAAATAATTATTTGCCCAGATTGATGGTTCAGACCTTCTGTGGTGACAACAACTTATGCAGTATGAAAGAGCCCCCCATCTGTTAACAAATATCCTTCATTCATTTAATCCTGGGTTCTCCCAAGAGATGTAAGCTACAACTGTTGAATACGCTCGTTCCTTATAGTTGTTACTGTAATATCCCGAATAGGGAAATATTCCCCTTTTTTTTCTATATTTGGACAGGCTCGTTCCTTATAGCTGTTAATATGGTGGTCTTTGTGTGTGTAGATATTTTTTGTTCAATATAAATTGCATGCAATATTAATTTAACATCACATCTTCACTTCAAATATAATAAACTTGCTAATTCCGATGGAAACATAGATTTGTTTATGCAAATATAATCATAGAGAATTGTATGCAACTTTAATGGTAACCATGCATAATAAATGAGACAAGATGACCTTACATAGTGATGATTTACACACAACTGTACAGCTTCTCTCAATGATCAGATTGGTGCATACAGTCTGAAGATAGGGAGTGCATGAGAGTGGCTCAGCTACATAGATAATTATTTGCTCATGCCCTTCCCTATTCATCCACACAACCAAAGAAGAGCAAATACTGATATAGATTGTGATTCCAATATTAGTACGCTCTCTTCTCATTAATAACTTTTTTACAAGATATGGTTTAGGGCCCCCCGATTTCCATAAAGAACTCACAATAGTTAAAAATATTTCACTATATATTTGATGGACAACTATCAAGGAAGACCATGACATCAAGAGATAACATGCAACAATAAGGATAAGTTCACTGCCCAACAATGGAGGAGAGATTCACTTCCCTAATGGTTAATGGTGACTCCCTGCTCTAGTTCAATGACTTCTATGAATGGATTATTACTAGTCAGCCAAGACCACAACCTCCGCAATGGAACACACAACCTCTAAATTAGCTAAATCTGCATTCCAAATTCAACAAAACTCTGTCAGCCTTGAACATAGTGAACACGGTGATTGTTGAAATATTGTAACTTCGAAGAATATTATTTATGTATCTTTTGTGGTCCCCGATGGTCCAACCGGGAGAACCACTTGTATTACATTGTACCCCGATGCTCCTAATCGGAAGAACTAATAAGAGTCATGAGGTAGTCCCCTCTATTTGTAAAGGTGGGTCATCAGCACCCCAGTGTGGTTACTTGAGCCTACATGTGTAACTCGAGCCTACATGAGTTAACTTAAGCCGACATGTTGATTGAGTAAAATTTAAGTAAATGGATGAATATAAATAGAGGTGTAGTGCTCCTCATTTGTGATACACACTCACTTGGAATAGCGCACTTGTGGAGGAGAGGAGTTGCTGGAGAAGGAGGAGAATCAGGTTTTTGATCTCCTTGTTGGTTTTACCTTTTTCCCTTTTGGGGCATCTATATTGAGGAAGATTTTGATGGGTTTTTCCATTTAGGGTTTTCCCAGGATAAATCTGTGTTGTTCTTGTGATACTGTTTCTTTCAGTGATCCTGCTTTATATGCTTTTATTATGAAAAATGAAATGATATACTTATGTCTTAGTTAAGCATATGAAAAATTTCAACATGGTATCAGAGCTAACCTGAATAGGGCAGATTTCACAAGTTATAGAAGTTAGGGATTATTATTTTTGGTTCTCTCTCCATAATCAATCAGCAAAAGAAGGCTAGGCTGACTCTCCTTTGAAGGGTGCATCGTTCCGTCGAAGCGGAATTCGATTCCGAGCATTTTCAATTTTCGATGTGGAAATTAGGGATTTCTATAGAAGAGGAATTTTTGAGTGAGACCAGCATAGGATTGTTCTCCTCATCAAAACCGAAGTTTAGAGACCTGGATCAAGTTTTTTGGTTGGGTGAATCTCCGGGAAAGTCAAACCCTAGTTTGACCCCGAGCTAGAAAAACCCTAAATACTAAAACTGCTATGTTTTGGAACATTCACTATATTTCGAGATTGGTGAAGGATCGGGAGCTGAAAATTTCAGGGGCCGAATATAAAATCCTGATGAACACTGTGTCCAAAATTCATCCACAGATTCGTTGTATTCCAGGAGATATGTTCTCTCCAAGTTAGGGTTCTAGCCTCTTCCAGAATTCATCCCTAAACAGGACACTTGGGGCGAATTGAAATATCTTGGGCTACAGAGGTCCAAATGGAATTCCTGAAGATGTTTTAGAAAGGGCACAGATTTTAATTTCAGTGGTCTGATTATCAGACTCAGAAGATGAACAAGTGACACGTGGCATGCCGTACAACTTCGCTGTTCTGAACAGTCCTGTAACAAGTCACCTTGGCAAAATGATCATAAATACCAAATGGTGAAACAAATTCTGATGAAACCTATGGTGGTGGATCAGGGACATGCAAGGTTACCTCAGTACAAAATTTCAGACATAGAGGATCATAAATTTCGGAGATATCATAGAAACAGTAACAGGCATTTCTGCAGAAGAAATTGGAAAATTAGGGCTTCCTGTTCCGGGAGCTTCCCTCCACTATTTTCAGAAATGGAGTACATTGGACAGCTCCATTTGAAGAGATATATATATATATCCAATCATATCTGAAATATTCTGAGTTTTAAAATTAGGGTTTCTGTGACAAATCCTAGATTAGCCATCTCCGGAACCAGGACAGACACCTCAAATCGGTAAGATCTAATCCTTTGCTATGTTCATTTGAGGTTCTCTTTTCAAAGTGGTCTATGACATCAGCTTGATGATAAGCTTGGTGAAGTTGACAACTTCCAAGCCTAGAAGTATATGATCTCTCTGAAGAAAATGGATTGGACACCTACATGAGCATAGAGGTTCCAGTTTCAGAGGGAGATGAGGCTAGAAGCCTTTCTCAAGAAGAACTTGGTCAAATCCCAGAAGATCATTGATGATTCAATTTCGAATCAACTTGTACTACAAGTGTCTTCCCTAAAGACATCGATGAGGTTTGATTCCTTGACCAAGCTATTTGAAGGGAAGATCATAGATCAGATTATGACCTTAAGAAACCAGCTGAAGAATGTGAAGATCCAGAATGCAGAGAACATGTAGTCATAAGGATCTCTCAAATCAAAGAACAACTTAA
>LPNX011031463.1:90701-207034 GCA_001517045.1 Pseudotsuga menziesii | reverse complement strand
AAGGAGGAGAATCAGGTTTTTGATCTCCTTGTTGGTTTTACCTTTTTCCCTTTTGGGGCATCTATATTGGGGAAGCTTTTGCTGGGTTTTTCCCTTTAGGGTTTTCCTAGGATAAATCTGTGTTGTTCTTGTGATACTGTTTCTTTCAGTGATCCTACTTTATATGCTTTTATTATGAAAAATGAAATGATATACTTATGTCTTAGTTAAGCATATGAAAAATTTCAACAGTGATATATCTGGATGATCTATCCACTGAATTGGTTAGGGTGGATAGATTTCACCACCGAATCCAATTAGGTCAAGGCAATCCTCCCTAACCCCTAAGTAGCTCACTGAGCTCTCAAAACCCGTTTCCAAAAAGATGAATAATAACATAGATGTCCTTTTGGTTCAACTAACCTTCTTATATAGAATTTAGGGTTAGCATGTCACTTTTAGGGTTTGTACTTTACTTTTTTCATGCATGCAATTCTAATTGCTTGTTGACTTAAGATTGAAGAAATAAGGTGTGCATGCTCTGCATTTTTTTATGATAATAGCTTGAATGGCCCTCTTTACTATACTGATGACTTAATAATACTGAATAATTGTTCTAATATGCTCTCGGTATTAAATTTCCTCAACCAATTCCCTATTTATATGTAACGGGACATTACAGTCCTCCCTTTCCAAAGATTGCTTGTCCTCAAGCAATGCCAATGCAACTCCATAATCAATAAAATCAACCAACTAAATTCGAGGATGATCCCAGTGTCCCAAATTATCTTAGGATATCTGAAGCATCCTCTGATCAAAGAACTGCACTGCATGGTACCATCACAAGATATACCCTGGAATCCTCCTATAAGTAGAGTAACCAATCAAGGTGTAAACGAGGTACCATCACAAGATACCTCCTGGAAGCATCCTCTAGCAATCACTAAACTACTAGTTACTGTAATCCCAGGGTCCCAAATCAATCTCATAATTATAGAGGTCAAAATGCATCCACCACTACCCAACGTAGTATCAACATAAGGAGCATCCTGTAGACTCCCAAGTAACCCCATCAGTAAACACCGTATCCATTCCTCATAAGGTCTCCCTGCTGAATTCCAATGCAAACTTGTGCATCATTCATCCCAAATATCCCAAGGCTCTTGTGGGACTATACTCCTGGCTAGGAATGTCTTCCCAAGAATTGCCCAGTCAATAGGACACTAAATCTTAATCTCTCTCCAATCCAACCCCCGAGAAAGACTTTGTCCATAAGCACCATCACAAGGAATAATCCTACCAAGCTGACATTCTGCCCTTCTGATTGCAACTGGAATGCTCATATACTACTGCCCAATTTCTCGATCTTGGCCAACCTGTGAAAACCATCCTCCATTATGAAAATGTGGACTCAAGCTACTACAGACCTTGTGTGTTTACGCATGAAGGGGATTTATCTCAAATTCAATAGTATGTTTATTTTTCTGCCCCATCAAGACCTCCATGTGTGACTTCCCCCTATGTCCACTATTGTGGTCACTTCCGTGTACCTCATGTATCTCACCGATCATAACTGTCTGGACTCCTGCTATAGATGATGAAGAGTGTACCAACTCTAACTCACCACACGGCCTGTCTAAAATCCGACTATTAAATGTGTCGGTGTCGCAAGAATCACAAGATGGCTTTAATGCTACCCCCTCATGCACATCCTATTGATATACCATCAAATCCAAATCAAGCTCACCGTTAACCTGTACCTCATGCTCATCTTTCTTCACTCCCCCAACTATGCTTTTAAGGAGATCCTCATCCAAATCCTTGGGCTGGCTCTTGAACTTGATGGGGTAATAGTCTCGAAAGGACAATGCTGCACATACCTCATCACCCAAGGCTAGATAGTCCTAATATTGAGGCAAGTGTTAAAGTGTTTCTAACCACTGCAAATTTTTAGTCAAGATCCTTCTCATTGTATTCATGTTCTCGCAAGCTGGCAAAAAAAAACCTTTGTTTTGATATGCACTTCACCAACATCACTGACATGCATTAGCATGTACAAGCATGCATCCACATGCACTTTTATTCAGTTGCTTTGTTCCCACAACTGGCAAGGATCATGCTCTGATACCATTGTATTATCCCAAACTGGATCTAGTATAGATTATTGAGATTGTTCTTGTGTTTTGGTTGATTACTATTGACACTTCTCTATCCAATACATTCCTTAACCTATGTTTTGTTTGTAAATGAGGATGTAATGCTTGAATAGAGTTTATTATTAGGATCTTTCACAATACAATTTAGGGTTCCTTATCATTCTAGACTTGCTGATATCTATTTGTATCCAAGATCAGACTTAACCAAGGGATTCATAATAATTGAAATATTTATTCATAAATAGCAACAACATAGAAATAATGTAAATTCAGGAAATTATCAGATTTGAGAAGTACCTTGGAAAATAATAACTGATATGGTAGTCTTTTGAGCCTTAACATATTTGAATTGTACATTACTGTACAACTGCTTTTAGTGATCAAATTGATGCCAAAAGTATGAATATAATGAATGCCTAAGAATGTCCTAGTTATGCAAAAAATTATTTGCCTAGATTGATGGTTCACACCTTTTGTGGTGAGGAAAACTTATGGAGTATTAAAGCTCGCCTTCTCTGTCACCAAATATCCTTCATGAAAGTAATCATGGGTTCTCCCAAGAGCTATAAGCTACAATCGTTGAATACGCTTATTCCTTATAGTTGTTACTGTAATATCCCAAATAGGAAAATCTGCCCCTTTTGTCTATATTTGGACATGTTTGTTCCTTATAGCTGTTAATAGGGTGGTGTTTGTGTGTGTAGATATTTGTTGTTTAATATAAATTGCATGCAATATTCATTTAACATCACATCTTCACTTCAAAGATAATAAACTTGCTAATTCCGATGGAACCATAGATTTGTTTATGCAAATATAATAATAGAGAATTGTATGCAACTTTAATAGTAACCTGCATGCATAATAAATGAGACAAGATGACCTTACATAGTGCTGATTTATACACAATTGTACATCTTATCTCATCGATCAGATTGGTGCATACAATTTGAAGATAGGGAGTGCATGAGAGTGGCTCAACTACATAGATAATTATTTTCTCACACCCTTCCCTATTCATCCACACAACCAAAGAAGAGAAAACGATGATATAGATTGTGATTCCATTAATAGTACGCTCTCTTATCATTAAGAACTTGTTGCTAAGATATGGTTTAGGGTCCCACGATTTCCATAAAGAACTCACAACAATCAAAAAGAGCTCGCTATATATTTGATGGACAACTATTAAGGAAGACCATGACATCAAGAGATAACACACAACAGTAAGGATAAGTTCATTTCCCATCAGTAGAGGAGAGATTCACTACCCTAATGGTTAATGATGAATCCTTGCTCTGTTAAATTCCTTCTATGAATGGATTACTAATCAACCAAGACCACGACCTCCACAATGGAACACAAAACATGTATAAACATTCTCTACCCATGAGTGATGAATGATCTATGTTGCAAACCCTTGACAATGACGCTTTGATAAGTAAGTAAAGATAACTTTGCTGTTGCACCCTTGTACTCAGGCTTCCAAGAAGTAATACACACAACCTCTAAATTAGCTGAACCTGTAATCCAAATTCAACAAATCTCTATCATCCTAGAACACGGTGAACACGATGATAGATCTGGATGATATATCCTCTGAATTGGATAGGGTGGATATATTTCATCATCGAATCCAATTAGGTCAATGCAATCCACCAAAAACCCTAAGTAGCTCATTGAGCTCTCAAAACCTATATAAAAAATATGAAAATAACATAGATGTCCTTTTGGTTCAACTAACCTTATTATATAGCTTTTAGGGTTACGCATGTCACTTTTAGGGTTTGCATGTCATTTTTAGGGTTCAAACTTTACTTTTTGCATGCATGTAATTCTAATTGCTTGTTGACCTAAGACAGAAAAAATAAGGCTTGCATGCTCTGCATGGTTTATGATAATAACTCCGATGGCCCTCTTTACTATACTATGGACTTAATAATACTAAATAATTGTTCTAATATGCTCCCAATATTAAATGTCCTCATTCAATTCCCTATTTATCAGTAATGAAACATTACACTTCTCTTGAGTCTGATGTACACGAGACAATAATTCACCAAGTTAGATTACCATCAACTGTCAGGTTGACATAGTCGCCCATTGCAGAGGAAATATTGTAAATATTATCCGAATATCCCTCTTGTCCTTCATTTTTCACTTGCTTGACATATCTCTGGCCTTCATTTCTGCATATAGTACACCATACTTCTGGCCTTCATTTCTGCATATAGTACACCATACCTCTTCTTGAATTTATTTTACTTTCTTGATATCTTGTATTTGCAACATTAGGTTGGCAAGTTGCGACTGTATTTGAATAATTCCCGCGCCCTTTTATCCAATCGATGAAGCTTCCAATTTCATAACAAGCTCAAGAGCTTCGTTCTGGGATACAATCTTCTACTGCATTAAGGGAACACGGATATGCGACAACATTGCCGCAATAAACCATTCTTTATGTTGAACATTCAACATCTGGAAACACACGTTAGCTACTAGAGTCTTAAATATTTGGTTGAAGTCCCAAATAGACTCAATCAACAATTGTTTAATTTATTTTAATTTTGTGATACATTGTGACTCAGACTTAGGTTTCTTGAATTCTTCGATTAGTCAAATCCGGAATATGATCCAATGACTTATGAGGAACCCCTATGGGAACCAAAGAAAATTTCATATACTAACCAAGAGTATGACCCCTAAAGGTTGTGATCATCTGAGCTCTTTTTATAGATTCATCCTGGACCTATCGCAGTGTCCAGACAACTTCACACAGAAACCAATATTTCTCATGGTCTTCCAACCCATTCCCATTTAATATAGGTAATTTTATGTCAATCCAAGACATTCTATTTACTTGGGGTATCGCTGAATTTGAATTAAATTCTCCACCAGTAGGAACTCCTTAACTACTATCTTGACTATTACTATTACTACGATTTACAAGATCACACTTCAATGCACTTTTAGGCCTTTCCTTAGTTGATGGAGATGTATGCGGGGTTGTGGGTATGTTGTAGTCATGGTCTGGATTTGTAGATTACTCTTCATCTTCAGAAATAAGCCAATATTCTTCCACTTTGTTGTAATTTTATCCGTTGAGGGGTGGTTCCAACTCGTAGTCCCTTCCCTCGGTTGCACTGCAATTCCCTCTTCTTGTCGTAGTCCTTCTTCTCTTACACGACCAAAATATTCTTCCACTCCTTAAAAAACCACCCTCTTTCTCATTCTCATAATCGACAGAGAACATCTCAACTCACTCTTGTCCATCTTGTTCAAAACTTTCTTGCAACATCATGTAGGTCCTCCACGCACAATGATTTAGTTGTCGGACTCCATCCTCAGTATCCCTTTTTCAAGACCAACATCTTTATCCAGAACTTTAAAGATTTCAAGTAACGACCTCGAGGTTCTTGGAAGAAATCTCTTTCTGCCTCACTGTATGATTTTATCATGTTGACTACAATCTCAGTAATATATCCCTCTATAATGCTATCAACCTAGAAGTCGAAAGCCATAGAAATATGGTTACTTACTCTTTCCTACCACTGGATCAACTGAGGAGTCCACTCAGTGGGTTCTCCACCTTGAAATTTTTTCCTTTGTGTCGCTAGCTTCAACAACCATTCATGCAGTAGAATGGGAAATTCACAAAATAAAATTTCATGAATATCTGAGTAAATATATCTTTCTAAGCATTCAGTCAGGTTCAGTCATGATCCTTCACTTTCTTCCTGTGTAAATTCTCTCACTTCGTAATCCACCCAATATTGAATCTCTAGTTTCATTAGGTGCCAAAACATGTCCCATTCACAATTATCTGGGCCCTGACAGCGAAACCATTTGTTGGCGTCAATTCCACTAACCTAGGTTTAGATTCCATGTCCATCCAACAAAGCCCAAGATATCGACTCGACAGAGTGTAACTCTATCAACAACACCTACAAAGGTGAAGTATCACCCGATATATCTAAGGGGGCTTCTAGAACCAGGTTTCTGTAGTTATGGAAGGGTATTTCTTCATCTCAATATTAACAATTCGTTCGATCGAAACAGAGGGATGGATTACCATTGAAACAATAAGAAAGAAGGCCAATCCTTTGGCACATATGCAACATATAAAAATATACACAACCGTCGACACATGCAGGATATATAAATCATACAGTACATATAAACCATATTTATTGTCGACACTCCAAATTATAAGTGAAACAAACTCACAAAGATTCAAACGCAAGACATACATACATCAAAGACACATATATTTAACATGGAAAACCCATATGGGAAAAACTACAAAATCCCTCTTCATCTGGCATGAGTAAGATTTGGAATTCTTTTGTTCCACGCACACAACTTGCCGAGTTCTCTTAGAATATTCTTTACAATGAATGGGTTTTCTCTTCCTTTCTCAAGCTCTCATGCTTTCTTTCTTGTTTATGTCGACCTCTCTGTTGAGATCGTAAGTCATGAAGGTCACCTGCACACAACTGATGGGTCAACCTGACCACTTTCTCTCGTTTTTGACCGATGAATGAATACTTGCATATCATGCTCATAAGGATTTTAGCGATCATCCACACACAAATTGGATTGACCCTATATAGAGCTTACAATTCTTGTTTTAACGGTCGAATATCCCTCAACTGACAGTTGACTGGTTGTTCTAACTACCCCGATAAATTTCGTTACATTAATAAAGGCTCTAGCGACCCAAGTTACAATCATTCCCATTCCCAAAATAGACTATCAGTCTAACTTAACTCACTGTTTTATTTATTGTTTCCTCAAAATATGTCGAATTCCCGGATTCGACTTATTCTTCTCCTTTTCTATCGTGGCCTTACTTGCCTTGTGACCATATTTTTCACAATTCCAACCGAAAGTGGTATGCACTTTCCTAGGGCCAACAAAGACAAACAATCCATATTTAAATAATGTTCATTTCCAGTCATCATGATCAATATTTACAAAAAGGATATATTTCAAACACAATGAAGTTTACTTGTGCTATAAACACAACTTTTCCAAGTCAACACAACTTGGTTGAAAACCTAAGGCATATTCCCATGCTAAAAATTTCCTGGTAGATTAGTTTGCAAGCATATGGAACATTTACCTTCATCACCCCCCATGTGAAGTTACCCTATCATTGTAATCTGGTGAGTTCCTATCGACACGTCGACATAATCTAGCGCGTTACTGTCGACACATCGACATAATCTGGTGAGTTTAGGTCGAAATGTGAGAAAGACAATAGTAGTTTTAAGAACTTCCAAGTTTCCAAGATGGGGACATGATCTAATCATATCTCTCCAAGAGGAGGCTCTATGATTCTATCAACAAATTGAGATCCATATGGTATTGGCTCTTCAAAATCCTTCGGCAAATAGAGGGAATGCATTCGTTGGACTTACCTAGCTATATGTAAATTTATTCCATGGTATAATTTAGATTACTTAAAGCACTTTCAAACTAAAATTCCAGACAATGAGTATGTATATCCTCTGTCAGGGTCATTGCAGAAGATTTGATTGTAGACTTGAAATCATGATGATAGGAAGAACGTGTGATTACTACCAGACCCCACTCATCGGTTGATTACAATGAATATTATCTAACCTACATCGTGGATATCACAGACAACAAGCCATCCGTCAACATATAACATATTTAATGTCCACTGTCATCCTTATCTCAATGCCAATGACTGCTACGAGTTGCAAATGTATGACTGTTTCTTGTCAGAGGACAAACTTTTAAGAATTTCTTTTATTATTTGCCTACTTTTACAAATTATTCTTCCTCTAACCCATTTCTCTTGCTTCCTATGTGTCATTATGGTGCATTCCTTTCCTTTTATGATTGCTTTCATTGCCCCCGTTTTTTATGGACCTTTTTGTTAGTGGCGTGTTTGTTTTTTGTATGCCATCTACTGTTGTAAATTATTGAGCAAATAGAGTTATACAGCACATGGCAATTTTTCTTGAATTAGAAAAAAATCATAGTAATAAGTGTTTTACATTTGCATTTAGATGGTGTCTGCATTGCATTAGCTACTAAGGCATACTAACCTGAATCAAGTGGTGCTTTTTTCTCTTATGCAATATATTAGTATATCAAACACTTTTTTTCACTAAGAAAACAAATATCGGTACATTTGAACGAAACACTACTCAACACTATCCAACCCTTGAATTATTGCCTAGCATGAAAAAACGAACTTTTATGTTTAAAATTTTGTTTACATGGCCAAGGAGATCCATATTAGGGAAGTTGTTACCCTGAAGAAAATTTGTATATACAATGAAAGAGAAATAGTATGCATGTTAGATTATCGCTAACATTTTCTATATTGGGTGTGTGTGTGCGTTTCTTGGTTAGGGTTCAAAAAATGTCCATGTTTCGACTTCAATTAAAATTTTCAATGTATGTGATCACGTCGTTGTTATGTTCTGATATGTTATCCTTTTAAGCACATGTTTTTTCTTGAGTTCTATCTAGTTTTTGCATTATAGAATAATTGATATATTTAATGTTAATATCAACACAGTTCCCTATAGCCACATTTTGGGAAATCAAGCTTATGAAGAAGTTGCAACATGAAAATTTTATCAAGTTAAAGGACATAACGACATCTCCAGGGTTTACATATGCTTTTGTTTTGTCCTGTAATTGTAGGATATTGTGAATATTTATGTTCTTTTTGCAACTCCTTTGTGGCTCTTTTTTGGTAAATTCACTATGTAAAAAGAATTTGTTTTTGTTGCCTTAAATGTTCTAAGAAAGATGATATATATGAGCCAATGGAGTAGGAGGAGGATGGATAACTTGTAGACTTCTCTAACAACCCTTACAATGGAATTTATATATGTTCACGCCCTTGTTTTGGAAAGTCTCCTAGTGGTTTGGGAGGGATTGAGCATAGGTGTGAGCCGTTAAGTTAGGGTATGATCCATTGATGAATGAGACTTTGGATGTTATGGACCAAATTGAAAAAATAAAGAAAAATAGAAAGAAAGAGTAACTCCAAGCCTCGAGCACTAAAAAAGAGAATTGTTAAGAAGCCTCTTCAAGGGGCAACTTTCTTTTACAATATATTAGATGCACAAAATGATATGGTCTCTAAACTAGGTCTAATTGTTATATATATGAAACATAGTGTAGAACTACAATTAAGGTCCTAGTTGCCCATGCAATTTCAATTAAGGTCCTAGACAAAAAGTAAATACAATAATAATATAAAATAGAAATTCAATGTCACAATATCCAAGGATTAAGATGCCCCTCCCCTTCACACAAGTGTTGTATTTGTGTTTTTTTTGTATGAAGAACTCAACTTTCCATGTCACCTCTTCTATTGGAAAGTTCTTCCATTTAATAAGGTAATAATTATAATTAAGGTAATCAGTAGAAGCATTGCAATAGGCCAAAATACTCCACACAATATATTGAATTGATAAATAATTGATTTGTGACCTTGGCTTAGCAAATTTATCTATGGGAGGAAAATCATTTGGCACCTGTTTGTAGATAAAAAGCATCCGGCAAGCAAGATTTCTTGGATGAAATATTTAAAGGGAGGTTCTTTAAGAAACTTAAAATCAGAAAACACCCCTCAAGGTACAACAATATGGAATTTATGTAGAAAAGGAATAGACCATATCCAACATCAGTTATATAAAATCCTTGGCAATGGGGCGATGATCTTATTGTGGAAAAACAACATCCTAGGGAACCCCCCTCTCTCTTCCTTAATTTCGTTAAGTTAGATCATGTTATTGTTTATCAATAAAGGACTTATTTGGCTTGCAGATATATGTTCTTGGGACATCGTTGGGAATTGGTCAGGTTGGTTGCTACCAAAGCTTCCATAACCCCTTCCGCCATTAAAAATATTGCTGATTTCTGCGCTCTCAGGTTTAGCTCCTGTTCATCGCTCCTCTAAGGACAAATGGGGGTGGGGACGTTCAGGTTTTTATTTTGCAGCTCAAGGATTTTTTGCTCTTCAATCTACTCATACCTCTTTGTTGTCCCCTACGCTGTGGAAATATGTTTGGTAATCTTTCAGTATTCCCAAGGTAAATTTATTCACTTGGATGGTCATGCATAAATGAGATTTGACTAGAGAAAATTTGTTAAAGCGTGGGTTCAATGGTCCGTTCAGATGCATCGTCTGCAATTCAGCCTCTGAATCTTTAGACGACATCTTCGTTGAATGAAATTTTACTCTAATCATGTGGGGAAGGGTCCTTCAAGGTTTGAATGTCTCTGTCCCTACACAAATCACTGTTTTTTCCCTCTTCATTAACTGGAAAGACCAGAATCCTTTCAAAATAATTCAAAATTTAGGCTGGTATAAAATTTGGCAATCGGTGCCAAAATTCATATGGTGGATGGTGTGGATTGCTAGAAACGATTGGATTTTCAACAATAAACCTTCAAATCCAGCAAACGTTTCGGTCAAAGTGAAAGTGTTCATCGTGGAAGCTGCTGGAAAAATGAGCGTTTCCTCTCTTCCTCCTGAAGCAGCCGCGTGGTTGGGTTCTTGTTTGATTGGTGAAAGGAGGGCAACGATTAAAAAACTGGTCTCTATTCAATTCTGGTGATTGTGAGAAAATGCATCAGTTTTTTCCTTGTGGTGGAAGAGGAATGCAACATCCAATATATTATTTGATAGAGCATCCAAGGGAAACCCCAGGATTGCTGGTGCAGGTGGAGTGATACTATCTTCGGACAGATCTAGTGAAAGTTGTTTCAGTTGGGGTCTAGGGAAATGCTCAAACAATAAAGCAGAATGCTATAGTCTTCTTAAGGTGTTCCAGATAGAAAAATATATTGGATATAAGACAATCCAGATATTCGAAGACTCAGAGTTGTTGATCAAACTGTTAAATTCTGAAGATCACTTTAGCAATCCTTCATTGAATAAATCCCTCCAGAGAATTCAAAATATTCTGAAATCCTTTGACAAGGTTGTTTCATATCATATTCTGCGAGAGTTGAATAAACAAGTAGATTATCTGGCAAATAAAGCCTGTCTACTGTCCTAAGGAAGCCTTAGCATCAATGGAGAATTCAACTCATTTCACCCATTACCTTAATTGAGGTTCATTACTGTGTGATATGAAAAGAAATATTTTCAATACCAAGAGGTTATTGATTATTTTGATCTTTTCAAAGTATCATTTCTGATCTATGTGTAACCGGTTAATAAGGCAAAATCCCAACCAATCCTGTAAATTTTCAAAAAAAAATAAAAATTTAGTCGTTTGAGTTATATATATATATATATATATAATAACTATATGAAACATTGAATTCTCATATTTTTTTCATATAGTACACAAATACAAAGTTTACAAAATTATATAATAAACAAAAAATACCTAACAAAGATAATGATTGAACCAATCACACACATAAAGACAAAGAGGACTTATCCTTAAAACCCTTAAATATGCATCTTTGCAAGCAATATAATAAGCTATTAGAATGGGCCACCAAATACCATGGGCCCAAAAAAACCATAACCTGGTCAAATTTACCTAATAAGAAGAGACAACAAGACCATGACAGAACTCAAAATTTTCATACATATATATATGTATATATAATTAGAAATTATAATAGATAACATTAATATATATTTTTTATTTTTTTGACAAGAACGATTATGATATGTATTAAACGCACATTGGTATAACCACTGAGAAAGGATCTACAAAGTTCAAAAGCTGCCCATTACAGGCAGAAGCCAAAAGACAAGAGAGACTGACATTACTGCAGACTATACATAGAGTTTTATTGTCCTTACATAGAAAAAACACAGATAACTGACTTAGCTTACTACTACTGAAAACATGAACCACAAAATAGAAAACCCCTAGAGGTCGCTGCCTACTTTCCTTGAAAGCCACCTTGCTGAGCTGACATTTTTGAATTTGCTGCTGCTACTCCACCTGCTGCCATTTTTCCACTTCCAGCTCCACCTTATCAAACCGTACTTCCATCTCTGCAACCATTCTGACCACCACGCTTTCAGATTGAGAAATGGACTCCATGAATTCTTCATGCAGGTGGGAGAGGTCTCCGTCCACCAATTCCAGGCGTCTCCCACCTTCAATGTCAATTTCTTGCATATAGCTCTTGTGCCTATTAATTTTCCTCTTTATCACCTGAAGCTCAGTGGTGACCGAGAGGGCCAGGGTAGAGGACGCAAACGATTATGGACAGGAGTCCATGATACCTGAATAATCCAGGATCTAGAAACTCACAACTAAGCCTCCACTCTAGAACCAACGAACAATGCGGAATGCATAAATTCCATTCATGTCTCGACCTGACAAAACTTCCTTAAAGTTCATTAAGATCAATATCTCTGGATGATCCATCCCACTGATCACACGCCAGGGATGGAACAACAAAGGATGTCCAATAATATCCGAAGTGCAAGGAGCTTCAGTCATCACCACACTTCTCGAATGAATGCATTTGCGGAAATGACAATGCATGCGAGCGACATGCAAGCATATAACGACCACATGCAATAGACCACGTGCCTGCATGAATTCCTCCCGTCCGCCACAAACCATTATGATGAAGGATGGGACAATAGGGAACCACGTTGGAAAGCCTTATGACAAGCTCCTAGATCCCATTCCCATGGGCCTATGGGATATGACATAGGGAGCTAGCTCCATTAAATACCAAGGATCATTTGCTCAAGTATGTGGCGATATTTTCTGCAAGATCGACTTTGTCATTTAGCCCTCTTAAAACATGGAAATAATCAATCCTTTTGAAAGAATTTGAGAGACTTTGAATCTTTTTGATCAGTTGTTGAATTTTTACCTGAGACGGTAGGGAGCCAGTAGTTAAGGATTGGATGATTAATATTGAGTCCCCAATCACCGTAATTTCTAAAATTTCCTGAATTCGAGCTTGGCAGAGGCCGTGCCCGAGGGAAAGAGCTTCATCGATGTTGTTAATTTCATTACCCAGACCCCAAGAGTAAACTTGTTCCTGAATTCCATTGGGATTAATGTGAATCCCTCCCCCTCCTATCACCCCTAACATTAATATATATATTATCATTACTAATTAGTTATTAATATATATATTTTAAAAGTAAACACCCATGAAGTTTTGAACCGGTGACCTTATGTAAGGAGTTCCTTAACAATACACTCAATCACCATCTATTCTACGCCCTGTGGGGAATTAGTTATTAATAATTACTCTTATATATATATATATATATATATATATATATATGTAATGTGTAAAAATAAAAATGCTCTTCAAAATGACAGGTACAATTAAAATTCACACTTCACTAATGGTGGTTAGTTTTATGAAGTGACAACATTTTGATGTGTTTAATAACAAATGATGGTTATTTACCGGTCAAATTTCACCACTGGTTATTTCTTTGCTAATGATTATTTTACATAATAATTAACAAAGAAATAAGTGTAGTCGAGGGCATTCATCACTTTTTTCTTGAGGTTTGGAAACAAGCCAGGAATCCATATAAATTTTGATATTTCACCATGTCGCTTGTCAATAGCAAGCGAACACTCTGCAGAGAACCTCAAAATTATGAAGTTATGTATGATGGCCGTCTCGAACCTCAAAATTTAAGTTTTGAAGAATCTTTGAGATCTTCTAAGGTCTCAAAAAAATGTCAATTTCGTCAAATTGTTTTTTACTCTATGCTTTCCTGAAATCTTATAAATTTTCACTTCAAATAGAGTTCTTCCCGGTTCCAATGGCTTTGCTTGAATTTTTAATGAAATAATGAACTAAATATTAGCATGATGGGATTCCTTTTCCTACAAATGCATCGTCAATTTCCATTGGTTCTGAAACAACCCCAATTCACATATTACACTCTCTTGGAAGATGGATATCTAGGACTCATTCGTATGGATTAATAAGGGGATATAGGTAATCTACAATTGTGCATAATTTTATTAAGAATTGGGTACATAAGGAGGGAAGGTGGTTCAATGTGTTAGGTTTTCATAAGATTATAGCAGTATATATTAATTGCATTTATCAATAGGATCACTAGAAGATTGACAAAGCACAAAACAATAACATGAGTATTTTTATCTCGGGAAACCCAATTGGGAGAAAACCTAGCAACCTTCATCTAGAGATGATAATTCTGAGAACAATTTACAATGAAGAAGGAGAAAATATGGAGATTATTTCCAAAGATAGAAACCCTGAAAACCATCTTCTTCTGCAGTATAGGCGAGATTCTCTCTCCCAGAAAATGTGAACTTATCTTGTGCTGCTGCTGTGTGGAATAATGAGGAGGGGTACCTTCTATTTATACAGATTTTCCACTAATAATTTAACCGGGGCCAACTTCTCTTGGGGGAGAAATATAATTTATATTTTATCTTTTCTTTTTCTTTCTTTTCTCCCCAAGGTCTATATTGTTATTCTAGGGTTTGTATGATTGATTACAACAAGTTCATCTCCTGTAGGAGGTGCAATATAAGAACAATAAGAATATCTTCTGAAGTTGCACAAACTCCAACACTCCCTCTCAACAAGGAAGGTATTCTTCGGTCTTCATCAACATCACGATCATTTGGGTTTCATTTGTACATATATACTCTCTATTATCTCTAAATGTACTAAAGGTTGTCTTTATGAATTTGTTCTATCTGAATGTCTGACATAAAATATTTTTCTACCTATCCATCTCTACTGATGATGGAATACATCCATGCATGGCTAGAGATCCTGGATGAGAAAATGTGTATGACCATCTGCTACATGTTCGTCTCATCTATCGATGGGGTACTCCCATCCCTTGCTGAGAACCTGAACGAGTAAATGTGCATGACCATCTACTACCTGTTCGTCTCATCTGCTGATGGGATACTACCTTGCCTGGATGCGAAATTGAACAAGTAGAGGTACTTGTGAAATCACATGACCATCTGCTACCTATCTGACTTATCTGCCAAAGAGATTTGTCCCATACCTGGCTGAGCACCTAGATGAGAAGAGGCACCTATGTGGACCTGACCATCAACTACCTGTCCATCTCATCTGCCGATGGTATTTCTCCCATACCTGGCTGAGAACCTAGAGGAGCAGAGGTACCTGTGAAAAATTACAATAAAATGTGTAACGTCCCCATACCCCATAATGCAAATAAATTAAAATTTTTACTTCAAGAACCCTTGTTCTCTTTCAAAACACAGGGCATGGACATTAACACACACTTTAACATTCATTATTAGGATTAGAAAACACTGTAACAGTCGTTTCACCCTTGACAGATCCCTTCCGCGACCAAAATTACCTTTTCTGCACTGAACCTGTCTTTTCTGCACTCCGTGTTTTGCACTTCTGCTTTCCTCCTTGTCGACCTCAAAAATTCGAAATCGAAAACATAATGTACGATGGAAACATTGAACCACTCTTTCACCTTCCGCACTTCCTCTTTCCGCCCTTTCGACCTCGGAAATTGGGAATCAGAAACATAATGTGCAAAGGAAACATCTAACTACTCTTCCACCTTCCGCCTTCCTCTTTCCACCCTTCCGACCTCGAAACTCAAAAATAAAAAAACATAACAAACAACGGAAAATACTTAACGAATCCTCCACCTTCTGCCTTGCGCCTTCCTCTTTCCGCCTTTTCGACCTCGGAACTCGAAAATCAGAAACATAACAAATGATGAAAATAATTAACAACTCTTCCACCTTCCGCCTTCCAGTATGGAACTCAGAAATTGGAAAAAACAACAAACATCAGAATCCTTTATCCACTTTTCGCCTTTCAACTTCTGCCTTCTGCCGCGGAACTCAGAAATTGGGAAAACAACAAACGATCTTAACCTTTTCTGCACTTCTGACTTCCTCTTTTCAACCTTGGACTTCGAAAATTGAAAATTTATCTTTTTGCCTTAGAAATTTCCTGCGCTTTCGACCACTTCTGCTTTTTGACATTGGACTTCGGAAATTAGAAAACACACTTTCTTCCTTGTTTTCAACTGCCCTTTCTGCCTTCCACCTTCCTCCTTCCATAGGAGGATCTCGGGGCGTGGAAACACAACAATTATGCCTTGTTCAACTTTCCCTTTTTTTCAGTTTTCGCCTCCCTCAGGCGGATTCCAAGTGGCAAAAAAACTAAGTTAGTTGCCTCCTGACTCTGTAATAGGCTTCTATCCTTCATGAACTTAGGAAAATGCATTGCAAAAACACAAGGCATGTACATAAGTAAAATGCAGGAAAACATAACAGAAGTAAACTTCTACTTAACCATCAATAAGAATTCAACACGATCATAATAACTCATAAGCAAATACATGGCATAAACAAGCATAACATAGATACTTATCTTGATGATTAAGCTGTCCCGCAACTAGCTATGTTGCTGCAACGTTCCACCAAACCATAGGCCAATGTGTTCATTAATCTCTCAACACCTGTGCCACCCTCGAGATGGGAATGATTTCCACAAGGAACTAGGGAACAACATGCTTACACATAGCCAGAACTCATAACACCCAGTCAAGCCAACAGATGGGTTTCATAGGCTACACAACCAATCCATCTCAAAGTTGCATTTATCAGACTATCCAGGAAACAAGCCAAAACACTGCTGGGTTTCACAGGATATATAGCCAAGCCAAAAAATAGTTGGGTTTCACAGTTTGTACATAGTCAAGCCAACAACCACATTAAGGACCATCCAAGCCAACGGATGGGTTTCACAGGCTACTCGGCCAAGCCATATTTCATAGTTTGTCTTCACAGGCTGTCCAACCAAGGATTACACGCATGTCCCAGAGAACAACACAAAACAACCAAGCCAACTACTAGTTGGGTTTCATAGGCTGCTCAACCAAGCCAAGATCCAATTGGGTTTCACAGGCTACCCAACCAAGCCAATATACAATTGGGTTTCACAGGCTGTCAACCAAGCCAATCTCCTTTGGGTTTCACAAGATGCTAAGGCAGTGGAAGGGAAGAACTACTAAGCTAGTGAGCTCATCCACAGAGTTAAGGACACCTTCACAAGATCTATCTGGCCTGACATCCACGTTTCCTACACACCTAACACAAGGAAGTGTCCCCTTCTCTACTCCACAGTCCCTTGGGCTACACCTTCCCTTCCAGTTCTCTTTAGGATGTGCAAAGCAGATTCTCCAGCCAGTCTTATATTATTGTAAGGTTCCACACTAGGTTTAAAAAGAACATTCTACATCTCTTCCACTCCTAAGTCTTACATACAGTTCAGACCCAAACCAGGGTGCACAACACAGGAAACCATCGAGAAACACAACAACATAGGCTTTACTCAATCTGTAACAGAGGAAACCACTGCGAAAACACCTTCCGTGGCTTAGGAGAGTTGAACAAACCGTTCCAAACAATGGACCACTACACAACAACACTGGGGAGACCATGTAGAACTACACTCTCATAAAATAGAGTGATATCCATTGCCCATTTACTTAGCAATACCATTAGTTTCTCAGCCAGGATTGAATGACCAACATGAAAAACACGGAACAAAACATGACTCTGCAAGTAGGATCAACGAATAACGCCCATGAACCAAATGGTTGAATTGAACAGGATAATCAATCCTCGACCCCCACGAACAACAAAACCTTCTTACATCTTGGAGAAAGGACATACTGGAATGCATCACGTGCTTCCTTGCCACAGAAGCAAGAATGCAGATTCCCCAGACTACATACTGGTAGGATTTCTCAGTCAAGCAATCAGACTGCCATGCCTTGCTCTGCCCAAGGCATTAATTGCCTCAACTAGCTTTTGGAAGAAATTGATGATTGAGGACAGAGGAAAAAAAGGTAGCTAGGGGTTCATGGGTTTCCTTATTGACATCTGATCACACCCTATTGACTCAGGGGGTTTGACTAACTCCCCACCCTATCCCTTGCGGAATCATGCCCTCATCTCTTTCATGTTGCAGTCCCATATCTAGTTGTGGTATTTTATTAAATTGTGCACTTACATGATATTCAAAATGATCGGTGTTTGAATTAGCACCAAAACCATAGGTATCAACCTTGATCACCTATCCACAAAACATTAATCAATGGTAGGGTCTTGGCCTTGAGCTCCTTGCCATGATTCAAATACAATACATACATCATGTACAATATTAATACCATGGGGTCAAAACTGGGGTGTTACATTCCCCTCCCCCTTACAACAACACTGTCCTTGGTGCTTTACAAAATTGAACAAAAATGCTACACTGGCACCACCTTAGTGCTCTGCGAAATTGAACAAAAATGGCTGTGCCAATCACATGTCATCCTCTAGCTCCCAAGTAGCCTCCTTAGGACCGTAGTTCTCCCATTGCACCATTACCTGTCATATGGCTCGATTTCGGAGCATGGCGACATTCCTATCGAGGATGCACAATGGTTCAGTTCGAAACTCTCCCTTGGGTTCCACCCTGATCACATCCCAATCAATCACATGGTTAGGGTCATGTACACATTTATTAAGCAAAGAAACATGAAAAACATTATGAGCTCTAGTGCTAGCAGGAAATGCAAGTCTATATGCAACTGGCCCTATTCTTTCAAGCACTTCAAATGACCCACAATATCTAGGTGACAACTTGGCACAAATTCCAAGCTTCAAGGAACCATTCCTTTCCCTCACTATAAGGTAAACATGATCCGCAACACTGAACTCTCTATGCACTCTATGCTTGTCTACATAGCTCTTCTATCTGTCCTAGGATGCTTTCAGGTTCTGCCTGATCTTTGCAACCTCTTGCTCCATTTCCTTGAGCAAATATGGACCAAGTACAATCCTGTTCATTGGATTATCCCATGTCACTAGTGTCCTACACCTTCTTCCATACAAAGCTTCATATGGACTCATCCCCAAGGATGCTTGCTGTGCATTATTATAGGCAAATTCTACCAAGTGTAAATAATCCTCCCACTTGGTTGGTTTGTCCATCACATACATCCAAAGCATGTCTTCCAGCACTTGATTCGCTCTCTCTATCTGTCCATCAGTCTGAGGATGGTAGGGAGTGCTGAATTTCAGTTTTGTAACCAAATCTGCAAACAGACCCTTGCAAAAATTGGAAGTAAACTTGGGATCCCTGTCATAAAATATTGCCCTAGGAAATCCATGCAATCTGAAAATATCCTTCATGAATATTTTTGCAATGGAATCAGTCTTATACGTGGACTTAACTGGTATAATATGTGCCGCCTTTTTCAACTTGTCCACCACAACCATGATGGAATCATGTTGCCTCCAAGTCATTGGCAATCCTGTAATAAAATCCATGGAAACAACTTCCCATTTCCTTTCTGGATATGGAAAAGGATGCAAAAAACCTGGTGGGTGTTGATGCTCAACCTTCACCTGCTGACATTTCATGCAATTTGAAATATAATCAGCAATTTCCTTTTTCATTCCTGGACAAAAATACTGCCTTTTGGCTGTAGCAATTGTCTTCTGATATTATGGGTGACCAAAATATGGAGCTTGATGTATCTCATTCATAACAATTCTCCTCAAGTTTGCTACATCCAGAATATAAATTCTATTTTTATAAGTAAGAATCCCATGTTCTTCCAATTTATATCCCTCATACCTCTTCTCAAGACTTTGATGCTGCAATTTGTCCTTGGTCTGCACATACATTTCATCTTTAGCAGCATGATTAACAATCTGCCGTTTCAAATCAGATTGGCAAATACTAAGAGATGCCACATGCATTTCATGCACCTTACTGCTGAGTGCATCGACCATTTTATTTTCTTTTCCTTTTATGTGTTTGATTTCAAAATCAAACTCACATAAAAAATCCAACCATCTAGTTTGCCTAGCATTTAGAGTAGGCTGATCAAACAAATATTTCAGACCACAATGGTCTGTCCTTAACTCAAATTTTCTTCCCATTAAGTAATGCCTCCACATCTTGAGAGAATGTACTATGGATGCAAGTTCTAAATCATGAGTGTCATAGTTCTTCTCATGATCCTTCAACTTTCTTAACTCATAGCATACCACCTGGTTGTATTGCATAAGAAATCCTCCAAGTCCTTGACCACATGCATTAGTACACACCACAAAATATTTTTCTGGGTCTGCAATCTTCAATACTGGTGCACTTGTGAGAAGATTCTTCAACTGCTGGAAGCTTTCTTCACACCTTGGTGTCCATTCAAACTTTATCCCCTTCTTTTTCAAAGATGTGATTGAATGTGCAACCTTGGAGAATCCCTCAATGAATCTCATGTAGTATCCTGCAAGTCCCCTAAAAGATTTCACATCTGTCACATTTCTTGAAGTTGGGAAATTCATAATGGCTTCAATCTTTTCAGGGTCTATGGATATGCCCTCATTTGAGATAATGTGACCCAAATAATGAATTCTATCTTTATAGAAGTTACATTTTCTCAACTTGGCATACAACTTATTCTCCCTTAGCAATTGCAAAACCGATATCAAATGTTCTTCATGTTCTTCCTCCTTCTTAGAATAAATAAGAATGCAATCAAGGAAAACAAGAAAAGACTTGTCCAGATACTTGCTAAAAAAATTATTCATGAGACACATAAATGTGGCTGGTGCATTTGTGAGAACAAATGGTACCACCACAAACTCATAGTGTCCATACCTTGTTCTAAAGGATGTCTTATGAATATATTCATCCTTGATCCTTACCTGATGGTAACCAGACCTCAAGTCAATCTTGGAAAAAACCTTTTCTCCTCTCATTTGATCAAAGAGCTCATCAATCCTAGGCAAAGGGTATTTATTCTTTACAGTGACTTTGTTCAGCTGTCCGTAATCAATACAAAACCTGAGTGTACCATCTTTCTTTTTCACAAACAGGACTGGTGCTCCCCAGGGGGACACACTTGGCCTAATATACTTCTTCTCCAACAACTCTTGTAGTTGCATCTTCAGCTCTAGGATTTCTGGTGTACTCATATTGTAGGGTGTCTTAGACACTGGTGCTACTCTTGACACAAGTTCAATTGTAAAATCAATGTCCCTCTTTGGAGGAAGTCCTGGAATCTCACCAGGAAAGACATCCTTGAATTCCTGCAACACATGAAAATCCTCCAACCTAGGAGTTTCATTCTCTGTTTCCTCCAACATATGAGAGCATACAACTTGCAACCTTTCCTACATAACTTCTTCAACTACATAGTTGAAATATTCCTAACAGAAATCACCTTTGGAATGCCTCTTATAACTCTTAAGTTGCCTTCTTCATCTATGCACTCAAAAGTAACAATCAAGCTTTACTTTGTGTGCTTCCAACCAATCCATTCCAATGAGAACATCATATGAACAAAGTGGTAAGACATTAAAGTCTACACAAGTGACTAATCCATCCATAACTAATGGATATTTTTCCACCCCTTCACTAACCTTTCTCTTAGTCCCAGTAGCTAGCTAAACTAGCCATGATTTGCTATGCTTTTACTTCTTAAAAGCACAAATCTCAACAACTCTCAGAGTAATATAACTGTGAGTAGATCTAGGGTCAATCAAAATTGAAACAGATTGCTCAGTAATCTTACTTGCAAATTCAACCACAATTGACTGATGATTTTCCTAGCGGTACTATAGTGCTGCATAAATCCTAGGGACAATCCTTGCTACTTGACCCACAGTTTATGATTCTTGAATTTTGTGAGCTTGCCTCACATACCCATTCTCAAGTGGACAATTCTTGCGCATTTGGGGTCCTCCACATTTCCAACATTGCAGCGGATCTTTGATCTCTTTTGGATCTCTTGGCCTGTCTCCCATCACTCTAGCTTGCTGATTCACAGCTTGTGATGGTTTCCTCTGTTGATTTACGAAGTTATAAGGTATGCAACCTTTCTTCCTCTGATCAAACTTCTCATTCTTTTTGTCCTTCCAAGCCTTATGGTAATCAAGTTTTCCTTTGTTATGATCATAACGATACTTATCCTTCCTAATAGCCTCTTCAAGAGTTCTAGGTTCATCAAATTCAATTCTATCTTTGTATGCTTGAGGTAGCCCACTCACAAAACGCTGGATTTTCACTTTATCATCCCTGATATATCGACATACCTCAAAAACTCCAAGAAATTCTTTGCATACTCTTCCATAGTCTACTGCCCCAATTTTAGCTCATGGAATTCTTTGATCTTGTCATCATAGGACCTGTCAGAGATGTACTTCTGCTTGAAATACTTCTTGAAATATTTCCACATGATCTTTCTGTCATTGATCTTCTTTACCTTCCTGAGGTGCTCCCACCATATGGATGCTCTTCCATTCATGTTGAAGATGGCTACCCTAGCCTTCATATTTCCTGAACAGTCTCAGACTTGGAAATATTTCTTCATCCCAAGAATCCAAGATTTAGCTTCTTGACTAGTCTTTACCTCACCGTTAAAGGTAGGAGGCCTTGCCATTTTGAACTCGTCACCCGAGCTGTTTCTGTAGTGCCTCTTTCTCTTTTCTTAGTGAGATGAAGAGATCGAACCCCTAGTGGATCCTTTAGATTCAGTTGATCCACTAGAATATCTCTTTCTCCTTCTGGAACTGCTCCTACTACCTTCGGGTTTTACTGTATGACGCCCAGAGTTCATCCACCTTTGGATGTCTGTCAAACTTTGCAGCATGGCTGTGTTCAGCTGATTCTGTTCTTCCTGAGATTTAATCAGGCTTCTTATGGTGGCTGCAATGTCTGGCGGAGTCTCTTCAAATCTTTTTCCATTAGAATTTGTCTTGGCATTTCTGACTCAAACATTCTATCCCACAACATCTTCCTCATGGTCATAGGGATTCTGAGCATCATACATGCTATAGGTTCTCATGGCTGAGCCAAAAACCAACTCTTCCAATCGGCACTATAATTCTGTAAAATTGTGTTATTCAAACATGATTGTTAGTTGTATGCAAAATTTCAGAAGTAAAAACCATTTACTTACTGTCACCTGGCCCATCTAGGCCCAATGTTGCAACCATTAGCTCTGATACCACAATGTAATGTCCCCATACCCCATAATGAGGATAAATTACATTTTTTACTTCAAGAACCCTTGTTCTCCTTTGAAACTCAGTGCATGAACGTTATCAGACACTTCAACCTTCATTCTCAGGCTTAGAAATCACTGTAACAGTCGTTCCTCCCTTGACAGACCCATTCTGTGACTAGAAACACCTTTTCCGCACTGAACCTGTCCTTTGCACACTCCATGTTCTGCACTTCCGCTTTTCTCCCTTTCAACCTTAGATATTCGAAATCAAAAACATAATGTGTGACAAAAACATTGAACCACTCTTCCGCCTTCCTCCTTTTGCACTTCCGCTTTCCTCCCTTCCGACCTCGAAAATCGGGAATAAAAAACATAGTGTGCGTTAGAAACATCTAACGACTCGTTCGCCTTTCGCCTTCCACTTTCTACCCTTCTGACCTAGGAACTCGAAAATAAAAAACGTAACAAACAATGAAAAATAATTAACAGCTCCTCTGCACGTCTCTTCTGCCTTTCGCCTTCCTCCTTCCGCTGTGGTGCTTGGAAATCGGAAAAAAAAAAACGATGGAATTCTTTAGCCACTTTCGGCCTTTTGACTTCTGCCTTCTGCCTTCCGTTGTGGAACTCAGAAATCAGGAAAACAACAAACGACCTTAACCTTTTCTGCACTTCTGACTTCCACTTTTTGACCTCGGACTTCGAAAATCAGAAATTTATCTTTTTTCCTTAGAACTTTCTTGCTCTTCTGACTTCCGCTTTTCGACCTCGAACTTCGGAAATCAGAAAACACACTTTCAACTACCCTTTCTGCCTTCCACCTTTCGCAGGCAGATCCTGGGGTGCGGAAACACAACAATTATTCCCTGTTCAATTTTCCCTTTTTCGGTTTCCGCCTTCCGCCTCCATCAGGCAGATTCCAAGGGGAGGAAACACGAAGTCAGCTGCCTCCTGACTTTGTAATCGGCTTCTAGCCTCCATGAACTTAGGAAAATGCATTGTAAAAACATAAGGCATGTACATAAGTAAAATGTAGGAAAACATAACAGAAGTAAACTTCTACTTAACCATCAATAATCATTCAAAACGATCATAATAACTCATAAGAAAATACATGGGATAAACAAGCATAACAAAGATACTTATCTTGATGATTAAGCTGTCCCGCAACTATCTATGCCACTGCAATGTTGCACCCAACCATAGGCCAGTGTGTTCATTAATATCTCAACACTAGTGCCACCCCCAATATGGGCATGATTTCCGCAAGGAACTAGGGAACACCAGGCTTACACATAGCAAGAACTCATAACACACAGTCAAGCCAACATATGGGTTTCATCGGCTACACATCCAAGCCATCTCATAGTTGGGTTTATTATACTATCCAGGAAACAAGCCAAAACACGGTTGGGTTTCACAGGCTACACAACCAAGCCAACAAACAATTGGGTTTCATAGACTGTACCCAGTCAAGGCAACATCCACATTAAGGACTGGCCAAGGCAACATATGGGTTTCATAGGTTACTCGGCTAAGCCATCTTTCATAGTTGGGTTTCACAGGCTGTCCAACCAAGGGTTACACACATGGCCCAAAGAACAATAAGACACAACCAAGCCAACTACCAGTTGGGTTTCATAGGCTGCTCAGCTAAGCCAAGATCCAATTGGGTTTCACATGCTTCCCAACCAAGCCAATATACAATTAGGTTTCAGAGGCTGTTAGCCAAGCCAATCTATTGAGATTATCCATAGAGCTAAGGACACCTTCACAAGATGTAATATCCCAAATACTGATATTCTCTAATGTTCTATGATAGTGCTGACTCGCACACTCAATCTCATACAAATTTACAAAATAGCTGTGCATGCAAACTCGCCATGCAAAAATGCCCTAAAATATAGCTAAATTAGGGTTAGGGTTTTGCAGAGAGAAATTAACACTTACCACTGATATTCTGGCTGATAATGACTCCAGAGATAGCTGCATGCATAAGGATTTGGATGGGTGGTCTAATAATGCTCTTTTCTTCCGGTGTTACCGCCCCGTAGTACCGTACAAACCCTCAAGACTAAAGGTGGAATTTTTGTACGAGGAGAGGTCCATTTGGGCTGAAACTTTTTGAGCTTATCTATTTGTTGATGCTGAAGAGAGGGCCTGACACATGTAGAGGTTTGGCTTCCTCTAAGTGACCTAGCGAATTGATTGGTAGTTCTATTGCTCATTCCCCCAACTAATCTGTTTGGATGATAGTTTGTCCAGGTGAGTAAACTAATGGCTGATAATCACTGCATACCGTAGGATAGGACTGTTGAGAAAGAGGAAACTGACATGCGGAGGAAAGGATGGGGTTTGTGGCCCCAGGGAATCTTTTTGTGTTTTCCTTGCTACTTCCGGCTGCAAAATGTGGATATGCTAATAACCCTTCAGAATGTGCTAGATCTCTGAATATTATAGTATATGATTGATGCAATGGATAAACTTGAATGATCTATCCCAATAAGAGACTAGTAGTATATATCTCACTGCCGAACCCTCACTAGCTGAAGACACTGTCTCCAACCCCAACTACCGCGGTTGCACGTTGTGCTGCTGCTCAAAACTCCAAAATTAATCAACAATAACAATATATATCTCCTTTAGTCCCATAACCCTTCTTAAATAGATCCTTATGTACTTTTAGGGTTTGCATGTCAATTTTAGGGTTTATGCTCACTTTTGCATGCATGCAATTCTAATTGCAAGTTGACTTTAATACTAAAGAAATAAGGCTTGCATGCTCTGCATGCTTTATGATTATAACTTTGATGGCCCTCTTTACTATACTGATGAATGAATAATTGTCCCAATGTGCTCTCGGTATTAAAGGTCCTCGGTCAATTCCTTATTTATAAAAAATGGAACATTACAGTCCTCCCTCGCCAAATATTGCTTGTCCTTGAGCAATGCCAACGCAACTCCACAAGAAATCAAACTGAACCAACTGAATCCAAGCATGATCCCAGGGTCCCAAATTATCCTAGGAGATCTACAGTATCCTTTGCTCAAAGCACTGTACTACACAATACCATCCATCACAAGATATCCCATGGAAGCCTCCTATAAGTAGAGTAACTAACCACGGAGTAAACGAGTTACCATCACAAGAGACCTCCTGAAAGCATCCTTTAGCAATCACTAAATTGTCAGTCACTGTAATCCCAGGGTCCCAAATCAATTGGAGAATTGCAGAGGTCAAAATGCATCCACGACTACCCTGTGTAGTGTAGACATGAGGATTATCCTGTAGAATCCCAAGTAACGCCATCAGTAAACACTGTATCCACCCCTCATAAGGTCTCCCACATGGATCCCAATGCAAACTTGTGCATATATCATCCCAAATATCTGAAGGCTCTTGTGGGACTATACCCTTGGCTAGGAATGTCTACCAACTCTTTATCTCTCTCCAATCAAACCCCCGAAAAGGACCTCGTCCATAAGCACCATCACAAGGAATAATATTACCAAGCTGACATTCTGCCCTTCTGATTTCAACTAGAATGCTCATATATTGCTACCCAATTTCTCGATCGTGGCCAACTTGTAAAAACCATCCGCCATTATGCAAATGTGGACTCAAGCTACCGCAAGACTTGTCTATGTACTCCTGAAGAACACTTTTTTGAAATGCAATAGTATGTTCCTTTTGCTGCCCCATCAAGTAATCCAACTACTATTCAATACTAGAAATCCTGACCGCTGACTAGGAACATACAACTCGAAGAGCTGTAAGCTCAACATCTCGCTATAGTATGGTGTTCCGAAGTATCTTGGTCCTCTCTTTCATTGCTAGAATTATTTCTTTAACACGTTCAATCTTCTTTCGATGACTATCATTTGAAAGCTCTATCTCATGACTGTATAAACTCTCCCTAACCTCCATGTGTGACTGCTCACTGTATCAAATGTTGTGCTCATTGCCTTATACCTCATGCATTTCTCTTGTCATAACTGTCTGGGCCCCTACTGTAGGTGATGAAGAGTGTACCAACTCCAACTCATCACACGACTTATCCACAATTCGAATAGCGAATCTGCTTGTGTCACTAGACTCACAAGATGGCTCTAATGCTGTCTCCTCATGCACATCCTCATCATGTACTCCTATCCTCTGAAACTTTGAAATAAATGCATCTGCACTACCTGTATGCTTGAGTTGTTTCGTCTCTCTAAAGTGTACCTCAGGGTCCTTCCGATCAAACAGCTCAATGAGCCTCTATGTAAAATCTGGGTACGATGTGATGGTATTGGTACCCAGTGTCACTAACCCATGGTACCACCACTCATGGGATTCTCCATCCAAATGCAAAGTAGCCAATTTAATGGAATCTATCTCAAACATGGGGTTGAGATGGAAGTATGTATCCAACTTTTGCACCCAATTCTGGGCTGGGATACCTCGGGTACCCTCAAAGGTAGGGATAGTCAGTTTCCCTAAGGTGCGCTGTAACTCATAGCTCTCGGTGAAAGGCCTATTGTAATATTTGGGTTTGTTCTTACTTTTAAAGTGGCAGAAGTTAGTGAAGGTCATGGATGAATGGAAGTCATCTCCTAAACCTCTATACTCTCTTAGATAAGCACTCATGGATTCTTCTGGTTCTACTTGTACTAGAGGCACTGCAGCTGGACTATCTAAGAATTAAGGCATGGTAGGTTGGAAGGCTTGTGATATATATGGGGATGGATCTACATGTTGGTATGTAAGTGCTCGCCACTACTACTAGTGGATGCCCTATCACTATTGGGAAACAAGGGACTGTGTGGGGTGGGCCCAGGTTTCTCTGCCATTTTCCTAAAGCTACTCACCATTTCTTTTTTCCCAGTAGTGAGTTCTTTTATGGATGATATGTGACTATTGAGATTTGTTTTATCATCATCACCAATGGTTTCTTTTCCCTTTCCAAACTGATACTCTCTGTCCCCCAACTCTATGTCCTCTAACTCCTCTTCGCCTTTATCACTGTTTCTAAACCTCTGTCTCTGGTAAGTAATGTTGTATGGGTCTTCTGAATTCATTTACAATTTTGCATGCCCACAATTGGCAAGGAAAATAGCTCTGATACCACTGTAGTATTTGAAATACTAATATTCTCTAATGTTCTATGATAGTGCTGACTCACACACTCAATATCATACAAATTTGCAAAATAACTGTGCATGCAAAATTGCTATGCAAAAATGCCCTAAAATATAGCTGAATTAGGGTTAGGGTTTTGCAGAGAGAAATTAACACTTACCACTGATATTCTGGCTGATAATGACTCCAGAGATAGCTGCATGCATAAGGATCTGGATGGGTGGTCTAATAATGCTCTTTTCCTCCGGTGTTACTGCCCTGTAGTACCGTAAAATCCCTCCAGACTGAAGGTGGCATTTTTGTAGGAGGAGAGGTCTGTTTGGATTGAAAATTTTTGATGCTGGAGAGATGGCCTGGCACATGTGGAGGTTTGGCTTCCTCTAAGTGCCCTAGTGAATTGATTGGCATTTTTGTTGCTCATGCCCCCAAATGATATGTTTGGCTGATAGCTTCTCTAGGTGAGTAAACTGATGGCTGATAATCAGTGCATACCATAGGATAGGCCTGTCGAGAAAGAGGAAGCTGACATGTGGAGGAAAGACTGGGTTTTGTGGTCCCAACAAATCCTTCTGTGTTTTCCCTACTACTTCTGGCTGCAAAACATGGATATGCTAATAACCCTTAGGAATGTGCTGGATATATGAATATTATAGTATATGATTGATGCAATGGATAAACCTTAATGATCTATAAGAGACTAGGGCAGATATCTCACTGCCGAACCCTCGCCAGCTGAAGACACCGTCTCCAACCCCAATTGTCGCGGCTGCATGCTGTGTTGCTACTTGAAACTACAAAATCAATCAACAATAACAATAGATATCTCTTTTAGTCCCATAACCCTTCTTAAATAGATCCTTATGCACTTTTAGGGTTTGCATGTCACTTTTAGGGTTTATGCTCACTTTTACATGCATGCAATTCTAATTTCAAGTTGACTTTAATACTGAAGAAATAAGGCTTGCATGCTCTGCATGATTTATGATAATAACTCTTATGGCCCTCTTTACTATACTGATGACTGAATAATTGTCCTTGTAACACCCCGGTTTTGACCCCGTTTGCATTAAAATGTATATGATGTATATATTGCAATTAATTGTGGTATGGAGCTAAAGGAAAAAGCCCCACCATCGATTTGGTTGTTGTATGTTCCAGTGATTAAAATTGTTGCCGATGGTATATCGTGATATCCGACACATTATAATTGTGGCATCATGTAAATATGCATTTTCATTAAAATAAACCCCAACCAGCTATGTCAATGCAACCATGATGAAAAGGGCATGATTTTCCTAAGGATGGGGAGTGAAATTATTTAACCCTTGGGACCAATGGGGAAAATCCAAGTGTCAGCTGTTAAACCCATTTAGTTGTCACCCATCCTTTTGACTTACTCACCTTCCCTTGTCTCAATCAGTCAACTACCAAATTAAAAGCCTATGATGTTAGTTGGGCAGTGGTGTGTGGCAGGATTTTCAGTCCTTGCCCACATGCACACTCCACCAATAGACTCATTCTCCCTCACATGGGAATTCTTCCATTCTTGCCCATTCTCACACAGAGACGGGGGTTCTTCTCCTCACGCACAATTTTTGGCATTTACTAATGCAGAGAGCTGGGAGAGCGGCCTCACGTGCACGATTTTGCTGTGTGTGAATTTCATGGTTGGGGGATTTTGTTGTGTGTATTTCTCTTTGTTGTGGGTCTGACCGTGTGAATTTACCTCCACACAGGTTGTTTTTCCTTCCTCACGCAGCTGAGAAATCATTGTTGGTTTCCCCACGATTTTGGTTTGCTGTGGGTTCATTTTTGTTTTTGGGTTGCTGTGGGTCATTATTGAGTTGTTTTGGCCATGATAGGGCCAAGAATGACTTAGGAATCGAATTTCCCAGACAGAGCTGCGTATTACCCAAATTGTCACCTCTATTTGTTCTGTGGTGTTTGATTTTCTTCCCCTGAGCTGTGAATTGCTTATTTTGCTATGTGTATGCAGTGGTTGGTCTTTGGACTGTATTGGAGTGGGAATGAAGGCTTGGTATGCTTGACAAACCTGGTGTGTTTGGGAGCCTCATAGACAGAGCTAAAGGGCTGGCTTTCTTCTCCACAACCCCTGAATAGCACTGGAAGGGAAGTCAGGTCCCGAGGGACTGTGTAGCAAAGAAGGGACTGATTCCTTGTGTTGGGTGTGTGTGGGTGTCCTAGAAATTAGGCTAGTTCTGGTGTAGGTGTCTTTAGCTCTTCAGTGAGCCCACCAGCTTAGCAGTTAGCTTTTACCATCTCCTTGATGGCCTGATAAACCGAACTGTGTTGGCTTGGCTATGTAATGTTGTGTATCTTTGGCTATGTGTGAGCCTGTTTGTTCCTTATTCTTTGGGGAATCATGCCTAGCTAGGGGGTGGCGGTGTTGCTGAGAGATTAAGGAGCACACTGGCCTATGGTTGGGTGGAACATTGTAGCGACGTAGCTAGTTGCGGGACGAATTCATTCAAAGATAAGTATTCTTTTCTATTTCATCTCTACAATTGCATTTACTGTTTAATGAATTACAATGAACATGCCGAATGCTTGAATGTATGGTTTTGCTTTTGCCATATGGTAATAATGTATGTATGTTTTACTTCAAGGCATTTTTCAATTTTTATGTGTGTATGTTCATGGGGCTATTTTCCCAGATAGATAAGGTTATGGTAGCGTCCTCTTCGCCGGTCGAAGGGTCGGGGACATTACAATCCCAATGTGCTCCCAGTATAAAAGGTCCTCGGTCAATTCCCTATTTATAAAAAATGGAACATTACAATCCTCCCTCGCCAAATATTTCTTGTCCTCGAGCAATGCCAACGCAACTCCACAATCAATCAAACTGAACCAACTGAATCCAGGCATGATCCCAGGGTCCCAAATTATCCTAGGATATCTGTAGCATCCTTTGCTCAAAGCACTGCACTACACAATACCATCACAAGATATCCCATGGAAGCTTCCTATAAGTAGAGTAACTAACTACAGAGTAAACGAGGTACCATCACAAGAGACCTCCTGAAAGCATCCTTTAGAAATCACTAAATTGTCAATCACTATAATCCCATGGTCCCAAATCAATTTGAGAATTGCAGAGGTCAAAATGCATCCACCACTACCCTGCGTAGTATAGAAACAAGGAGAATCCTATATAATCCCAAGTAATGCCATCAGTAAACACTATATCCACCCCTCATAAGGTCTCCCACCTGGATCCCAATGCAAACTTGTGCATATTTCATCCCAAATATCTGAAGATTCTCGTGGGACTATACCGTTGGCTAGGAATGTCTTCACAAGAATCGCCCACTCAATAGGACACCAACTCTTAATCTCTCTCCAATCCAACCCCTGAAAAGGACCTCGTCCATAAGCACCATCACAAGATAAATCTTACGAAGCTGACATTCTACCCTTCTGATTTCAATTGGAATGCTCATATACTACTGCCCAATTTCTCGATCCTGGCCAACCTGTAAAAACCATCTGCCATTATGCAAATGTGGATCAAGCTATCACAAGCATTGTCTATGTAATCCTAAAGAAGACTATTTTGAAATGCAATAGTATGTTCCTTTTTCTGCCCCATCAAGTAATCCAATTGCTCTTCAATACTAGAAATCTTGACCATTGACTCGGCACATACAACTCAAAGAGCTGTAAGCTCAACATATCACTGTAATATGGTGTTCCAAAGTATCTTGGTTATCTTTTTCATTGCTAGAATGCTTTATTTAACACGTTCAATCTTCTTTCGGTGACTATCATCTAGAATCTCTATCTCATGACTGTATAAACTCTCCCTAACCTCCATGTGTGACTGCTCATTATCTTGACTGTTGTGCTCATTGCCTTGTACCTCATGTATTTCACCTGTCATAACTATCTAGGCCCTACTATAGGTGATGAAGAGTGTACCAAATCCAACTCATCACACGGCTTGTCCACAATCCGACTAGCGAATGTGCTTGTATTGCTAGACTCACAAGATGGCTCTAATGCTATCTCCTCATACACATCCTCATCATGTATTGCTATCATCATGTACTGCTATCCTTCCGATCAAACCGCTCAATGAGCCTCTGTGTAAAATCTGGGTATGATGTGATAGTATTGTGACCCAGTGTCACTAACCCATGGTACCACCACTCATGGGATTCTCCATCCAAATGCAAAGTATCCAATTTAATGGAATCTGTCTCAATCATGGGGTTGATATGGGAGTATGTATCCAACTTCTGTACCCAATTCCGGGTTGGGCCACCCCGGGTACCCTCAAAGGTACGGATAGTCAGTTTCCCTAAAGTGTGCTTTAACTCATAGTTCTGGGTGAATGACCTATTGTAAGCTTTGGGTTTGTTCTTAATTTTAAAGTGGCAGAAGTCAGTGAAGGTCATGGATGAATGGAATTCATCTCCTAAAGTTCTATACTCTCTCAAATAAGCACTCATGGATTCTTCTGGTTCTACTTGTGCTAGAGGCACTGCAGCTGGACTATCTAAGAATTGAGGCAGGGTAGGTCATGAAGGCTTGTTATATATATGGGGATGGATCTAAATGTTGGTATGTAAGTGCTCCCCACTACTACTGGTGGATACCCTATCACTATTGGGAAACAAGGGACTGTGTGGGGTGGGCCCATTTTTCTCTGTCATTTTCTTGAAGGTACTCATCATTTCTTTTTGCCCAGTAGTGAGTTATTTTATGGCTGATGTGAGACTATTCAGAGCTATTTTATCATCATCACCAATGGTTTCTTTTCCCTTTCCAAATTGATACTCTCTGTCCCCCAACTCTATGTCCTCTAACTCCTCTTCACCTTTATCACTGTTTCTAAACATCTCTCTCTGGTAAGTAATGTTGTATGGGTCTTCTGAATTCATTTACAATTTTGCATGCCCACAACTGGCAAGGAAAATAGATTTGATACCAATGTAATATCATAAATACTGATATTCTCTAATGTTATATGATAGTGATAACTCACACACTCAATCTCATACAAATTTGCAAAATAACTGTGCATGCAAACTCGCCATGCAAAAATGCCCTAAAATATAGCTGAATTAGGGTTAGGGTATTGCAAAGAGAAATTAACACTTACCACTGATATTCTAGCTAATAATGACTCTAGAGATAGTTGCATGCATAAGGATCTAGATGGGTGGTCTAATAATGCTCTTTTCCTCCGGTGTTACCACCCCGTAGTACTGTAAAATCCCTCCAGACTAAAGGTGACGTTTTTGTAGCAGGAGAGGTCCGTTCGGGCTGAAATATTCTGAGCTTATCCATCTGTTGATGCCAGAGTGATGGCCTGGGACATGCGGAGGTTTGGCTTCCTCTAGGTGCCATAGCGAGTTGATTGGCAGTTCTGTTGCTCACACCCCCAACTGATATGTTTGGCTGATAGCTGCTCTAGGTGAGAAAACTAATGGCTTATAATCACTGCATACTGTAGGATAGGCCTGCTGAGAAAGAAAAAAGTTGACATGCAGAGGAAATATTGGGTTTTGTGGTCCCAACAAATCCTTCTGTGTTTTCCCTGCTATTTCCAGCTGCAAAACGTGGATATGCTAATAACCCTTCAGAATGTGCTGGATATTTGAATATTATAGTATATAATTGATTCAATGGATAAACCTAAATGATCTATCCCAATAAGAGACTAGGGCAAATATCTCACTGCTGAACTCTCGCTAGCTGAAGACACCGTCTCCAACCCCAACTGCCACGGCTACATGCTATGCTGCTGCTCAAAACTACAAAATCAATCAACAATAAGAATAGATATCTCCTTTAGTCCCATAACCCTTCTTAAATAGATCCTTATGCACTTTTAGGGTTTGCATGTCACTTTAGGGTTTATGCTCACTTTTGCATGCGTGCAATTCTAATTTCAAGTTGACTTTAATACTAAAGAAATAAGGCCTGCATGCTTTGTGCTAATAACTATGATGGCCCTCTTTACTATACTGATGATTGAATAATTGTCCAATGTGCTCCCGGTATTAAAGGTCCTCGGTTAATTCCCTATTTATAAAAAATAGAACATTATACAAGATCTATCTAGATTGGCATCCACGTTGCCTACACACCCAGCACAAGGAAGTGTCCCCTTCTCTGCTCGACAGTCCCTCGGGCTACAACTTCCCTTCCAGTGCTTTTCAGGATGTGTAGAGTAGATTCACCAGCCACTCTTATTTTATTGTGAGGTTCCACACTAGGTTTAATAAGAACATTCTATGTCTCTTCCACTCCTAAGTCTTACATACAATTTAGACCCAAACCAAGGTGCACAACACATAAAACCACATGGAAACACAACAACACAAGATTCACTCACTTTGTAACAGAGGAAACCACTACGAAACACCTTCCGCGACTCAAGAGAGTGGAACAAACCATTCCAAACAATGGACCACTGCACGACAGCACTGGGGAGACCACAAAGAATTACACTCTCATAAAATCGAGTGATCTCCACTTCCCATTTACTCAGAAATACCACAAGTTTCTCAACCAGGATTGAATGACCAACATGAACAACACGGAACAAAACATGACTCTGCAAGAAGGCTCAATGAATAACGTGCATGAACCGAATGGTTGAATTGAGCAAAAGAATTAATCCCTGACCCTCAGGAACAACAAAACCTTCTTGCGTCTAGGAGAAAGGACGGACTAACACGCATCATCTGCTTCCTTGCTGCAGAAGCAAGAATGAAGCTTCTCAAGACTACAGACTGGCATGCTTGCTCAGTCAAGCAATTAGACTGCCAGTCCTTGCTCTGCCCAAGGCATTAACTGCCTCAACCAATTTCTGGAAGAAATTGATGATTGAGAACATAGGACAAAAAGGTAGGTGGGGGTTCATGGGTTTCCCCATTAACATATGTTCACATCCTATTGGCTCAGGGGGTTTGACTAACTCCACACCCTATCCCTTATGGAATCATGCCCCCATCTCTTTCACGCTGCAGTCCCATAGCTAGTTGTGGTATTTTATTAAACTGTGCATTTACATGATACTAAAAATGCTCTGTGCTTGAATTATCACCAAAACCATAGGTATCAACCTTGATCACCTATCCACAAAACATCAATCAATGGCAAGGACTTGGCCTTGATCTCCTTGCCATGATTCAAATACAATACATACATCATGTACAATATTAATACCATGGGGTCAAAACCAGGGTGTTACAAAATGTCTCTCAGTCATCTATCCCTCTCAAGGAGGGATGAGTTCTCTTCTACTCCAAGTCTTCCGTGAAAGTATTCAAAATTCACCCTTGGAAGAGGCTTGGTGAGAATATCTGCAGTCTGGTTATCTATCGGAATATACTTTATCTTGACCACACCTTTCTGCACCATATCACGTATGAAGTGATACTGAATATCTATGTGCTTCAATTTTTCATGAAATACAGGATTCGCTAACATCTGCACACAATTCTGGTTATCACAGTGAATCACAGTTGGCTCTGGAATCTTACCAAACAATCCTGCAAGAGTTTTATGAAGTCAAACTGCTTCTCGAGATGCTCAACTAACAGCTACATACTCGACCTCTGCAGTGTTAAGAGCTACTGAGTTCTACTTCCTACTGCACCAGGAGATTACTGCAGAATGCAGACTAAAACAAAATCCTGAAGTACTCTTCCTATCAGTAGTGCATCCGACCAAATCTGAGTCTGTAAACCCTTGCAATTTCAATTCACATGCTGAATCATATCATAGACCATATCCCATAGTGCCACATAAGTATGTGAGCACATGTTTTGCAACAATCCAATGAATCTTCCTTAGTTCGTACATGAATTGACTGAGAGCATTCACACCAAAACAAATATATCACCTGGTGTTCATCATATACATCAAGGACCCAATCAAATGGCGATACATAGTGGGATCAATCAAATTTGATTCTGAAGCAGAATCTCTCAGCTTCTTCAAATTTGCATCCATCAGAGTAGCTATGGACTTGCAGTCCAACATTTCGAATCTCTTCAGTATATCTATAGTGTAATTTCCTTTTCCTGGGAAAAATATTCTTCTTCCTTTACTATACTTCTAATCCCAAGAATTAATGTATCAACAATGTCATTACAAAAGGTTGTATTGTCATCCATTTGATACAACTTCCATCCCATTGGTAAAGTAATAGAAATGATCAATCTGATGGAAGTATATCGAGCCACATGAGCAAATGTATTATCATAATCGACTCCCTCTTTCTGAGAGAACCTCCTAGCAACAATCTGGCATTGTATTATTCAATGCTCCCATCTGCTCCATGCAGAGATTTCATGGACCTCTGCATTCTGCAAAATATGTTGTGCCCATCTGGGTCTTTTCTGACTTCCTGCCATATCTATGGGAACATCATTTGGCTCAACTGGATCAATGGGAATGATAAGTTTATTCATTCTTCAGATTCCCTCTCAATGTTTGGAGGGGGAGATGATCTCATCTCTTCATCATCATCAATCTCCATATCTAATCCTCTTCCTTTTCGGATAGCCATTTCTTCTTCAAAGGTTGTATCCTACCTGAATTCGATTTGAATCGATCCTGGTATGTATATTCTATAATCCTTTGAAGACTTGTGATATCCCACGAATGTTTCCTTCTTCCCTGAAGGTTCTAACTTGGACACATAAATTTAGACTGGAAAATAATTATCCATCTTGATCACGACCAGGTTCATCAAGGATCCTTCAATTGTCTTGTTTGAGTCATGACAACAATGTCGTCAGGTTTCTATCATATGTAATAAACTAGAATCCTTGTATTTGAGGGATAGCTCCCTTTTTCTATCAGAATTCGGTGGAGTAAATCTTGTTGAAGAAACAGATAGATCGACATTCATAGAAGCTTTCCACTTCTGATCACCAAATCTCTCCATGAGATCATTCTAGGTCTAAGAGTCATAATACATGCTTTTAGAGGCTTTATGCTTTCATTCCATCTGTATATCAATGGGATCACTTGTCCTTGTAGATCATGGCATTCCCTACAATTCAAATCCCGTCAGAGGTTAGTGATATTTCATAATGTAGGCAACCTTTTAGTCCATGTTTCGACACAACACACGTAAGGCCATTATCCATATGCTTATGGTCTCCATTATAGAATACCATTAAGAGTGTGTACTACTCTAGTATATTATAAGGGATTCGTCATCCTAGAATGGTTGTGCAGCATGACATGCTATTTAACTACTTGAATTTAGAAATGTAGATCTGTGTAAAATATATTAAAAAACAACAAGATCTAATCTATTAGAGCATGTAAAATCAAATACTTATCTTTTGTAGTTTTGTGGGTGGGATCCCACTGTCAGAGTCCACTGATATTCACTTGCTTAACGATCATCACAGTCTAGATATTCATATCATTACGTAGAAGAAGAAATCTGAACGATCATCCTTCCTTAGCTCCTTGTGAGGATGGTCTTCTTCTACATCAGCCGTTGAAGCTTCATGCTTCCTTTTGATTGAAATTCGGCAACTACTGGCATAATGACCATATTTCTTGCACTTGTAGCACTGTATCTGAGATAAATCCTTCTTCTTTTTTTTCTTATGATATGGGGGAGGAATTGATCTCTTATCTTTGTGCTTGTGATTGAAGGAATTTATTCCCCTTCCCTTTCCTTTCTTTGCATGAGATATGAACTCTCGATTCTCCTCAGGTTGAGCACCATGAAGTCTTTGACGTGCTGCTATTCTCATTTATTTTTTAGTGCATTCTGACCATAGCTTATCAAATTTGGTTAGCTTGGTTTGACCACTTATAGTTTGGATGAAAGACTCCTAATATGGTGGGAGACCATTTAAGGTGGTCATAACAAGATCCTTTTCTTCAAGATTGTCTCCACTAGACTTTAGCTTGTCCCAGAGCTCAGTGATCCTCATGAAATATGAGGCAATATTCTCGGACTTCGTCATCTTCATATTCAACAGTTTATTCCTCAATGTGAGAGTCACATTGATATTATTGTGTTCAAATTGATTCTTTAAGGTTTTGAACATCTTCCTTGCTGTCGTCTTTTCTGAGATATGAGGAACCAAGTGGTCTCTAACTGAGCCCACCAAAATTCTTCTTGCTTTGGCATCATTCTTCCTCCAACAAGGTTTGTCTTCTTCAGCTTCTGATTCTGGGACCTTTTCATTTACACATTGTAATAGGTAATTTTATTCCAGTAGAAGAAGAACCCTATGCTTCCAGGGGATGAAGTTGGAAGTCCTTCTAGATGATCTTCAACCTTCATGCTGACCATCTTGACTGTAGATCTAGATCTGAAACCCTAGCAGAGACTAGGTCAAAACTGAAGTTTCAAGTTTTTGAAACTAGATCCATAGATAAATGTACCCTAGAGAGGTGAGTTAAGAAGTGGTAGAGTCGATCCAAGATTGTGGAGGGAGTAGGTAAAAAAATGGAACCCTAATTTCTCTTGCAGCTGTAGAATTAGGTCAAAAATTGAAAATGATCAAAATTGAATTTTTTCTTCACCAAAAGATGCGCCCTCCTTAGAGAGAAATTCCTAAGGATCTTTTTTCTGCCAAAACTTTGAATGAAGACCTTGAAATATGAAACCCTAGTTCCGACAGGTTTCCAACAGAGTTCAGACAATGACTTCTTCTAGCACTGCTCTGATACCATGTTAGATTTTCATAAGATTATAGCAGTATATCTTAATTTCATTTATCAATATGATCACTAGATTATAGACAAAGCAAAAAACAATAACACAAGTATTTTTATCTTGGGAAACCCAATTGGGAGAAAACCTAGCAACCTTCGTCTAGAGATGATAATTCTGAGAACCATGTACAATGAAGAAAGAGAAAATATGGAAATGATTTCCAAATATAGAAAACCTAAAAAACAATCTTCTTCTGCAGTATAGGTGAGCTTCTCTCTTCCAGAAAATGAGAACTTATCTTGTGCTGCTGTTGTGCTGTTGTGTGGAATAATGAGGAGGGGTGCATTCTATTTATACAGATTTTCTACTAATAATTTAATTGGGGCCGACTTCTCTTAGGGGAGAAATATAATTTATATTTTATCTTTTCTTTTGCTTGCTTTTCTCCCCAAGGTCTACATTGTTCTTCTAGGGTTTGTATCATTTATTAAAATAATTTCATCTCCCGTAGGAGGTACAATACAAGAACAATAAGAATATTTTTTGAAGTTGCACAAAATCCAACACAATGGAATTGACAACTCACATGATGTAAAAATTGTGATAGAGTGGAGATACTCGTTGTTGGGGGCTCTCGTTGACTTGGAATTGCAACAACACATTTAGATTCTTTCTCTTGTTCTTGTTTATGTATATAGGTATATTCCTTTGTGATGGATTATACCTCATCTTGTAATTGTATAGATGGAGGAGATCCGTGTTGATTTATTTGTAACTTTAGAATATATTATGATGTATATTATCACTATAAGGTTTTGTACCCCCGTTAGGGATTTGTTGCCTCCTTTCGAGATGTCATTATTATGTATGGACCTTGAGGTACAACCTTTGTTGTAAGTCTGGGTAATAGTCCCCAATATAACATCATGCAATGTATTTTTGGAGTCTCACTAGGAGACATTGGCCTTGTTAGGGTAAGAGGTCGTCCAAGGTCATGTATTAGGTCAGTCANAGAGAGAGAGAGAGAGAGAGAGAGAGAGAGAGAAGGAGGAAGGATATATAGCTACAAAAGACTTCTTATACTTGGGTTTATTCATCTTGTGATACAATCTTTGTGACAAAACTATTATGAGGAAGTTTGCAGGGTTTTATCCTTTATGGTTTCCCTTATCAAAATCTTTGTGTCTTGTGTATCTGCTCTATCTTATGTATCTTGTTGTGCTTGTTATTATTTCAGACAAAGATCCTAATCAAGCTAATTATATTAGAAAAAATAACATGGTATTAGATCCTCTCTAAAAGAAGGCACTGTGCACTAGCGGAAACTAGGGATTCCTAGTTTAAGGTATTCTCTCCACAGATAATCACGAAAATAGGGATAGGATAAGTCGCCCTAGAAGGGAACATATTTTGGTGGAGGCAGAATCAGATTTGAAGAAGTTTTATTTTTGACCCTAAAACTAGTGCTAGGAGAAACTAGGGCATAAAGTTTTGGAGGCTTCCCACTTCAGTTTGTAGAAAAGGACCTTGCTGATAAACTCACGTCAAGGAGGTGCATTTTTCTATCCAAACATAATTCCCAAACTCCAAGTTTGGGAAATTAGGGTTTCTTTGACAAACCCTAGGTCATCCAGCTCCTGAACCAAGTCAAACACCTCAAATTGGTAAGATATGAATCTTTTCTATTTCCATTTGAGGTTCTCATTTTAAGGTGACTCACCATACTCAACTTGAGGACAAGCTTGGAGGAGCTGATAACTTTCAAGCATGAAAGTACGAAATCTCCCTAATCCTTGAAGATAATGATTTGAACCAATACATCAGTGGAGAAGTTCTAGAGCCAGAGGGAGATGAGGCTAAGGATACTCATAAGAAGAAATTGGCTAAATCCAAGAGAATCATTGCATATTCTATTGAGGATCATCTCATCCCCCATGTGTCATCCTTCAAGACACCGAAGGAAGTATTTGATGCTTTGAAAAATATGTTCGAAGGAAAGAACATCAATCAGAAGATGACATTGAGGAACCATGTGAAGAATGTGAAGATACAGAACTCAAAGACTATACAATCCTACTTCACAAGGGTTGCTCAAATCAAGGAACAACTTGAATCAGTTGAAGAGAATGTAGAAGAAGGAGAGATTGTTATGACTACCTTGAATGGCCTCCCAAGATCATGGGATTCATTGATTCAAGGGATATGTGCAAGAAGGAAGCTGATCTCTTTCATCTGACTCTAAGAAGAATGCACACTAGAAGAAGCTTGATTCATAACAAGAGAAGAGAATATGGGAGCAACTGAAGATCAAGCTCTCATAACCCACATCAGAAAGAACTACAAGAAGAAGGAGAACCACCATCACAACAGGAAGAAATATAAGAAACACAATAAGTTCGATTAGATCCTTCCAACATTTGATGCTACACATGTGATGAAAAGGGATATTTTGTAAGAGACTATCCCAACAAAAGGAAGAGACATCATGCTCACACCATCGAAGACGATGAACAAACAAACAAAATATTCCGAAAAGAGAAGAACGATTCATATGAAGAGTATGTGCTAATATCAACACTCACAGGCACTATCTCACATGGAAGAAATGATTGGCTTGTGGATAGTGGGGCATATAAAAACATGACAAGATACAAAGAATCATTCATCAATATGTCTGAGCACGAGTAACCTCACAAGGTGAAACTTGGGGATGATTATCAATCCCCCATAAAAGGAAGTGGAGAAGCTTCATACAAGCTAGACTCCAAAAAATATTTAAAGATGGAGTATGTTATATATGTTACGGGATTGAAGAAGAATATTATCTCCATCTCTGCACCAGATGCAAAGGGAATGAGAGTTTCATTTGTTGATGGCCAAGTCACTAATGTGTCCTAAAGGAAAGACAGTAGTTGATGCAATAGTGATTGAAGAACAAGACATAGTCTTGTACAAAGGGACAACCTGAACAAGCATTGGTTCACGAGTCAATAGAATCAAGTGAACTATGGAACTGAAGGCTTGCACATGTGCATTATAGATAACTTCTGATTCCAAACAAAGAAGTCTTAGGACTTTCAAAATTCTAGGAAAATTATGAAGGAATTTGCAAAGGATGTGCATAAGGAAGGAATGCAAAGAAGACATTTTCCAGCAGTGAAAGTAAAGCTAAATGAATACTAGAGATAATACACTTAGATGTATGTGGTCCCATGTATTCCAACTCATTAAGTGGGTATCCGTACTATGTTTCATTTATAGATGATTTCTCATGTAATACTTGGATATATTTATTGAAAGGGAAAAATGAAGTATTCAGTAAGTTCAAGGAATTCAAATCCTTGGTTGAGAACCACACTGAAAGGAAGATCAAGAATCTTCATTCATATAATGGTGGAGAATTCACCTAAGAAGAATTCAAGGAAATATACAGAGACTCTGGGATTAACAAGGGGTTGAGCACTCCATACAATCCTCAACAAAATGTCATTCTAGAATGAAAGAACCGAACCATAATGGAAGTAGCGAAAGAAATGCTACATGACCAGGATTTTCCAATGCACCTTTGGGCGAAAGCAACAAGGAAAATTGTGTGTGTACATAACCGTAATCATTGAGTACTTGAAAATAATACTCCTAAAGAGGATTTCTCAAGAGATAAAAATAAAAGTCAACCATCTCATAATATTTGGCTTCCCAGTGTACATACATATCCCGAAGGAGAAGAGGACCAAGTTTGATACTTATGGGAGGAAGGGAATATTCGTAGGATACAGTGATACATCAAAGGCCTAACGAATATACTTCCTAGGATTCAAGAATATCGACATCAGTAGAGATGTAACCTTTGAAGAGGACTCAACATACTTTAGATCCAGGAGGCTACCTATTGAAGAGGTCGAGGAACCTTAAGGAACGAGAGTCCGATGATACGAAAATGGAATTGTAAATTCCAGAAGACCATGAAGATCATGACATGGCAGAACCAAAAGAGCCTATAGAGACACTTCACAAGAAGGAATCACACAAGATGAAACCAACATGGGCACATGAGCTAATACAAGATGCAAAAAGGTATGGTGCTCCAGAAGGGATGCATAGAGAAAGGAAAAGACCAAAACCTTATAACAACTATGTGGCCTTGCTGTTTGACATCATTGACAAGGAACCTTCCAACTATGAAGAGGATGTAGGAAAGAAAGAATGGAACGATGCCATGATTGAGGAATATCAGTTGATTATGAAGAATGATGTCTAGGAGATATTTCCGAGACCGGAAAGAAAGTCTGTCATGACTTCTAAGGGGATCTACAAGATCAATCATGTTGGATATGGTAGCATCAAGAAACACAAGGAAAGATTCATGGCACAAGTCTTCACACAGAAAGATGACATAGAATATGAGGAGACATTTTCCCCTGTAGCAAGGTACACTTCCATCAGATCTATATTTGCATTGGCTGCAGTTATGAGATGGACGATACACTAGATGGACGTCAAGATAACATTCTTGAATGGTGTAGTCGTGGAGGAAGTGTACGTACAAAAAGAAATGGGATTCGAGACACATGACAAGTAGAATCATGTGTGAAAATTAAAGAAGGCCTTGTATGGATTTAAACAGGAACCTAGGACATGGTACACCAAGATGCATAAATTATTGATGAGCATAGGATTTACTAAGACTAAAGCAGATTCCAACCTTTACTTCAAGGTTGAAGCTGAAAGATGAGTGATGCTCCTACTATTGAAGATGCAAAGAGGATACTTTATACTAAGTTTGAGATGAAAGACATAGGGATGATGCACTACTTGATAGGCATGGAGGTGTGGCAGAGTGAAAATGGGATTTTCCATGGTCAAGGAAGTATTTAGTGGAGATTCTGAAGAGATTCAGAATGTTAGAATACAAGGTGATAACCACACCTATGCCATTGATTTTCAAGATTATATGTGATTCTTCATCAGAGTTGGTTGATGCCACGATGTTTCATTAGATGATTGGTTCATTGATGTACCTAGCGAATACACGACTAGACATATGCTTTGTTGTGAACACCCTAATCCAGTTCCTAACGAATCCAAGAGATGTTCACGAGGTTGCTGCAAAGCATATATTAAGGTACCTAAAGGGTACAATGGATTATGGGCTAAAGTATGATGCGAATCAAAATATTAACCTGCATGGTTATGTTGATTTGTATTGGGTAGGTAGCGCCACTTATAGGAAGAGCACTTGGGGTTGCTGCTTCAGTTTAGGATCTGGCATGATCTCCAGGTTTAGTAGGAAGCAGTCCTGTGTGGCACTAAGTACAACTAAGGCAGAGTATGTTGTCGCTTGCTCAGCTATTTGTGAGGTAATATGGTTGTGGAAGCCACTGTCTAATTTGTTTGATATCCAGTTAGAAGCAACTTGTATATTCTGTGATAATTAGAGTTGTGTGAAGATGTCATAGAACCGAATGTTCCATGACAAGTCGAAGCACATAGAGATGAAGTTCCTCTATATTATGGATATGGTGCAGTGAGGATTGTTGGCCCTAGGGAAGGCTACGCAGAATTTAGTTGGAATTATTCTCAAGTATGAAATGAGTTCATTCATAGGAAGGAAGAAGGAAGCCACGAAAAAAGTTGAGGAGGAAGGAAGAAGGAAGCCACGACAAAAGTAGACGAGGAAGGAAGAGTTGAGAAAAATGCAAATACAGTCAGCCTTGATGTGAATATTTTATAGTTATGTCTGAAGGTTTAGCAAAAGTTGCACATGAAAGTTTCAAGAAAATATATGAGTGACAGATGGAGCTCACAGGTACTATTACTGATCTACTGAAAGTGCTATGCAAAGCTATTGAAGAAGTTAGAATCACAGTAGATTATATGACCCAAAGAACTGAGTCACAGGATATACCTGAAACTTTTGAAGAGCGAAAAAATGAGACCCAAATGCCGGTTCCACCAATCAGGATGCAAATATAAGAAGAAGCAATTGATCTGGGAACCCCGAAAATCAATGGTTTAGCCAAACGTATAGGACAACTAACAATATACTTTTTATATTAGCGAATGTCTAAAGTATATGCAATGCATAATGCTGCAGTCGTGGAGATGAAAGTGCGAGAAGGTTCCTTGATTAAGAAGGCGAAGGTAGCGAATAAAAATGTCGATAAGATGAAGCAGACAGTGCAAGAGGCCGATCAGAAAACAAAAATGTGGGAGGAAAATAGACATAGGATCAACAAGGCTGTAGCCATTGCATGCACAACTTTTGCTGATGAAGGGATAACAGAAAAAATGTTTCCATAAGCCAAGGTCACTTGAATTGGTAAAATAGAAGGAGACCTTCAAAAAAAGGTTGCAAAGCTAGAAGCACAGTTAAAACCAAGTACACCTTTGGGTGTGATAGAATAAACAAGGAAAGCAGTGGCAGAGGCTACACAGATAATCGAAGAAGTATAGTCATCTTGTGCCAAGGCTATCGACCAAGTGTCTCAGACATGGGAAGTCTTGATCAACGATGTTGAACTAAATAAAGTCACAGAGGAGTTGCACGCAACTGAGAAAAAAGTAACTCAGTTGAAGAATGAGATGAAAAATTTACCCTTAGCAGAGAAGATGGCTAAGGAAAATGAAATGAAGATTTTACAACAACAAGTGATGGTGCTATGCACACGACAAAAATAAAGGGTAGATAAATTAAAAGAGTTACATGATGAATTAGAGTGAATTACATGCATTATTAAGCTTTTACATCATAGGGTTCAACAAGCGATGGAAGAAACAAGGTTTGTACAGTCGGAACACCTTAGTTTCGACCTTGTGGAAAATTTGCAGAAAGAAGAGGAAGATGTATGATGGAGACCGACGAGATCCTGGAAATATTCCAAGACTTTCAAGGTAAAGTCATCCCAAATGAAGAAGTAGAAGAATATCCTTGCGTGGCTCGGGATGAGCCACATGTGAGTGTTGGGGGACTGTTGACCCTAGAGAAGGTTAACCCTAATTTAGTTGGAATTCTACGCAAGTATGAAAGGAGTTCAGTTGCAGTAAGGAAGAAGGAACACATCACATAAGTAGAGGATGAAGGAAGAAGGAATCCATGATAGAATTAGAGGGGGAAGGAAGAAGGAATCCATGATAGAATTAGAGGAGGAAGGAAGAAGGAATCCACAACATAAGTAGAGGAGGAAGGAAGAAGGAAGCGATGACAGAAGTAGAAGAAGAAGGAAGGAGTTGCGCCATAAGCAGTCGTGGAAGAAAGAGTAGTCAGAAGAAGAGATCATGAAAAAAGAACAGATTGCGACAGAAGGAAAGGATGAGTTGCGATAGAGGAAACCATGTCAGAAGGCGTGCGATGATGCAATGGATGAAAAGTGATAGTTTGGAAATATCATGGGTACGAGGTCAGCTAGAGTCGACGCAATTCACACGTATGAAAGCATCTTTGTAATTTGGGCTGTTAGTGCCTACTAACATTTATTTCTAGAATGGGAATGACATCCTGTCGACTAACTGTACAAAGTTGACTGAGAGCGATAGGTAAGAGTCTATAAGAAGGAAGAACCCAAGCTATGTGAGGGTTGCTACTTCCATATCAATTGTGCTCTGTTAACTTAAGGAAGTTCTGATTTCCTGAGTTGGAAAAGAAATATGTTGTTATTGCTTAGCTAGTCTGTTAGTAGTTGTTAGGTAAAGAGTTGAAGATGTCTACAGTTGAGTGTGCAGAGTTGTAGAGAATATCAGGTTGATCTAGGATGTGTGCGAATGAATAGTGGAGTTGAAGAGTCAAGAGTCATAGAGTTGTAAAAGGAGTCGAGTCGATCCAGGATGTGTGTAGATCACAAGTAGAGTTAAGTAGAACAGAACCAACGGCAGAAGACCAAAGATCATGAGAGGAGAGAGAAGTATCTATAGATAGGAGAAGAGAATTTAGAAAAGAGTCTATATCCCAGTGCGTAGACAAGAATATGCCATATATTTCTCATGCCAGATGAAGAGTGATTTTGAGGTTTTTCCTGCATGGGTTTCCACGTTAGATATTGTGTCGAATGTATAAATGATAAATGTGTTTTGATGCATTTATGTTGTTGTGAATGATTGTTTATGGATTTTCTTACGATTGAGTTATATGCATATGTCACACCGTGGTAGTTGGAATCACCTATACTCCATTATAATTACGGTTATAGTATATGTTGTTGGTTGAATAGTTTCACATCTTAACTATGCATAATCAGTATAAGGATTACACCCTCCGGCTTTGGTCGAACACCTTGGTAGAATTCAAAGGGGAGAAATCCCCCTCACCCAACTATGGAAACCTTGTTCTGGTAGTCACCCATAAGAGAGATATCTCGAGTGAGACTACATCTCAATCGTAGGTGATTTCGACTGAGACTTTCTATGTCAGGTCGATATATTGAGATTTGTTGTGTGTAAAGGAGGGACTGAAGTTGAGTCCAATGGAAAACAAATGGTTTCGTTGCTGGGACCATGAATCATTGTGGTGAGTGATATGTTGTTGCATTCGATGAAGCTTGAAATCCAAGACTGGGTGGATTTTAAAGCATTATAATTTTTCCAAGAAGAGAGTAAAGGATCTCGGTTGAATCCAACATAGTGGTTGGGTCGATACCTTTATACGTATTTTCATGAGATTATATTTTTTGAATTTCCTATTGTGTTGTCTGAGTGGTTATTGAAGTTAGCCACCTAGAAAATAAATTTTCAAGGAGGAGAACAAACAAAGTGGAATCCTCGGCTGTTTCGACAACTGAAGAGTGTTAGCAACCCTGTGTTGAGGGCTGTTGATTTTTGGGTAGATAGTATTTTGCAAGGTTATATTACTGAGTTTGTTGTCGACACGATAACCTCATATAGAAAGGTGGAAATAATTTTTCCAAGCACCCCGGGGAAGATACTTGTCATCTTTGAAAACTTGGATAATGAGAAAAAGGAATTTTGAGAATGTGAAAGTTAGAAGAACAGTGTGAAAAAATTTGAATATGTCACAGACAAAGTGTGTGAAAAATGGATCAAACTAAGCTGAAATGTTCCCTGCCAATAATGGAACTAAACTAGAGGCTGGATATTTGAGAAGTGGAAGAAGATTTCGGTCAGAAAAGAGAAGAAATACTGTGATATGAAGAGGAAGTTGTAGTACAACTAGAAAATAAGACTACGATCTCATGTAGCACGTTGATGAAGGTTCTTGTGACAAAGAAGAGGAATATAGACCGATATCCAAAGAAGAAGAAGAAGAAGAAGCAGAAGCTCCAGATCCAGAGCACAAGTACGATACCCCTATAACCCCTTGCACATTGCCATAGGTAATATCTAGAAACCTGTCTCCAAGTGTTTTTGTAAATACAAGCAGTACTAACGTTGTGAATAACAGACAAGGGAGTTCAGATAGTCAATTGTTTTCCCAAGAATACCGACCATTAACACCATGGCTGGGACCGATATTAAGTTGCCTATATTTAATGGAAATGGGTTCAAAGACCTAGGGAAACATTGATTTCTATATGAATATGTGTGGACCATATGACAAGTTCAAGATGAAGAGATAAAGAAAGCGCAACTCATCACAACCTTGAGAGGTCTTGTGCTAGATTGGTAGATGAACTTTTCCATAGTCCCAATGGCAATTGCGCAGAAAACACTCAAACAAATTCGAGTTGGAATGATTGATGAGTTTAGAAAGCCAAAATATGAGTCGCAGTGCATTACAGAAATTAAATAAATAAAGTAGTTATCTAAAGACTCTGTTTGGGACTTTGACTAAAGATTTAAGACTTTGATTTCTAAAGTAATTTTTCAAATGTGAGACGTACAACACAAGGAATGGTTCATTGTTGCGCTATTTCTGCACTTTTGAATCCCATTAATACAATAAAAAATAATGTTGCAAACTGAAGCTCTCGAGACAATCATGAAGTTAGAATCCTCACCGATTCGAGAAACCAGTGCGGGAATGATGCAGATCTAGTCACAACTATCTAACCTTACGCTAATACTCAGGACATTAAGGAAGGGAAATAGATTAAGGAATAACTATGCTGTACAAGGTGCAGAATAGAGGGGTACAATAAAGATAATTTCCCAATTCTCATGAACTATGTCATAGTGGAAGCGCTGAACGCGACAAGTACCCAAGGGACACCTAGGTGTATACTATGTCAGACTCGAGGCCATCGATCGAAAGAGTGCTTGTACTTTCATAATATTGTAACTGCACTGGTTAGTTTGTATTGTAAATTTTGTAAATATATAGGAAATCATGAGAATTGCATAGCATTTCAACTGCTTTAAGAAAATATGATGGACACCTACTTGATGAACAATGATGAGAAGATGCATGTTGAGCGAGCGCAAGATCAATATCAACTTGCTCAATATCCACCGGCCTAATATCAATAACCACAATATCATTAGCCGCAATATCAAAAAAATCAATATCCGCCGCAACAACAATACCCTCAACCTAGGGGGGGTGGAAATTTTCGGTGCCGAGGACAACAAAAACAAGGAGGAGGATTTGGTCAAGGAAGAGGCCAAGTCATATCTTATAACTATTGACAACCAGGACACTTTGATAGAGATTGTGCGAGTCCTACGAAGACATGTTCATATTGTAAAGAATTTGACCATACTGTCGAACAATGTCCACAATTGATTGCGAAGTAGCAGGCTCGAACGGTGGGAAATACCAATCCCGCATAGAGTCCCAATCCAAATCCTAACCATAATATACAAAAATTGTTGTCAAACATTACTGCGCCAGGAGAATCAAACATTATTGTCATAACAAGAGGAGGTGCTGAGAATGGAGAAGACCAAGATGTGCAACATGGACAAGTGCATGTGAGACTAATGACACAAAAGAAAGTACTCTTCGACATCCAAAAATAAAAGGAAGTATTCTTGGACATATGACCAAAATTTGTTGAAAATAATCAAGCGACGACATTTGGAAGGCCAATAGTGCAAATGCCTGCGAAATTTGACCAACTATTACGAAAGAAACCGACGGGAAAGGGTAGTAAACTTAAAGAGTTTTTCAAAAGTTTCTTATAACTAATCCACGATAAATATGTTGTCACATAATTGAAAATGTTGATAGAAGAAACTTAGGAAGAGAGTCGACTAGAAATAAGAGTCAACCATGTGGGAAAAAGATCAAAGACTGGTAGTGAATTGCGAATGATCGCTCAAATAGGAGATTATGATATGGATTGAATCATTTTGGATCTGAGCTCTGATGTTAATATTTTGACAAGACAGACATGGGAAAGCATGGGAAAACCATGACTGGATTGGTCTCCCATTCAGATCAATCTAGCAAATCAGTCGAAGGTCCTACTTATTGGTCGAATGACTTAAGTACTTATTGGTCGAATGACTTAAGTACTTGTTGATGATATAAACCCATATCTTGCACTTTTGGGGATCGATTGGGCAATAGAAAATCAGACCACCATAAATTTCAAACAAAGGATATTGTCATTTGAAGATTCATAAATAAGGGTGGTCACGCTAATTGATCCACTGGAAGGACATATATATGTTTAATCATTGCATAGTGAAGGACAAGGTGATTACCTAGATCACATATATAACACCATGTCTTCTAGAGATGACTATATAAACCCAACAACTGATGGAATCTAAGTTGGTGGAGTGTTAGCTCCTGTACATCTGATTTAGGTGAAGAATTAGAAAATTGGAAGAATCAGATGCATGCAGTATCTATGAGAAGATGCATGAGAATTACACAATCTGTGGGATAGGTAGGAGCAGAGGTGAGCGAGCTACCTACATATGAAGGTTTACCTAACCTTGCATATTTTCTAGCACAACTTGAAGCAAAATTTACGGACTCGTAACGATTGTCCACCTTGGACTTTGTGTTGAAAGCTACGCCTGCTAGATGGTGGGGTACACATAAATAATTTATCTTCGAATGGACACAATGTATAAGATTGCTAGAGATCATATTTGGAGAAGAAATCAGTTATAATACTCGAAAATATACAATATTGACAGATCCTATTGAACATATTGAGTATTGTCATGCGACATGGAAGGAATATCCGTGACAAGAATGGGTTGATCACTTTGTTCATAAACTGGATATGATACCAAGAAATTGGTTTACATCAGTAGAGCTGCAATGAGGAACTCTTGATTGGGAAGAGTTAGATACTAGATTTACACATACATTTGATTTTATAGATGACCATGCTTCAATTGATACTGCATTGCAAGTGATGAAAATAAAGATATTTGAAGAAATCCCCATTGCAGTGACACAATTTCATCAATGCAACATGACAATCCACCATTGGATGGAATGTTACAATGTGATGGGAGAACCAGATGATGATGAACAACTCGATGTAAACATACCTGAGTCGAAAGGTATTTACAATGTGGAGGGACTTGGTATTTATAGCAACCAATTCCTAAGTCCATTCAAAATCAAGAAAGTTAATATTGGTTCGACAGAAAATCCAAAGTTCACCAATATTGGAGATTATTGGGATGATGAGATTGTAGGAAATATCATTGACTTATTGCTGAGTTTCAAGATATGTTCCCTACCAAATTTTCATATATGAAGGGGATAGTAAGATATCTGGGAGAAATGAAAATACCTTTGAGGCTTGATGCAAAACTGGTCAAGCAGCGACCATACAGACTGAATCCACGCTATAAAGAAAAGGTTAAGGATGAATTGGACCGAATGCTAGAAGTAGGTATTATAGATCCTGTCGAGGAATCAAAATGGATCACCTCAATAGTAGTAAAAGACAAAAAGAAAACAAGTGAAGTAATAATTTATGTTGACATGAGGAAACTGAATGATGCTTGCTTACATGATCCATTTTCGACTCCATTTACAGATGAATTACTAGAGAGTGTCAGAGGTCAAGAAATGTACTCGTTCACTGATGGGTTTTCTGGTTACCATCATATCATAATCACGAAGTAAGACTGATACCATACTACCTTTGCAACTGATTGGGGATGTTTCCAATATGGTAATGCACTTTGGACTTAATAATGATCCTACAGTTTTTTCAATAATAGTAGTTGCTTCTTTTAAAGATTTCATTCACAAATTTCCTGAAGTCTACTTTGATGATTGGACGGTATTTGGACTCATAAAAGACCTTATTGAGAGCCTTAGAATTATGCTAGAACTCTATTTCTAGTATCAAATTTCTTTAAACTTGAAGAAATGTATCTTTTGCGCCCCGTTTGGAGTCCTATTGGGCCATGCGGTTTGTCATGATGGAATTTTGGTCGAATCGACTAAAATTGTGATCATTCTCAACCTACCACCACCTAATACAATCAATCAGTTGAGAGAAACACTGGGACACACATGATACTAGATAAAATTCATCAAGGGATATGCAGAGGTGACTGCACTGATGGAAAAATTGTTGAAAAAAGATGTCAAGATCCATTGGATGGAGAGATGCCAAGAGAGTCCAGACACATTGAAGAATAAGATGCCTAGAGCACCCGTACTTTTATTTCCAGAATGGAAAAGGGAATTTCATGTTCATGTAGATGCAACGTTTGTCATGCTTGGGGTGGTGCTAACACAACCAGGAGAAGAGTCGATCGACCATCTTATTTCCTTTGGTAGTAGGAAGTTGTCAACTACCAAAAATAATTATACCACGACAGAAAGAGAAGGTTTATCAATGGTATACGCTCTACAGAAGTTTAGACACTACTTATTGGGAGGGAATTTCAAGATGTACACCTGATATTAATGAAGATAAAGAGGAGTTGACCTGTCCGCATGGTCAAGAAAATATGGTTGGACAGACATCTAGAACTGTCACAGTGATGAATGATCATAATTATATTCTGATAGAAGATGAAAAAGCAGTGTCACAGAGATATTAGGCTTGTGACAAAGAAGGAGATATCAGTGAAGATTAAAGTGAGACAACTATGTCTCAGACTAAAGAGGGATCAATCATAGAACTGAAGAAAACTGAAGGTTTCCATGAAAGGCATAAAGATGAGGAAGATGTCAAGCACAAAGATACTGTGCTTGAAGAAGCTAATAGGGAGATGTTATTGCTGGAAAACATGTTAGAGAAGTCCAAGTCAAATAGTGAATGGAGACCTCAGGTAAATAAGCAATGTTTAATAGTTTTGATGAAGAGGTGAAGTACCTTGAGGAGTGCATAGAAAAATATGAAAGTGTGGAAGATCTAGTTAGTCTAGATGGCCAGCTAGGGGTGTTGTCAAGAAATGGCAAAGAGAGAGATGAGTTATTGTAGTAGAAGGCGTCTACAGAGTCCTTAATTAATGAAGACAACAATCTTATTGGGGAACAGACAGTCATGTCTTATGAGAGAGAATTTGTTCCTGCTGTGGACAAAGAAGACTTGGTTTACTCAGAGAGCCAAAGTAAGGGTAATAGACAAACCTTTGGGACTGTCACAGAAGAAAGAAATTAGAATTCTATTCTGATAGAGATGGATGAGATAGTGTCACAAAGAATTTTATTCAATGACAAGGAAGAAGAAGATCATAAGGATGAAGATGAGGCCACTGTGTCTCAGGTGGAAGAAGAAGCAATCTTAGGACTGAACAAGACTGAATTGATTGATGTAAGTGGTCAAAGAATTGAAGGAAAATTATTGAATATTATCAAGAGAGATCCAAAGGAGGGTTTTGTTGACACATAAGTGCAACATACGGAATAAGTGCTTGAAGAGAATCAAGTAATCAATGAATGGCTGAAGAGTTTGCTGAAAATGATTGCAGTCAATGAGATGGAAATGTCTCAAGTTTTGGCTGAGACAAAAGAAGATATTAGTTGGATAACGTATGTTATGTTAACTAATATGCAGAGCAATGTGAGGGAATATGTTGTTTCAATCAGAAAACTGAGAGACAACTTACTTTTTGAAATTAAATTTGTAGACATAGAGCATGAGAAGGTTATTGCAGAGGGATATTCTTACAAAAACATAAAGGAAGTAAGGGTGGATGCAATATCAAGAGTAGTATTCGAAGAAATTCTTAAAGTAAAAACATGAATTGGGTTAAGAAGAGTTGAAGAAAATGTTCAACAATTTAGAGCTGAATGGGAAAAGTACAACCAAGTGCAGTGGCATAGTGAAAATACAAGAGTTGTTTGCAGTAGCATACTAAGTTGAAAGGAGCCATAGATGAACTATGGAAGTTAATGTAGATACCTAGGAAGAGTTACAATAGAATGAGGAAAAAATTACACTGTGGTGATGGTTGGAAAGTGAAAAAAGTGAAGGAAAATATAGTGGAGTAATAAAGAATAAGGTTTGGAATCCTATAAGGTTACAACCAAAGAAAATTGAATATAGCGGAGCTTCTGGATAGCAGCAGACAACAGTTTGGAATCCAGGAAAGGTGAAGACTGAAAGTGCATGACCAGGAGGTCATGATTTCTTTCTACTTTGGGAGTCTGATGCAGGAGCATTAGGTCTCAAGGCCAACTACTAAATCTTTGGTCAGACCCCAAGGTCTAGACGTTAGCCCAAGGATGGGTTCATTGTAAAACCATTGTAAAATTTCATGTAAAGTATTTTACTTCCTAGCAAGTCTAGATAGGATAACATATCTAATCTGATAGTTGTCAGTGATAGATGAGTAATATTGAGGAATATTTTTGGTTGTTTGATGAGTCATAGTTGTTAGCAACGATATGCATAATGGAAGATCATGACTCCTTGTGTGGAGATCAAGCCACAAGTGATAGGGACATTTATCAGCATGTGCAGTAGTGGTTTGTTTTGGTTGTAGGACCACTCAGAGTAGGAGTTAACAATTTAGTTTAAATAGGTAGCTTAGGGAAGTAGAAAGGGTTCCATCTTTCAGGAGTAAAACTACGTTTTGCAAAGAAGCGGGCATACCTATGTCTGTACCGACTGTAAATATTTGAGGAGGCTAAAAGAGAACCAAAGCTGTGTGCATTTAATTTTATTTCCTTAATAGAAGTTAGTAGTGTGTTCTAAGAATTGTGTGTCTAGATGTATGCAATATGTTGAGTTGCGTTGCTATGCAAATTCGATTTGACATGTTCATGAATATTTGTATATTTCTCTGAAATCATTAGTTCAATGGTTAGATCTTTGCTTGAATCATTGAAGGGTAGGATAGATGCATGCATAGGAGAGATAGAATAAATAATCGTAGAGATTGGAGGTCAGATTGATCAAGCCCTGATCATTCCACACAAAACACAAGTTTTCTGACTTAACAAGTTTTTGCAGAAAATGGACGACAAAATTTGAGTCCGCACATAGAGATCTAACGCTCCAGAAGAAGCCCGCAATGGAAGTTGTGAGGGAGTTAACAGATCCGTGAAGATCTATGAGGTCTGCACCCAAGAATAGATCGATGGTCGGAGCGAAGTCCACAAAGATCGACGACTGAAAAGAATTGCGGGGGAATAATTGCGGAGAGGAAGTTGCGGGGGAGAAAATATGGGAAGTTGGCATCTCGCATCCTGTTGTTGATGTATTTGTAACTTCAGAAAGTATTCACTTGTATGTATTATATTATACCTCGATGTTCCTATCAAGAGAGTAATTAATATAATAAAGTCATGTAAAGTCAATGAGGTTAACCCTCCATTGTAAGTCGGGGCAATAGTGCCCACAATTGAGTTGAGGTTACCCCACCTTGTTGATTAGGGGGGTAAACTCCCCACAGTTGTGGGGCACTAGGGTTATTGGAATATTCTAGAGAAGTTGGCCCTGGTAAGTAATTAGTGAGGCCGAATTGTTGGAGTGGAAATCAAGTGAACGGAAGAATATAAATAGAAGTGAGGCTCTCCTCATTTCAACACACATATACACTCACTCAAATAGGGCGCATGAGTGATAGAGGAAGTGCTGGCACAAGTGAGAGAGATCAGCTATCGCAGATCATCTTTATGTTTTCGGGTTTTACTGCTGCCATTGGTGCTCATTATATCTCTGAGGAAGTTGCAGGGTTTTTAGTTTATGGTTTCCCAGAGGATAAATATTTATGTCTATTGTCTCTTGTGATTGATTACTGTGCATGTTATTCTCTCAGACAAGATCCTAAGATCATATTGCCAAATTGATAAAAATATAACATGGTATCAGAGCTAACTTGAGAAGAAGAGACTCTACATCTGTAGAAGCTAGGGATTCTTAATTTTTTGGTATCTCTCCATAATCCATCAGCAATTAAAGGAGGCTAGGATAACTCTCCATTAAAGGGCACATCTTTCTGTTGAAGCATAATTTGATTTCAGGCATTTTCAGTTTCTACTATGGGAAATTAGGGCTTTTTACAGAAGAGGAATTTTTGAGTGAGCCCAGCATAAGATTTATCTCCTTATCAAAATCGAAGTTTAGAGACCAAGGTCGAGATTTTTGGTTGGGTAAAACTACAGGAAAGTCAAACCCTAATTTGACCCTGGGCCTAAAAAGCCCTAAAATACTAAAATTAGTAGTTTTGGTACATTTGCTATATATTGAGATTGAAGAAGTCTCAAGGGCCAAAATTTTCACAGGACAAAGAGAAAATCCTGATGTACCCTTTTTAAAAATTTCAGCCTTAGATTCACTATATTTTGGGAGATATGATTCCTCCAGATCAGGGTTCCATCCTCTTCTAGGTTTGATCCCTTAACAGGACACCTAGGGATAATTGCTATATATCAGGATACAGAGGTCCAAATGAAATTTTGCAAGATGATCTAGATAGGGAACAAACTGTACTTTTTGTTGTAAAACTTTTAGACCCTGAAGGTGAAACAGTGACACGTGGTAGTCCATACAAGTTTGCTATGCTGAACATTCCTGAATTTAGGCACCGTGGGAAAACTATCATAAGTCGCAATTGGTGAAACCAATTCTGATAAAAATTGGTGTTGGAAAGAGGAGAGATGAGGCTACTTTAGTACAACTTTTCAGACATAGAGGAGTAGTAATTTTGGATATACCACATAAACAGTATCAAGAATTTCTATAGAAGAAATTGGAAACCTAGGGCTTCCTGTTCAGAGAGTTTCCCTCCACTGGTTTCAGAAAAGGAGTACATTGGACAAATCCCCTTGAATATGTCCATCTTTCTATCCAATCATAAATTTGAAATTCCAAGTTTTGAAAATTAGGGTTTCTCTGACAAACCCTAGATCAGCTAGATCTAGAACCAGGACAAACACCTCAAATCAGTAAGATATAATCTTTTGTATTTCCATTTGAGGTTCTCAGTTAAAATATCTCATCACACCAGCTTGATGTCAAGCTTGGTGAAGATGAAAACTTCCAAGCATGGAAGTATAAGATTTCACTGGTTCTTGAATAAACTGAATTGGACACCTACATAAGTGGAGAGGTTCCAGTTCCAGAGGGAGATGAGGCTAAAGCCTTACATAAGAAGAACTTGGTCAAGGCCAAGAGGATTATTGTTGATTCCATCACCTTATACCACAAGTGTCTCCCCTTAAGACACCTAAGGATATGTTTGATTCATTGACCAAGCTATTTGAATAAAATAATATGGATCAGATGAAGTGTAGGAACTCCGTGATCCTTCAAGAAATTGACTTGGATCAGTATTTCAGTAAGAAAGGTATAGGAGATAGAGGGAGATGAAGCTAAGGATAGAGCTAAGAGCATCATTGCAGATTCTATTAAAGATCATCTCATCCCTCACGTGTCATCCTTGAAGACACTAAAAGGAAGTGTTCGATTCTATGATGAAGCAGTCGAAGAAGAATAAGATACTATTATAACCACCTTGAATGGCCTCCCAAGATCAAGGGATTCATTCATTGGAGGAATGTGTGCCAGAAGGAAGTGATTAATTTCAGTAGACTCTGGGAAGAGTGCACACAAGAAGAAGCTCCGATCATAATAAGAGAAAGAGAATATGGGAGAAACTGAAGATCAAGCTCTCACGATCTAAAAAAGATCCCTCAACCGATGAGGAATACGAAGGACTCAACTCTTGAAGAACCTCTTATCCATATTAGAATTTGGATAAGAAATGATGTTGTCATGAATGAAGAATAAGATGAAGTAGAAGGCTGAAGAAGGAGTCTACCCATGAAATGAATAAAAGATAAGTATTCAATTGTCATTTCATGATATTATTTTGTTATGCATTTGTTTATATTCAGTTGATGAGTTATGCATGATAGAATGTTGCATTAATGACAATATACTACTAATATGCATGTGATGGGTAAGTAGCTCATGGTTCTATACAACTCTGCATTGCCACTTATCTAGAATTAAACCTCTTTGCTGACATATTGGATTAGTGCACAATATCAATGATGTCATGGTAGATATGAGAGGCATCTAGAAAGTTTCCATGAGATATGGATGAATGTTGTATTGGATAAAATAGTTGCATGATTATATATTTATGTATAAGAATTTTCCATTATGAGCATGTCTTATGAAATGTTTCTAAACATACAACTAATGCATTTGACTTGTAGGAAATATTGCGTACAATCGCCTACAAGAAAAGAAGGACGAGAATTGTTCCGAAGAACAAGTGACGACAGTTCGAGAAATAATCCAAGAATGAAGAATAATATGACGAATGTAGTTATGTGTCACTGTTGAGCGACATCATTGATGCAGAACCTTCCAGCTATAAAGGGAAGGAGAGTACCAGTTCAATAAGAATGATGTCTAGGATGTGGAATCGAGACCTAAAGGGAAGTCCGTAGTATATTCCATATGGATCTACAAGATCCAACATGTAGTAGATGGAAACATAGTGGGACATAAGGCAAGATTTGTAGCATGAGGCCTCTCATAGAAGGAAGGCATAGACTATGAAGCGAAATTTGTAGCCACTGGAAGTTAAGACACATGACAGGCAGACTTATGTGTGAAGATTAATGAAGGCCTTGTACGAGCTCAGAAGACACCCATGGGATACCACATACATGAGGAGCTTGAAGATCACCTAGAGTGATGAAGATATTAACCTTTGCTACAAGTTTGAAGATGAAATCCTATAGAGGATGACAAGCTCACAGATGGGTGTGAGAAGAACTTTTGAAAAGGTTCAGGATCTTTGTATCTAGTGACCTTAGATGGATACATAGAATATTAACAACAGAGGAAGCTACATGTCACTCTAGTACATAATGTTTCAATACATAGAGTACAAAAGGAAGAGGGAGAATGATGCTCCGCTTCAGAGAGAGAGACTGCAGAAGATCCTAAGGTTCGACATGGTACGATAGGATGGACAGTTTACTAATGGCTCTAGGATTTACTGAGAGTAAAGCGGATTCCAACCTTTACTTAAAGGTTGAATATGGAAGACCAATGATTATTCTGTTATATGTCGATGACTTGTTCCTGATAGGAAAAGAGGAACTCATTAGAGATGTAAGAAGGAGACTTGTTGCTGAGTTCAAAATGAAGGACTTGGATATGATGCACTACTTTCTAGGAATGGAGGTGTGGTAGAATGCATATGGAATATCCCTAGGACAAGGGAAGTATGCAGTAGAGATCCTGAAGAGGTTCAGGATGATGGGATGCAAGGCCATGACCACACCTATGGCATCGAACCTAAAGCTATTGAGTGTTGCTTCATCATAATCGGTTGATGCCATGATGTATCGTCAGATGATTTGTTCCTTGATGTACCTGACAAATACAAGACCAGATATTTTTTTGTTTTGAGCACATTGAGACATGTTCACCTGATGGTTGCAAAGCATGCGGCGAGGTACCTAAAGGGTACAGTTGAGTATGGGCTCAAGTATGATACGAATTAGAAGATTAACCTGGAGGGTTATGTGGATTCGTATTGAGAAGGCAGTGCCATTAATAGGAAGAGAAATTTGAGGTGTTACTTCAGTATGAGATCAGGTGTGATCTCTTGTTTTAGCAGGAAGGAGTCCTGCATGGCGCTGAATACATCTAAGGAAAAATATGTTGCTATTTGGTCGGCTATTTGGGAGGTAGTATGTTTCTTTTTAAAACTACTATTTGATTTGATTGATCTGACTTTCGTTTTTGTATGATGCAGAGAGGAGCAGTGAAGCTCCAGTTTGTGATCTAGATAAATATCCCTCGAAAGACGGAGTTCTAGCATAGATGATGAGACAGGTTGTTTGAGAATAAAATCTTGGTGAAGCTCGTGTAGGTTTCTTAAACGTATATGGTCCTATAGGTTGTTCTCGGATGTAATTGGTCCTAGCGAAGCTCACAGGTTATCCTTGGAAATAATCAACCTTGATGTGATTCTATGCTAGAAATGGCCAAAGTGAAGTTTGAATACTTCCAGGAGAATCTTGGTGTTCTCTAGATAGAGGTTCCTTCCGGGGGGAAGTGATGAGTCTGTGTGCCTTTCTGACATGGTGGTAGGTGGCTGGGCCTCCCATGGTCAGATATAAGTGCTGTGCCTTTCTAACATGGTGGTAGGTGGGGCCTTCCATGGTTATATATAAGAGTTGTTCCTTTATGACATGGTGGTAGGCAGGGCCTCCCATGGTAAGATGTAAGTGCTGAGCCCTTCTGACACGGTGGAAGGATTGGTTCCTCCCATGGTCAGATATAAGTGTTGAGATCTACATCCAGTGTGAAAAAGGATTGGCTCTGTAGTGGAAGACCCTGGATGGGGCATGGCCTACAACCAGTATGAAAAAGGACTGGCTCTATAGAGACCCACATCCAGCATGAAAAAGGGCTGGCTCTGTGGAAGTACATCCATCATGAAAAAGGGTTGTCTCTGTAGTGGCCTACATCTAGTATGAAAAAGGAATAGCTCTGTAGAGACCCACATCTAGCATGAAAAAGGGATGTCTTTGTCAAAGTACATCCAACATGAAAAAGGGTGGATCTGTAGTGGCCTACATCCAGTATGAAAAAGGACTAGATTTGTAGAGACCAACATCGAGCATGAAAAAGGGATGGATATATGGAAGTACATCCAACATGAAAAAGGGATAGATCTATAGTGGCCTACACCCAGTATGAAAAAGGACTGGTTCTGTAGAGACCCAAATCCAGTATGAAAAAGGACTGGATCTGTGGAGGTGCATCTAGTATGAAAAAGGACTAGCACTGTAGAGGCCTACATCCAGTATGAAAAAGGGCTGGCTCTTTAGAGGAAGACCTACATGGAGGCTAGGCCTACAACCAACATGAAAAAGGGTTGGCTCTGTAGAACTTCCTGTGATGAGAAGAATTGAGAGATAGCACCATTTGATCGAGATAGAGGAATTAGTGATGATGATGATGATCCAGCTTTGATGATGATCCAATGATGATCAAACTTTGATAATGATCTAGCTTTGATGATGATCTAGTGATGATCCAACTTTGATGACGATTCAGAGAAGAAGACTGTGCTGATGAATTGTGTCAAGATAATACCTTTCTAGTTAAGAGGGATTATTAATATATTTGTAAATTTGGAATGTATTCACTTGTATATCTTATATTATACCCCGATGTTCCTATCATGAGATTCATTAATATAATAAAGTCATTCAAAGTCAATGAAGTTAACCCTCCATTGTAAGTCGGGGAAATAGTCCCCACAATTGAGTTGAGGTTAACCCTCCTTGTTTATTAGCGGGGTAAAGTCCCCATAGTTGCGGGGAACTAGGGTTATTAGAATCTCCTAGAGAATTTGGCCTTGGTAAATAATTAGTGAGGACGACTTGTTGAAGTGGAAATCAAGTGAATGGAAGAATATAAATAGAAGTGAGGCTCTCCTCATTTCAAAACACATATACACTCACTCAACTGGGGCGCATGAGTGAGAGAGAAAGTGTTGGAATAAGTGAGAGAGATCAGTTGTCAGAGATCATCTTTATGTTTTCAGGTTTTACTGCTTCCATTGGTGCTCATTCTATGTTTGAGGAAGTTGCAGGGTTTTTCCTTTATGGTTTCCCCAAGGATAAATCTTTGTGTCTATTGTCTCTTGTGGTTGATTGCTATTCATGTTATTCTCTCAGACAAGATCCTAATATCATATTGTCAAATTGATAAAAATATAACACCCGCATCCCACAACCCACTTGCAGGAAGGATGTTGCAGAACACAACATTTGGTGTTCAAGATCCCGCATCCCACAACCTGCATGCGGAAACGGAGTTATAGAATGCCTATTGTGGAAAGGCTTGTTGTGGAGACATAATTGCGGGGAGGAAATTTTAGAGCATAATTTGGCTATTAAGCTAAATTTGGTAGTCCTACTAAGTGTAGGAGCCTGAAGATCCTGGAGGTGCTGATTAGGGTTGGCTACGGTCTACTCACCTAAGCCAGCATAGGTGCAAGATACACCAGATGGGATGAAGCGTTTAGTTCTAATGGATTGGACTAGAGGGCTTGACAAGTCAGGAATATTGTCATTGCTTTATATGCCACACTTTGGCCAAAGCTTAGAAATAAATACCCATTTCAAATAGTTACTAGTGTCTACCTATGGATCAATAAACCAATATTCATGGATGTCAAACTCATTGCGATAATTACAGGCCTACCATTCGTAGGCATAGATCCAATTCCATTTTTAAGGAAAGACCAGGATAATGTGATAGCGACAAGGATGAAAGTAAAATATGATGTGACTAAAGCTAACAGAGGGCTCCAAATCTCCTCAATTAATGACCATATCATTTTCTTCACTGCGAAGGTACTAGCTTCTAAACTATTGCGTAAGATGTGACCGAACCATTGTATTGCGGGCGTGGTTGCGCTAGCTGAACTTTGTCCTAAGGGAGTTTAGATCAACTAGTCGTAGTTCCTGGTGAATGAATTGCTAAAATATACAATAGAGTTGCAGGAAGATGGTAATCCATTCCACTATTCATGGTTGTTGATTTTTATTTTATTTATCACATGGTATGTCCCACCAAGCTACCAAGGGGTACATCTACGAGTACGATGTAGAGGAGCTCTATACCAGAAACTCTGGTTCAACGGGGATAGGAAGGACATATAATAAGGTAATAATATCAAATTATTTATGCATGGAGAGGTACTGAGGCATCAAATAAAGGAACAACACAAGCTTACAAATGACACTGTTTGATAGTTTCATCAAATTATGAAGTTCAAAATTGACCATAATTATGTAAAGATACAACCATGACTGGACCAACATCATCAATGGTTGGAAACAACATTTTTGTTGATAGAAGAGGAATTTGACAATATCGTTGAAGAATGGCAGAAAGAATGATGAATTCCTATTCCATAGTACCGTTTAGATGTAGAAGAATACCTACGATAGGACAATCCATCACCCTAGAATGATGGAAATGAGGAAGAAAACCTGTAGAAGGATTCCCAATATATCAACCCAACTCAGAGCGGTTCAAGTTCAACTCTGATAGAACCAATAGTAGGAGAGAAAAGAAAAGAGGCTAACAGAGAGTAGGATGATTCAAAACAAAAGAATAGAAATGTTGATTAAATCACAAATACCGTCAGCCTTGATGGTGAATATTTTACAGTTATGAGTGAAGCCTTGACAAAAGTTGCGTAGGAAGTTTCAAGAAAATAGATGAGCAACAGACGGAGCTCACTTGTACTATTACTGATATACTCAAAAGTATATGCAAAGAAGTTGAAGAAGTTAGAATCGTAGTAGATTATACACCCTAAAGAACTGAGTCATAGGATATACCTAAAACTTCAGAAGAGCGTAAAACTGAGACCCAAATGTTGGTTCAACCAATAAGGAGAAGCGACTGATCTGGGAACACCAGAATTCAATGATGTAGCCAAAAGTATAGGCCAGATACCAATATACTTTTCACATATGTGAATGTATGAAGTACATGCAATATAGAATGTCGCAGTTGTGGAGATGAAAGTGTGAGAAGGAACCTTGATTAACCAGGCAGAGGAAACAAATAAACATTCCAATAATATGAAGCAAGAAGTGAAAGAGGCTGAGCAAAAAACAAAAATGTGGGAGGAAAATAAGCATAGGCTCGATAAGGCTATATCCATTGCATGCACATGTTTTGTTGATGAAGGGATAATAGAAGAAATGTTTCCAGAATCCAAGGTCACTCAACTTGGTGAAATAGCATAAGACCTTCACAAAAAGGTCGCAGAGTTAGAAGCATAGTTAAAACCAAGTACACCTATGGATGTGATAAAAGAAAGAAGGAAAGCAATGGTAGAGGCTACATAGATAATCGAAGAAGCAGAGTCATCCTATTCCAAGGCTGTTGGCCTAGTGTCTTGGACTTGGGAAACCTTGATCGACAACGCCAAACTAGAGAAATTCATAGAGGAGGTGCACACAACTGATATAAAAGTAACTCAGTTGAAGAATGAGATGAAAAATTTAACCTTAGTAGAGAAGCTGGCTAAGGCAGCCAAAATGAAGAATATTCAATAGCAAGTGATGGTGCTGTGCACAAAACATCAACAAAGGGTAAATAAATTTGAAGAGTTATAGGCTCAAGAAGAGCATATTACAAGCATTATTTAGCCTATACATCAGAGGGTGCAATGGGTAGTGGAAGCATCAAGGCTCTTATCATCGGAACACCTCAGTTCCAACCTTGTGGGAAATTTATAGAAAGCAGAGGAATATTTGTGATGAGAGACTGACAAGATACTAAAAATATTCCAATAACTTCAAGGTAAAGTCATATAAAATGCATAAGTAGAAGAATAGCCTTGCATGGCTCGAGACGAGCCATAGGTGAGTGTTGGGGGCCTATTGGCCCTAGGGAAGGTTAGATAGAATTCAGTTGGAATTCTATCCAAGTATGAAAGGAGTTCAGTTGCAGGAAGGAAGAAGGAAGCCACGGAAAAGGTAGAGGAGGAAGGAAGAAGGAAGCCATGAAAGAAGTAGAAGAGGAAGGAAGAAGGAAGCCATGAAAGAAGTAGAAGAAGAAGGAAGAAGGAATCTGCGAAAACATAGAGGGAGGAGGAAAGAAGTAACTACAAATGTAGAAGAAGAAGGAAGAAGGAGCTGCGATAGAAGCAACCTTGGAAGAAAGGGTAGACAAAAGAAGAGACCACGACAGAAGAAGATTTTGCAACTGAAGGAAAGGATGCGATAGGATGAGTTGCGACATAGGAAAACATGTCAGAAGGCGTGCATCGACGTAACGAATGGAAAGTGACAGTTTGGAAATATTGTGGGTACGAGGTTGGATAGAGTCGATGTAATTCACATGTATGAAACCATATTTGTAATTCGGGCCGTTAGTTCCTACTGACATGTATTGATAGAATAGGAATGACATCCTGTCAGCTAACTGTATGAAGTTAGTTGAGAGTGACAGGTAAGAGTATATAAGAAGGAAGAAGCCAGGTTGTGTGAGGGTTGCTACTTCCAGATCTGTTGTGCTCTTTTAGCTTAAGGAAGGTCAGGACCCCTGAGTTGGAAAATTAATATGTTGTTGTTGCCTAGATAGTCGATTAGTAGATATTTGGTAGTTGTTTGGTAAAAAGTCGGAGAATTCTGTAGCTGAGTTCTTAGAGTTGTAGAGAATATCAGGTTGATCCATGCTATGTGTGGATCAATATTAGATTGAAGAGTCAAGAGTCATAGAGTTGTAAAAGGATCCGAGTCGATCCAGGATGTGTGTGGATCACAAGTAGAGTTTAGTAGAGTAGAAACATTGACAAAATACCAGAGAGAATGAGAGGAGAGCGAAGTATGTATAGATAGGAGAAGAGAATCTAGAAAAGAGTCGGTTGCCCAGTGCATAGACAAGAAGGTGCCATATATTTCTCATGCCATATCAACAACTCCTTTTTGGTTTTTCCCAGATGGGTTTCCACACTATATACTGTGTCAAATGTAAAAATGATAAATTTTTTGTGTCGCATGGATGTTGTTGTGAATGACTATTTATGTATTTGCTTACGATTGAGTTTTATGCATCTGTCGCACTGTGGTAGTTGGAATTTCCTATACTCCATTATATTTAATGTTATAATATATGTTGGTGGTTGAATAGAGTTACATATTAACTATGCATAATCAATATAAGTATTACACCCTCTGGCTTCGGTCGAGTGCCTTGGTAGAATTCTAAGGGAAGAGAGATACCCCCCACCCAACTACAAAAACCTGGTTCTGGAAGTTACTCATAAGAGAGATATCTCAAGTGAGACTGCATCTACATCGCAGGTGCTGTCGACTAAGCCTTGCTCTATCGAGTTGATATCTAGGGCTTTGTTGTGCACAAAGGAGGGAATGGACTTGGGTCCAATGACTGATAAGGAACAATAAAATTTCTAGTACGTGGCAACTCACGATCAGATAACTGACATATTTACGAAGGCTCTAGCTAGAGTGAATTTTGAGTACTTCAGAGAAAGACTTGGTGTGATCAAGAACAAGATCCCTCGATAGAGGGAGTGATGATTTTTAGCATAGTCGAAGATATAGGTTAAATTGGTGATGTAATCAGTCCTGATGTGCTCCTATTCTAGATATGACAAGAGACCAGAAGATGAAAATGCATGAGATATCACATGGGAAATGAGATAGGTTGCTCGAGCGAAAAAGATCCTGGTGTAGTATGCAGGTTGCTTGGACATAATCAGTCTTGTAGGTTGACCTTGGATGTAATAAGTCCTGGTGAACCTCGTAGGTTATCCTTGGATGTAATCAGTCCCAGTATAGGTTATCCAAAGTGTAAAAGATCTCGACATGGTACACAGGTTTTTTCAGATGTAATAAGTCTTGTGGGTTGTCTGGAGTGTAAAAGGGGTCCTGGTGTGGTACACAGGTTGCACAAACGTAATAAGTCCTAGAAGTTAGTCCAAACGGAAAAGATCCTGGATGCAGGTTGTTCAAATGTAATAAGTCCTTGAGTTTGACCTAGAACGTAAAAGTCCTGGAATCGCACACCATTTTTTCGATCGTAATTATTCCTTGTATGTGTGTGTTCCCATGTTGTAGATGATGAGGTCACAAGGCACTTGGTATGCACCTAGGAAATTCTCCTACGGTAGTAGGATGTATGTTGACCATAGAGAGGCGTAACGCACTTGGTGTGCTCCTAGGAGATTCTCACATAGTGGAAGTTGTACATTATCTTGATGATGTGAAAGATATTGTCATACTCCTATGTTTTCCTTTTTCCTTGGAAAAAAAGCATAATTTTATTTCATCTTTCGAGTAACAAAATTACATTTTTCAGATACACATCACTGTGTATTCATATAAGAAACCTGCTTGAGTCAAAAGTTAAACATATACATCAGATATCAGGACAAAAGAGCAAAACCGAGGAGACACAAAGTATTAAGTATCAAGTACTACCATATTAGCATATAAGAACTGAGCAAAAAATAGGCATATATTTCTGAACATGTAGGTCCAAAATACTGTCAAAGTGTGACAACATCAACTACAGGAAACAACATAGTATGTCTCATGAGAAAATAGCCCCAAAAATAGTTAGAAGAACAACAACACTGAAAATCATTGAGGATCCACCCCCTCAATGAAAGGGCGGTGATAAAAAGTGTGTTTAGTGCCATCAACCAGCTCCCAAATATTCTACTATCCCTCCATCAAAAGTAGACCCTCCTTTGAGGCCAAGTCCACATCCCTATAAACATGGCTATAAGAGAATGAATCAAAAGTGTCTATAATGTCAGCAATAGAAGTGAGAATATTTTCCAATCTCAAATGTCTACACACCTGAGTCTTCTTGACCCAATTGATGACATTCATAGAATCACCAAAACAAACAAGAGTACGACACCCTTTCTCTGCTGCAAAAATGAGTAACAATTTTAGGATGAAAATTTCATCAAAGTTATTGCTGCCTTCTCCTAATCCCATCATGATCTTATATAAATGACCTTCCCTCATAAACAATTAAGCTCCACCCCTACAACGATTGTCTTGTGCCTCTCCATCAAAGAATTCCCAAGGAATAGTCTTATCTATCACAACCTCTAAAGAGTCCCGCTAGTTTTTAACTCTAATATGTTGTGGGAAAACTTCCAGAATCCCACTTGCCAGCGTGGCCATGAGCTCAGGGGTGCAACATTTCTTTGAGAAAATTAAATTATTCCGGGCAATCCAGACTCCCCAAATAACAAGGAGAGGGAGTGCTTTCATAGAGTCAATCAAAATAGTTCTTCTCCATTCTTCCCATGCAAGAAGAATGTTTCCGCCCCTCCAATAACATGTTACTCCAAAAACCTTGGAGCATTCCTTCCAAATCGCAATGAAATATGGGAAAAACAGGAAAATATGCACCACATATTCAGTAGCCCCTTTGCATAATGAACACCAGCCTCGACCATGGAAGCTCCTATTTTGTAAATTGCCCCAGGTTGGAGCCTTATTCTCTAGGAAACACCACATGAATAACTTGTTTTTTGGTGGGCAATTGATTTTCCAAATGGTTTTCCACCACCACTCAAAAACTCTGTCCACCCCCAAACCACTCAGTTTGATATATCCAGCCTTTGAAGTGTACTTCCCATTTGGTGCAGAATCCCAAATTAAAACATCCTCCCTAACACGCAGAATAATGTGGTCTCTTGTGAGTGGCCCAATATATCTCTCCAAGTCCCTAGTTATAGGTTTAGCATGCCCAAGATCCCTAGCCCGAATCCAATATTGAGTCCATTTAACCTGTTGTTCAGGAGCCACACGCTGATGAAAAAAGAAAATACCAGCATTCCATAACTCCTGTATAGTGTTTTCCAGGAGTATGTGTTGCTGTAAGCACCCAACCCAAGGGTTCTCCCTAACCCTGGGTTTCCTCCCATTTCCAACACTCCACACCAACCCATCACCAATAACATCAAAGGATTTTACCACAGCTTTCCAGAAGATGGATCCCCCAGCATGAGATTTGTCAGGCCGCCTAATCCAGTCCTCTAGTGAATCAGGACTGATATATTTCTGAATCATCACATAAGCCCATAGGTTTTACATCTTTAAAATTCTCCAACTACCTTTTTCTACCAAGGATTTTGCAAAAAGAAATATATTTTTGAGGCCCCAACCCCCCAATCCTTTTGGAACTGCAATCTTTTCCCACCTGACCTAAGGAGTCACATGAGATTCATGTAAACCACTCCATAGAAATCGAAAGAAAACTTTGTGAGACTTTTCAAGTGTACCTTTAGGGATCCAAGACAATGACATCCAGTAGACAGGTATGGCCTCCAAAACAGATTTAACCAGCACAAGTCTACCAGCCCTTGACAGCCATCGATGACTCCATAATTTGAGTCGTTTCTCTAGTTTCTCCAATAGCCAGACCCAGTCCCGCTTTTGATAGTCATTTGGTTTTATAAAGAAACCTAGGTATTGCAATCCCTCCTCGAGCCTTGCGAGATTAAACAGGAAAAGAGCTAGAAGGGCCTTCTCTTCTTCCCTAGATAATCAAAATGAAGTTATCGAGGATTTACCAAAATTTATGTTCATGCCTGTTGCTTTTGAGAAGAGCTTCAGAATATCATCCAAGGTATTAAAATCCCTGACAGAGCACGAACAGAAGACCAAGATATCATCCACAAACAACAAATGTGAGATATTCAGGTTCTGAGAAAGTTGCAACCCAGTGAAAGTACCCAACTGAATCGCCTCCTTAATCGACCGACTAAGGCCCTCAGCCACCAACAGAAAGAGGAGAGGGGATAGTGGACAACCCTGCCTCAAACAACGTTCTGCATGAAAGAATAGAGAAGCTACCCCATTGATCAGGACCAAAAAATAAATAGTGGTTATACAGCTCATAACCCATCTGATAAAAGCAATATGAAAACCCAGGTGAGTTAACAACAAACAAATATATAGCTAGCTTGCCTTGTCAAATGCCTTAGCCAGGTAAATTTTGAAAATAGCTCCCTTGATATTATTGGCCTTCATGCTATGCAGACCCTTTTGAGCCACCCCAATTGCTTCATGAATCAGTCTGCCCTCCAAAAAACCAAATTGTTCATCCAAAATGTGTTCAGAAAGAACCCGTTTAAACCTGCTAGAAATCACTTTTGTTACCACGTTATAGATGTAGTTACAGAGTGAGACAGGTCTGAAGTCATTCAGCGACAAAGGGTTGTCCACCTTCAGAATAAGCGCTATGAAAGTAGAGTTGAAGCAAGTCGGAATCTGTCCAGAGGTTTTGGTATCTTCTACCACATGTAGAAGATCCTGACCCAATAGATCATAAAGCTCTATAAAAAATTCAATCATCCATCCATCTAGCCCAGTACTTTTATTCTTCTGAAAACTCTGAAGCACACATTTAAGTTCTTCCTCTATCACCTCCTCCATCAGGGAGTGATTCTCATCAGGCCCCACAAAACCTGGAAACTTATTCACAATTCTGATGACTTCAGTAAGAGTAGCATGTTCAGGAGCCTTGTATAGATTCTTGAAATGTTCCACACCCAGAGAGGGCATACTGTCAAAGGTGTCAAAAACATGACCTTGATAATATTCAAGGCTCTAGACAGTTTTAATAGCCTTCCTTCCTTTGGCATAAGCATGAATTTTTTTGTGTTATTATCCCCACATTCAAGCCAAGTTTCATGGCTCTTCAGTCTCCAAGTTTATTCTCTCTCCAAAAGGAGCGAAGGCCTCCGACCCTCCAGCCTTTTCAAGGCATCAAATGCCACCTGATCTAAAAGTCCACCACCTGCTTGATCATAAATCACAGCAAGTTTAGCTTCAAGCTGAAGCAATTCTCTGACATCCCTCTTCTTTTTTCATACGCCTAAGGCTTAATCACTTCTTTCAAGTTAATGAGATTAGCTGCAAATTGAAATGCAACAGTGAGCCCATTCCCAGTAGTAAAGTGAGCCCAACCAGTGGTGATCAGATAAATAAAGCTTTCATCTTTGAGCCAACTTTTGTTGAACGTAAGAGGACATGGAGGTTTGTGCGACCCATATTTGAGCTCCAAAAATATGGGGAAATGATCCGAGAGTCCTCCTTTCCCCACCCATTATCGGATGAGTTGACGATTGTCCACAATCCTCTCAGAGATAAGAAACCTATCTAGCCTCTTCGCCACCTTCCCCTCCCCACACCTATTGTTTTTCCAAGTAGGCTTAAGCACCACAGGCTCCACATCCAACCAATTTTTGTCCACAAAGTGCCTAGTAAAGTAGTCAGTAAGTGAATCAGGTCTTGCATGAGGCCCCCAAACCTCGGCCTGACCCAGAGAGAAATTGAGATCCCCATCAATTATCATATTTTCCCCTCTAAATAGGGAATGATTGAAAATAGTATCCCATAAAGGAATTCTATTTAAATAAGGGCCATATATATTGATAACATCAAAATTATCTTCTAGGTCCACATCTTTAATAGTAATGCCTAGGATCGAATCCATACCCCATACATTAAGAACTTTAACACATCTAGTGTTCCAACCGATAGCCAAACCACCCAAGCATCCTCTAACATCCAGAGTCTCAAGGCACCAACCACAAAACCAACACTCAAGCTTAGTTTTCACCTCTAAACCTACCCCCAAAGTTTCCCGAAGCAACATAATCATAGGTTGGTCTGCTTCAACCACTTGCCGCAAGGATGATCCTTTTTGGGGACCAGCAAGACCCCGGTAGTTAAAAGAAAGGATCTTCATATCTTGCCCTTCTTACGGGAATTCACTACTCTAAGGTGCCCTATCAATTGAGATCTATTTTCCTTCCAAAAAATCCTTCTTGGCACGGGACTGTGCCTTCGCAAAGTGTGAAACTCTGCCCCTCCCCCTAGCAGAAGCAGCAGGGTTTCTTCCCAAACCTCAAGAACCACCTTTCATGTAAGAACACATGAAATAACTTGAGTCAGAGGATTCTGAAGGAGAGTGGACCGAATCATGTAGAACCGGTTCCAAAACCGGCCCAATGGGGGGTTCCTGAACAATAGCAGTGGGGGGTTCCTGAACAATAGCAGTAGAGATGGGAGACGTATCTCAATAGAATTGAGGGAAAGTTTATTTAACCCCTCTACCCAGTCAATACCAAAAACATTTAATTATCTAGTAAATAAATTAATTAACAAAGGAAGAGTAAAAGAGGGAGTACCCGGAGCACCGAATAAAAAGTGTTCTCCAACCATTCTATCCCACGCAGCAACCAACAGACCCCCCGGAGGAACAACATCAACCTCACTACCTTCCACAGAAGCTATATCAAGACCCATCGGTGAAAGAGGTGGTGAAGAAGGTGCTGAGAGTTCCCCCTTGCTACCAGACAAAGAGTTGTTGTCCTTCTTGTGTCGTTCAACCTTAGCACGAGCTGACAATGGACAATCAATCACTGGGTGTCCATACTCATGACATCTGCAGCAACAAAAGTGTACATTCTCATAGTCCAAGGTTTGTAAGTGTGAATACTCCTTCCAGGAAATCCTCATAGCCCCAGGAAGTCCATTTCGGATGTTGATACTGACAAGAATTTGGGCCACCCTCTTCAGATTGGTGACATTGAAGGAGTAATCTGCCTCCAAAAATGTACCCATCAAATTACCTATATGCATGAAGTGCTCCTTGGTCCAGAACAGGAGCAACAGGCTCAAAAGTTTGACCCAAGTCGGAACGACATCCACCCTTTCGTGGCTAGCATCAAACAGAGGATGCCACTTCTTCAGCAGGACCGGGGCCTGTTCAAAGGACCAATTTTGATTAAGGACCCAAAGCAGATATTCTTCAATATTAAAGTTAAAAGCAAACCAGCCCCGCACTAGCCCTTCCATAGCAGGTACAACCCCCAACTCACCCAGCCAACAATCTGCCACCCATTTATTGATAGCACTGATAGACATCGTTTTCCCCATGAAGCGCCCGACCAGAGTAAATTTGTCCAAGGTTTCCATAATATCCAAACTAATGACCTCGTCCATAGTATAGTTAATTATAGTTGTCATCTTCGACCATTTTCTCCGTCGCCTACCCTTACCTTTTGTGCCAGAACTGTCTTCAGCTCAATAGTCGAATGAGGGTTCTTTGGAAACCAAGCGTGGGCAGCCGCTCTGCTCCCACGCACCAATGGCCCTATCGACGAAACCCCAATGGGGTTCCACCCTTGTACAGTGCACCAAACCCCCATTGGATCCATAGTCACCACACCACAGGCCATCAATCGTCCCTGGAAATCCAGCCACGAGGCTACCACCCGCAATCACACCTTGCACATTAGGAATTTTCCTAGGCGAAAGAAGAAATGGTTCCTCCAGTAGTTCAATAGCACCAGGCGAGGAAAGAAGAAAAACTGAGGGTGAGAAACTGTCACCCACAAACGGCGAGGGGTTTGTAACACCCAAAAACTCCGACCAACAGTGCCTAGAGGCCTCCACCTCAGCAACCAAACCTCTAAATGGAGAAAACTAAAAAATACCCTCCTCTAGCAGGTCAACCGAATAGTCCACCAGATCCTCTTCCGTCGTCTTCATGGCAGGCTGGGTAGCACAGTAAAAAAGTAAAAATATCAATTACCTCCCCATGTGAACCTGACAGAGTTAACCTCGAGACCCACAACACCACCAAGTGTCCTCAGATCCAGCATAGGATAGGAATAGGAAATGCCTTCTTTTCAGTCCATCGTTGTCTATAGGCCAGACCGTCAGCCTGTGGCAAGATCTGGTGGGATCAAGCCCAGATCGAGCGCTCATAGGAAACCCCTCTCACCATGAAACCCTCGCCTCTATTCGTCCAACCTCCCTTGTCATATTCCTATGTTGGTAGAACACATGTGGTATTCATTTGGGTTGTGTTTTGTTTTGTTCAGGACAAAGAGATGATCTGGATACAACGAGATGATGGTAGGAGATGCAAGTTATTGCAGTGGAAATGTAAATAATGGTCTTGGGCTATACCTATGTGATGGTTTGCTCGCGGATATGATGAATACCTAGATGAGGACTAGTCCTACACCCAACATGAAAAAGGGTTGTCTCTATAGAAACTTGCGATGAAAAATATTACTATTCAATGATCGATAAGATGGTGACCATGAAAACAACTATGATGATGACTCCGTGATGATGACTGGACCAGATGGGTTGATGACTGTGGAGAGAGAGAATACCTTCCTAGTTAAGAGGGAGTGTTGATGTATTTGTAACTTCAAAAGATATTTTGATGTATATTATCACTATATGTTTTTGTACCCCCATCAAAGATGTGTTTTTCTCCTTTCAGGATGTCATTATTGTGTATGGACCTTGAGGTACAAAATCCATTGTAATTCGGGGAAATAGTCCCTAGTATAACATCATGTAATGCAATTTTGGAGTCTCTCTAGGATAAGTCGGCCCTGTTAGGGTAAGAGGTCGGCCCCAGTCATGTATTAGGTCAGTCACTTGAATAGTGTAAATAGTGAGGAACCCTACCTCATTTATACACACTCACACTCACTCAAGTTTGCATGAGGAGATAGAGACAGAAGGAGGAGAGATAGATAGCTGCAAAAGACTTATTCTTATTGTGTTTGTTCATATTATGATACAGTCTTTGTGATTGAACTATTCTGAGGAAGTTTGTGGGGTTTTCTCCTTTATGGTTTCCCTGATGAAGATATTTGTGTTTTGTGTATCTGCTCTATCTTGTGTATCTTGTTGTACTTGTTATTCTTTCAGATAAATATCCTGATCAAGCTAATTATATTAGAAGAACTAACATTCCGTTCAAATTGATTGGTAACTCAACCAAATTTGTTTGCTTCAATTCTTTTTTTAGTCTGTGAAGCTTCTCAATTAATCTATCGATTTTGTTGCCTAGCTATTTTTGTCCATCCTTCAATGATTTTTGACCATTCTCAATGTTATCGAGATGGTTCCTTACATTGTACTTCATCTTTATAATGGTTTATATTGGTATACAATTTATCATACTTTACCATCTTGGTTACAAGATCAAACGTAGTGGATATGTACGGTTTGGCTTTGATACAGATGTAGCAGAAGCACTGCAATAAACACAAATATTTTTCAAAATATATTGAATTGATAAAAATTGATTGAATGAATGACGAAATATTTTACAATGTTCTCATTACAATATACCTTTATAGGCATTGAATGGTCATGAGGGTGAATAGGTGCACCTTTGGCTCTTAGTTATATGCTAGCTAATTATTTATTATATTATTATGTTTATTTAATTATTTATTTATAACATTTTAAAAGTATTTATACTTTCAGGAGGAATCGAAAAAACCACAGTATTCATAATTGTATATCCACGTTTTTAATCCCGATGACGGATCCTGTTTTAGATTCGAAACATCGATATACAATTATGAATACTGTGGTTTTTCCTATTCCTCCTGAAAATAACCACCACAGAAGTCTTGCCATAGAAAGTATTTATACTTATTTGATTTGTATATATAACAATATCCACAAGGTGGAAAAGTCCCTACATTTTGTCAAAGAAATATTGTGCTAAGATGGAAAACATAAAATATAATTGGAAATAGTCAAGAAGGAAGATCGAAGATTTTGTGAAAAACGATGATGGATATTGCGGCCCTTGATGTTATCTCCCAAAATAATTTATGTTGATAGTATGAAGAATTTAACGCATGCCATGAAGGATGTGAATATCACTCACAGTTTGAAAGCCTCTGTTTTTGATTTGGGTGAAAAATTCACAAGTTGTAGCTTTTGGTGGCTTAGGAAAGGCTCAGAACAACTCATTAGCCACTGAAAAGGGCCATCTTCAGTAGATTAGAAAGGAGTGCAACATATACACTAACCACTGAAAGAACATTTTTGACAGCAGGTCGGAGGTTTAGTCCTCTACAATGCCGACATTTCGGAGGTTTAGTCCTCTATACCATCGACACTTTGAAGAATATTGCAGTTTGAAGCACCGACACGTTCAATTTGGGGGTTTCGATCGCCAACAAGTTAGTGGTTTAAAGTGTCGACGCGTTCAGTTTTGAGGTTCTGATCGTTGACGCATTGGTGGTTTGAGGTGCCGATCGCTGATGCATTAGTGGTTATAGATTTTGATCGCCGATGCTTAACCATCGCGACGGTAGTGGTTTGAAACGTCGACACTGTGGCAGCGCTTTTTAGGCTTCGATGTTTTAGTGGTTTGAGGTTCTGATCATCGACACATTGGTGGTTAGTCTTCCTGACCTCTGATGCTTAACCATCTCGACGGTAATGGTTTGAAATGCTGACACTGCGACAGCGTTCAGTTTTGAGGTTATGATGTTTTAGTGGTTTGAGGTTTTGATTGCCGAAACATTAGTGGTTAGTCTTACCGAACTCTGATGCTTAACTGTCGTGACGGTAATGGTTTGAAACATCGACACTGTGGTAGTGTTCAGTTTTGAGGTTCTGATCGTTCAGGTCAGAGATTTCGATCATCGATGCTTAACTGTCACACCAATAGTGGTTTAAATTGCCGACATTTTGGACACATTTAGGTTTGAGGTTCTGATGATTCAAGTTAGAGCTTTCGATCGCCAACCACGACGACAGGGTATAAAATTCTGGCAGATTAAACAAGAAAGGTCACGTCAATTAACCACCGAAACGCTGGATTTTGGCGGCTAATTTATAGTGGAACAACAACATCGATCACTAGAAACTACTTCAGTTATTTAATGTTCAATCAGTGAACTAAATCTTCATCATAGTTATACAAATATTTAGGTAGGGTTTGAAACCCTAATTTGGAAAAACTATCACTTTTGAGTATTTTTGTGAAAACAGATCAAAGTTTCAGTATCTGTACTTTTGTAAAAGGGCTATAAAGCCTAAGATCGATTTGATAATAAGGGTTAGAATTTGGGGATTTATAAGCCTACCTTATTCTCAGCTTCTCATCTTGTTCATTATGAAATATACGCTCTTTTGTTATGATTTGTTTAGCCATCATCTCTATCTTTACTGTACTTATGCCTGAATGTGTATTTAGGTCATTTTCAAGTTGATTAACAGCTAATAGCTGTCATCCTATTGGTGAGTTAATGTGATTTGATTTATAAGTACCATCCTTGTTAGGATTTAGCCATTTATATGCATCTGTTTTGTATGTAAGTCTGCCAGCTTGATGAGTTCTCCATCCCTGTACGTTATTGTCAAACTACTGAACAAGTTGTAACTAAAAGCCTTGTGATTGAGTGAGCTTCATGCATGTCTTGAGAGTGGAAGGTTATATAGGTCACTTGAATTGACCCATATCAGAAAACCATAAAAACATTTTAATTTACCAAGCATCCTCAAGCTACAACCTAGAGGAGTTTCGTGGAGTGATAACAAATTGGCGCCGTTTCCTGGGAGAGGAGACTGAAGCTTAGCTTACCTGGGGACGACATAGATTCATGCTTTGATGATAGACAAAGGTTGGACACTATTATGGTTGTAATCATCTATCTGGTGACTCCATTGATATAAGGTGGCTTCAAGAAGACCAAGTACCAGAGCAAACCCAAAGGGGCCACCAACAACACTAGTTTCAGATCTAGAAGAAATTTTGAGAAGAGCTAGGGCTTTACTAAGACAGACTAGCAATGTTGCACAAAAAGCTACATCAAGTATTTCAAGAAATATTTCTACTATTATTTCTTCTGCTGAAGTTCTTAATTCCCAGGAATTTTTAGATACATCAAAAAAATCTAGGGTTTGGGCATCTTCAAGCACTGCTGCTTGTGAAGATCCAATCTCTGGTGACTCCACTGGGATAAGTATACCACCACCTTCTCAGCAAGTACCTCCATCAATGTTTCCTTCCTCAAAACTATCCATTCCCATTTCCAATATGGCTTCCCCTCAATTGACCAAGATGGAAAGGATCCTGGTAGCTAGGTATGCACCCCTAATTTTGCCAAATCCTCTCGCAACCATGCCTACTAGGGATTATCTCAAGTATATGCCTAATTTTACAGCGGATGGGGATTTCACTGCTGAAGAACATCTAGAGGCATTTTAAAACTATGCTGAAAATATTAACATAGAAGAAGAAGATGTATGGACTAGGGTTTTTGTGCAAAGCGTAGATGGCCAAGCTAGGAAGTGGTTTAAGGAACTACCTGCTGGATCAGTGGTAGGCACAGAGGCCCTAAATGACATTTTCCTAAGGCATTGGGGATAAAGGAGAGACCACCTCTACTATATCACAAAATTCAACAACCTGAAAAGAGAAAATGGGGAGTCTGTCTCCAACTTTACCAAGAGATTCAACAATATGTACAACAAGATCCCCACTGAAATTAAGCCCACCGTTACCTCAGCTAGGATAACTTATGCAAATTCCTTTGACTCTAACTTCTACTTACTTCTCAGAGAAATGATGTATGCCTCCTTATCACTCATGCAGGATGCTGCCCTAGAGGTAGAGTCAAACATTCTGGCATCTCAGAAGGTCAAAGGGAAGATAGACAGGAAAAAGCAACCGATAGACTCTAGTGGGGCTTCTGCATCAGAAAACAAGATTTTCAAAATGACCAAACTTTTAGATAACTTGATTGCTGAAATGTCTAAATTAAAGGACCAAGGACATATACTAGTGAGGGGTAAAGGGCCAAGTGACTTTACTCCTCGAAACCCAAATTTTGTTCCTTATAGAAGACGAAACCCCCCAGTTCAGATTCTCAGAAGGGAGAGGAATCAAGGGGAATACCAGAGGATAAGAGCTCCATTTCAAAATGTTGTATTAGAAGAAGATCTAGAATTAATTGAAGAATAAGGAGAAGCTGAACACAATATCCACTGCATGGAGGATGAGGTGGACTGTTATTTTCTGACACAGGCAGAATATGAGGAAGCCCTGATTGATGAGTAGATCACTGAAGAGGCTGTCTATCAGGCTGATGGTCAGGGAGGTTACAAACTGAGGTTTAGACTAGTTTCTCCCCTCAAGAAGAATGTTGTACCTATCAAGCAGCCTGCTGCACCAGCTAGAAAGGTTGTTGTTTTACCAAAGAAGGTTGCTGTCCCATCCAAAGCATTGCACAAACCAGCACCTTCAGCCACACCTGATCAATTCCAACTCAAACCTACAGCTCACGAGGTAAGGTTTCCAGATAGGCTGCATTATTCTTTCAACCTTGAGTCTGAAATTCAAAAATTGAAAATCCCTTTCCCTTTAATTGAGCTAATGAAGAATGATGCATTCAAAACCTCCATTCTGAATTCCCTTCAGCCCAAGGTGCACATTGACACTGACTTTGTGAACCTGCAAGATGACAAGCCTGTTGTGACCCTGGGCCCCATGATCAAAGACCTAAAGGACTCATGCCCACCATTCTACATATCCTTGAATATACATGATAAAATCCTCCATAAATGCCTGCTGGATTCAAGAGCCTCTCATAACCTAATGCCAAAAGATGTGATGGATGATCTTGGCCTCAGCATCACCAAGCCCTACCATGGTTTATTCTCCTTTGACTCCATGAAGGTCAAGTGCTTGGGCCTCATCAAAGACCTTAGTGTGAACCTAACTCAGCTACCTTTGAAAAGAATCATGATGGACATTGTAGTGGCTGATATCCCTCAAAAATTTGGCCTCTTACTGTCTCGGTCATGGAGCAAAAGACTAGGTGATACCCTTCAGATGGATCTCACATATGCGACCATTCCCATGTTTGGAGGAGAGACTAAGAGTCTGTATAGGGAAAATTAGTTGGCATACATTATAAGCAGGGAAAGAAACTAAGTGAATCACCCCATCTATGCAGTGGACACTGATTTTGGGTCATGCATTTTGCAAATAGATGATTCTCAGCAGACATCAGTCTAGCTCACTCAGCCCACCTGTCAGCAGCTCGAAGAAGTAACCACAACAATCTGGGCCATGTATTTTGATGGGGCTAGCACTCAAAGCTCAACAGGTGCAGTTGTAGTATTGATCTCCCCATCTAAAGAAAACATCCACCTATCTTATACGTTTGATTTTAAAACCACTAACAACCTAGCAGAATATGAAGCCTTGCGGCTAGGATTTAAAGCTGCCAAGGAGATGAGGATCATGTGCATAAATATTTTTGGAGATGCAAACCTCATCATACAGCAGGTCAACAACACTTTTTAGACAAAAAATATCAGACTGAAGGCCTACAGGGACGAGGTATGGAAACTCAGAGACTCATTTATGTTTTTTGAACTGTCATATATTCCTAGGGATTTGAATCACCTAGCTAATTCCCTAGCTATCTCTGCAAGTCTATTTGTTCCTCCTTTACCCCCTAAGCTCAGCTATGATGTTCAGGTCAAGTAAAGACCCTCTCTACTAGATAATGTAAAATTTTGGAGGGTGTTTGAGAATGATGATGAGCTTAGTAAATTCCTTCAGTTAGTAGATGAATTCTCTGACATACACATAGACCAGGAAAACCTAAACATGGAGGAATCCAAATAGCTCAAGTTAAAAGATAAAGTGGCTGATCTGAACATTGTCTAATTGCCCAGCAACTACATACCCCGATGTCTAGTACACTGGAAGAATTGTTTGATCACAATGACATCCCTTTCAAGCCTGCCAAAAAGGAGCTAGATCCTGCTATCCAAGAGGAAAACATAGGCAGCCAAATCCATCCAAAACTAATAAATCTATCCATTGGGCTGATTGCTGGTTAGAAGTCTAAATTTTGCAGCTTGATAAAAGAGCTTGCTGATGTCTTTGCATGGGAGTATAGTGACCTAAAAACATATGACACCAACATCATCCAACACAAGATTCCTTTGGAGAAGGGCACCATTCCTTTCAAACAGAAGCTGAGACCCATCAGCCCTCTCCTATTACCAGTGATTGAAAAAGAGATCCACAAGCTCCTCAAAGCCAAGATCATAATTCCCCTCAGGTATTCCAAGTCGATTGCAAACCTAGTAGTGGTAAGAAATAAAAATGGAGAAATCAGGTTGTGTGTGGATTTCACAAACCTGAACAAGTGCTCCAAGAAAGACAACTATCCACTACCCAAGATGGAACACCTGCTGCAGAAAGTATCAGGGGCTAGGGTTATGTCCTTCCTTGATGGCTTCTTTGGATACAACCAAGTTGTTGTGCACCCTGATGACCAAGAGAAGACCGCCTTTACCACCCCCTGGGGCACTTTCATGTATGCTAAAATGCCATTTGGGCTAATGAATGCTGGGGCTACTTTTCAGAGAGCCATGGACCTAGCTTTTGTAGGGCTAAAAGATAAATTTGTGCTGATATATTTGGATGACCTAATAGTTTACTCTCATAGCCATCATGACCACTTGCAACATTTAAGGAAGGTATTTCTGAAGTGCAGAAGGTATGGAATATCACTGAACCCCAAGAAGTCCCAGTTTACACTCAATGAAGGAAAGCTCTTAGGCCACATAGTCTCATCTGAAGGTGTAAATATCGATCCGGTCAGGGTGGAAGCAATCCAAAAGCTGTCAATACGAAGGTCAAAAAGAGACATTCAGTCCTTTTTAGGCAAGATAAACTTTGTCAGGAGGTTCATTCCTAATTTCTCCAAACTGGTAAAGCACCTAATAGTCATGCTAAAAAGGGATGCAGAAATAAAGTGGAATGACTAGGCAAGAAACTCTTTTGAAGACATTAAGAAAGCTATCATGGAGGCCGCAACCCTGATTAGTCCCAACTACACCAAGGGTTTTTACACTTTATCTTTTGCATCTTATGACACAGTAGCAGCTGTACTATTACAAAAGAATGATGAGGGTCTTGATCATCCAATTGCATTATTCAGCAAAACCCTGAGAGATGCTGAGCTAAAGTATGACACAATTGAGAAGCAGGCTTATGCTATCATAAAATATTTGAAAACTTTCATAATCTACATTCTCCATGCAAAGGTCATTGCATATGTCCCTTCAGCTGCTGTGAAGGATGTTCTGACTCAGCCAGACATTGATGGGAAGAGGGCTAAGTGGATTTCCAAACTCATTGAGTTTGATATAGATGTGAAACCCACCAAGCTGGTAAAGGGACTAGGTCTATCCAAACTCATGGCCAAAGAAAACTGTGAACTGATGGGAATAAATTTCACATGTGTCAAATCAACAAAGGTGCAGACTATGGTAGCACCAGAAACAGAAGTAAATCAAGATCAAAATGACATTCCATCAGTAGCTAAGAACATATCTTCATGTGAGTGGTACTCAGGTATCATTCTATTTTTGCAAAAATTAGAAGTTTCTCCTGATCTCACTCCTAACCAAGCACGAGCTCTTAAGTTGAAATATATTAAATTTTGCATAATTGACAAATTGTTATACTGGAGAGATTAGTCTAGAATTTTGCTAAGGTGTCTAGATAAAGAGGAGGTAGAGCAGGTCATGCATCATTTTCATTCCAGGACATGTGGGGGCCACCACTACTGGGAAACCACAGCCCACAATATCTTAAGAGCAGGGTACTATTGGCCAGTCCTCTTTGTGGATGTATGCACTTTTGTAAGGGCTTGTGACCAATGCCAAATATTTATAGGGAGGAAACAGCTCAAGTCCTTGCCCCTTAGGCCTATTGTGGTGAATGGGCCTTTCCAGCAATGGGGTTTGGATTTCATAGGTAAAATAAATCCATCTTCCAGTGGAAAGCATAAATGGATCTTAGTGTCCACTGACTACTTTACCAAATGGATAGAAGCAGTAACCACTAGGAATGCCACTCATCAAGTCATCATGAGATTTTTATATGAGAATATCTTTAGCAGGTTTGGCTTCCTAGTAAGGTTAGTAATTGATAATGCACCAGCTTTCAAGGCTGGAGAATTAGTTAAAATGTGTGAATCAATGGGTATTCAACTAGTGCACTCCACATCCTATTATCCCCAAGGCAATGGCCTGGCTAAGTCATCCAACAAAAGCTTAGTTAGAATCATCAAGAAACTACCAGAGACAAATAAAAAAAGCTGGGATTCAAAGCTTAAGTTTGCTTTATGGGCTGATAGGGTAACGGACAAAATATTCATAGGGACTTCTCCATTCAAGCTAGTTTATGGCACTGAGGCCATTTTTCCTATCCAGCTCATCCTTCCAGTGGCAAAGTTCTTTCAGGAAGAGGAAGATGAACCAAATGATATGGTGAGAAGGATGATGGATTTGGTAGAGTTACAACAAATAAGGGAGCAAGTTGTAGGAAAATCAGAAGCTCATCAACAGAGGATAAAGGGCATGTCTGACAAAAGAGCAAAAGTAGACAACTTCCAGGTCGGAGATTGGGTCTTCAAGTGGGATGCTGTTAGATAGGACAAGGGAAAACATGGAAAATTCGACTCTTTGTTGATTATCCCTTTTTTTATAGCCCAGGTACATAAGAATAACACCTTCAAATTGCAGAATCTGGAAGGTGAAGAGATATTTGATGGCCCAATGAACGGGTGGTTCTTGAAACTCTATTTTATTTGAGGCTTTGAGGCCTTATTATTGTAAATTAGTAGATAGTAGGTTGTTTTTCTTTCAAAATAAACTCCATGCCCAATGGAACAATAGATGATAGTGTTAAGTTACTTAGTTTCTTTTAGGGAAAGGCATTTTTGGTCTTGGGTTCTTGGGACTTCGCTAGGAGGTTCCCATCCCCAAGTAGGAGCCAGATGTTATCACCCAAAATAATTTATGTTGATAATATGAAGAATTTAATGCATACAATGGAGGATGTGAATATCACTCACAATTAGAAAGCCTCTGTTTTTGATTTGGGTGAAAAATTCACAAGTTGTAGCTTTCGGTGGCTTAGGCGAGGCTCAAAACATCTCATTAGCCACCGAAAAGGGTCGTCTTCGGCAGATTAGAAAGGAGTGCAACATATACACTAACCACCGAAAGAACATTCTTTAGTTTGAAACGCCGACACTGCGACAACGTTCATTTTTGAGGGTTTCGATGTTTTAGTGGTTTGAGGTTCCGATCGCCGACACACTAGCGGTTAGTATTCTTGACCTCTGATGCTTAACCGCTGCGACGGTAATGGTTTGAAACGTCGACACTGTGGCAGCATTCAGTTTTGAGGTTCCGATGTTTTAGTGGTTTGAGGTTCCAATCGTTGACACATTAGTGGTTAGTCTTCCCGACCTCCGATGCTTAACCGTCGCGGCGGTAATGGTTTGAAATGTTGACATTGTGGCATTAGAGGAAATTTCAATTCAAAATGGGCCTTTTAACTTTTATTCAAATTCCATGTCATTATGTGTTAGTCAATTAAATTGCTTTAAATTTGAAATACCGTATAGGTCTTAAACACTTTTTTAATATAAATTTGGGGATATGTATCATTAAAAAAACTACTTTTTTTGTTTGTATTTTTGTCATATCTCCATGTGTTTTTACTCAAATTTCGATTGGGAGAGCTTGTTGGATGCATAATTAAATTCCGCATCCAACGAGCTCTCCCGATCAAAATTTGAGTAAAAACACAAGGAGATATGTCAAAAATACAAACAAAAAAGTAGTTTTTTTATTTTCTTCCTCCAAAATTAATAAATATTATTTTATTATTTTAACTATTATTTTATTAGTTCATTTTAGGAGGCCCATTTTGAGTTGAAATTTCCTCTAATGTAGCGTTCAGTTTTGAGTTTACGATCGTTTAGGTTAGAGCTTCCGATCGCCGATGCTTAACCATCACGCCCGTAGTGGTTTAAATTGCTGACACTATGGCCACATTCAGGTTTGAGGTTCTGACCATTCAGGTTAGAGCTTCCGATTGACGACCACGATGATAGGGAAGAAAATTCTAGTGGATTAAGAAAGAAAGGTCATGTTAGTTAACCATCGAAATGCTGGCTTTTGGCGGCTAATTTACAGTGGACCAGCAGCAGTGATCACTAGCAACTACTTTAGTTATTTAATGTTCAATCAGTGAACTAAATATTCATCATAGTTATACAAATATTTAGGTAGGGTTTGAAACCCTAATTTGGAAAAACTATCACTTTTGAGTATTTTTGTGAAAACAAATCGAAGTTTCAGTATCTGTACTTTTGTAAAAAGGCTATAAAGCCTAAAATCGATTTGATAATAATGGTTTGACTTTGAGGATTAATAATCCTATATTATTGTTAGCTTCTCATCTTGTTCATTCTGAAATATAAGTTCTTTTGTTATGATTTGTTCATCCATCATCTCTATCTTTACTGTACTTATGCCTGGATGTGTATTTAGGTCATTTTCAAGTTGATTAACAGTTAATAGTTGTCACCCTATTGGTGAGTTAATGTGATTTGATTTAGAAGTACCATCCTTGTCAGGATTTAGCCAATTATATGCATCAATTTTGTATGTAAGTCTGCCAGCTTGATGAGTTCTCCATCCCTGCATATTATTGTCAAACTACTGAACAAGTTGTAACTTAAAGCCTTGTAATTGAGTGAGATTCATGCATGTCTTGAGAGTGGAAGGTTATATAGGTCACCTGACTTGATCCATATCAGAAAACTCTAAAAACATTTTAAGTTACCAGGCATCCTCGAGCTACAACCTAGAGGAGTTTCCTGGAGTGATAACAGTTGGAATGAGTATTATTGAATATTTTTCATGCCTATCATTTGAATTTTACGTTGCTTGTCTGGAATTTTCCTATCAATCTTATCGAGGTATTTTTTGATGAAAATGCCGTGTAATTGGAAATGGTGGAGCCATATCATGAAGAGCATGAATAACATAAAAATAATTGTAGCGAGGGTCTTACTTGTTGTAAAGATTGTGTGGGTGCAGACAAATTGAATGGAGGTGTCCTATACCACTGCTTTTATTGAACTAAAATTCCTTGATGGGACTGAGCGCAGTGATGGGTCTACCAATAGTATCTTGCATTGTTAAAGAAACACACCAATGACAAGGTTTGTAAGGCCATTTGCACAAATACCCCACACAATAAGTCATTATAAGTTGTTTTCCATCACCAAAGCATTAAATCCGTATCAACAATCCTTTGATTAAGTTTGTTTTTCAAATATTAATGTAATATAAAGAGACATGGTAATCTAAAACTCAAGGCCAATTATATGTTGATCTAGGATCCTAACCAAAATGGACTATGCAACATTGAGGTTGATATGGTTTTTTATCTAAAATACCAAATTAAAATTTCAAATCAGAGCATTGGGCTTGATATGATTTTTTAATTAAATCAACATAGGTCTATATTAAATCCACATATCTTAAGCACAAAGAGGTGTCCAATTTCTTGAGCTATAAATATTTTCTTGATGTATAAAATGTGAAAATATTTACTCCATACCGAACTATACAACACCTTGCTACTCCTAATAAATACCAAACTGGTGACATTCAATCAAAGTAATCAAGATATTAAGCAAGGTATCACATCATGAATTTGTATATGGAAGCATAATAAGAGAATTGAATTAAAAGGCAACTAATATGTAATATCCTTCCTCTATGCACATATATTTGTAACCGAAAGTGAAATTGTGTACTCGCTCATTGCAAGGGAGCAAGTAGAGACTCCACATGTAAAACTATTTAAGTATAAATGTAAATTCCTAAGTTGTATCATGGATTGTAGACTTAGGAGACTGAAGACTTGACTTGACTAAAACGAGGGGTAGGAATACACTAGGGGGGAGTTTGAATGCTTAAGTGGCCACGAGTGGATGGCATGTGTCATGTTGGTGCTACAAGAACTTAACAATAAAAATAAACTAAGGCGACACTTAGTTTGTAAGTGACACATAAAATATGATTAAAAGTTATTCCTAGGAGAGGGAACCAAAGAAACCACTAGTCATCACAAGGAACTAACAAACACCTATAACTTAACAATAAGCAAGAGGATAATTAGTACTAAATTTTGATAAATAAAGTGTAGAAGTTAGACAGGGTGTCATTGATATCTTAGCCTTGGAAAAAGGTGCTAGGAGGTAGGATTGAAATCCTACATAGAAACTATTTAAGTTCCCTATTATATTTCCTATAAATCACACAACTAAGTATGTTTGTTATATGGCAACAAATGGCCATTAATAATTACATTAAATAATGATAAGTGCTCATGAAAAGCACCATGCAAGGTTTTGCATTTGATGATGATGATGATGGTTAACATCCACTGAGACCAAAATTTGGTCTATCAGATCTAAAGAAACGAATTAATTAGTTTGTTTTAAAATTGTATTTCTATGCTCAAAGAGCTTAGAGAGAAGCGCCTCGAGCTCACTATAATTTTGACATGTTAAAAGGCTAGGAAGGTCGGTATTGAGACAAAGATTATGAAACTGAGATCTAATGTGGGTGTATGCAGGGCACTCTAAGAGGAAGTGATTTTCATCTTCAATGTTCCTATTCTCACAAAGATGCCAGATCCTTTCCACCCATGGTCTTTTAGGAACAATCCAACGACCTGTTTCACTATGGAGCTCATGGGAGTTAGTTCTTATCTTGGCTATATTAATTTTTTTCTTTGAATTGGTTAAACCAGAGAGATACTTTTGATCTTCGAGAGTAAGGTTGATGACCTCCTTATAATATCTTAATTTTCTTTTAGCCTCTAAATATATCTCACACCACAATTTCTCTTTAAACTTAGAAGTAACAATATTTTTAATGTTATTAATATTTTGCAATGAAACATTTTCATCAATCTCCTAGTGGTTTAACTAGGCCCTGGTATATTTATACCAACCTCGCTTTAGCCTTAGGTGGTTTTGGATGGAATTAAAATCTAGCTTAGGAATTCTATGGTCTCCCATGTTCTTGATTTTGTGCTTGTACAATAGGAGCCTAGTCATAGCTAGGATCTCGATAGGGGAAATACCCACTTCTATAAGGAGAATAGGATATGGTGTATTGCTTTTAATTCCGAGGTTATACGTTATAAAATGCTTCTAGATTTGCTCAATCTTTTTCCAGGATTCTCTAGAGATGTTGCAACCCCAAACCTCACATCCATACAAGATAACAGGAGTGACTAAAGTTTGAAAGATGAGCTTCTTTTTATCCCACATCACAAGGTTTGCTTCTTTACAATTATTTTCAAGACCAAAATAAGCTTTTCACCCCCCATTAATCCTTTTTCTTAGTGCTATAAAAAATGTAAATAAATTATTTACTTTTGAAATATATGAGAAAATAAAAATAAGATAAAAACCTCTCACTTATGCATGTATGACTAGTAGACAATGCACAGATAACTAGAAACTGATGAATGTATAACCAATGGTTCATCATAAATAACCATTAGTTGAAATAAATTAAGATTAAAGTTAAATGTTAAGTTAAAATACTTAAAGATTGATAAATTTAAAGATAACTAGTTGAGTTAGCTAAAGTAAAATTAAAGATAAATTATCTTAAAAGTAAAATTAAATTAAGATGATTATCTTGAGATTAAAAAGATAAACTAGTAGAGTTAAATTAAGAATTACTGTCTAAGGATAGTTAGCTAAAGTTAATCAAGTTAAGTTAAAGTTAACGAGTTATGTTATCCAAGTTAAATATTACCTTATATATATATATATATATATATTAAAAAATAATTAAAATTTCTTAATTGGTTAGAGCTAGGTAGAGATAAGTTAGTTGTGGCTAAATTAAGCTAACTCAGAGGAGTTTGCTAAAGTTAAAAGAAAAATATCTTTGAGATCAGTAATAGGTCATTACATAACACAAGTTTATATAAGAGTCAATGTAAAACTTTTTGGACACACAAGTTCCTAGGAGGGAAAGAGCCTTGCGCAAAAGACCTATTAAGTTTTCTCTATTGAAATATTTGGTAAATCCTTTGCCATAGCCCTAATGGATTCCTGCCAATTTCAGGGGTGGCTTCTCGGTCAATGGAATGCACGCTAGGCAGAGCAGTAGATGGTTGGGTGAAACGCCGAAGTAAGGTCCTCAATCGCCTTTGGTTTTGCAAATATACTTAGTTAGATAAGTATCTTGTCTATGTTAAAAAGATGTAGACATACTTTTTCTTATTTTATTAAAATGTTGAAACATGTTAAAATGGATCTGAATCTCTTAGGTAGAATTTCAAAAGGTTTGTGCATGGAAATGTCGTATGTATTGTAATTAAAAGAATTCTTTTTATTTACCCCATTTTCCAAAAATAGTGCCGAGAAAATCAGGTACATTGCAAACTAATTGTAGCTATGAATCCATTAATGAATTAAAAGGAATAAATCCATGCCTATACGATGTTGTGTACCGGTAAGTTGGACGGATCTGTTGGAACAATGCAATAACGAGACTAACCATCTACATTGATACACAATGGCAATATTTTGTAGCATGATTTGTTAAGTAGGCACTTGTCATACAATTACAATGAAGACATAGATTTTCATGAATAAGTGTATGTTCTTAGCACATATATTACAACAAAGGAATCAATATGAATACCCCTGAAATAATTGAGTTACAATATTCAGTAAGTTGTTTATGATTGAAAGGCTAGTTAGTGAACATAGAGGCCAATTTAACAATTAGGTATGGAAAAGATTTTAACCATGAATATTAAAGAAATTGAAATAATAATAATAATAATAACAATAAAATCATATCAATTTACTTTTAATAAAAATAGAGAGAGAGAGAGAGAGAGAGAGAGAGAGAGAGAGAGAGAGAGAGAGAGAAAGAGAGAGAGAGAGAGAGAGAGAGAGAGAGAGATTAACTTATATTCATAATAATAATTTAATTTATATATATAGAAAGAGTGGGTGTAATATCCCTGATCTGATATTAGATCAAAATATTAACTCTACTGCTGATATAATTACAATGTGAAACTAAAACTTTACAATAATACCAATCACTTCTTTATGCATGGAAAAATATAGGCAATACTGACAAATATGGGAATTCCAATGGGCTAATGGAAGAAACCAATGAAAAATTTGGGTAGAGAGAGTTAAAATCCATAAGCACCTAGCTGTTGGGTCCTTCTAGGTTTCAAAATAATCTCGGCTGAAGTCTACTCCCACGCTTCTAGGTGTCCCAACCAGTGCAAACTAGTATTAAACAATCACCTCCTATCAAACAAGGTTTATGGAAATATTAGATGATTTATCAGTCATGTATTAGGAAGAAAATAATATTATTGACAGGTTTAGAACAGATTCGAAACACCTTGAGGAAGTTTGGGGTGGTTTGGGCAAAGACTAGGATTTTGTCTTAGGGAAAACTTGCACAAAGGAGGCTACTCAAACACAGTATACACCAAAAAAATTCTCAATATGTAAGTTAGGATGTTTAGTGGGGTGAATTAAAAACTTACAGAATCTTACATAACATCATTTGAGTTTATAGATCTTCCAGAATGCTAAAAATTGTAAAACTAGTCGAAATTGCATAGCCAAGGGTATAAAATAGTGATAAATTTCGTATCAGACTTTGATCAGACATGCAAATAATGACATATAGAGATTTATATATAATATTTTATGCATCATATCATTCATATATTCTTTTCATGGTCATTACATCATTTTTAATGCATCAAACTAACAAAAGACCCATTAAATGGGTATTAAAAGATTCCTCTCGTGAAATTTCAATATGATGGCTCTCTTGGACATAATTATTACTGTAGTATAAATATTAGAACAAAATGATGGATCTGATAAGCTTAGAATAAGAATGGAAGGACTAATCTCCTCAAAAGGTGTCCAAAACTTAACATTGGAGGCATGGAACTAGCTCCCGGAACCAGTCTGAGAGCATAGGTGAAGTTTACTTCACTGGAGCTCGACATCAATGGATGAATAGATGCTATCAGAGCTCGAGCTGAATATTAGAGGGATTCTCCTTGGATCACTGCAACCTTCACCGAATATTGGAAGGGGAGTGAAGAGAGGGGAATGTAGACTTGGGATGCATCACCCAAGGGGATTGAGGATCATCTCTCAATATGCAAGCCTAGATTCACTCAACACCAAAATATTCACCAACCAATTTAATAATGGAGTTGGAAATATCCTTAAGTATATCTTGGGTGACTTTTTGAAAAAGTACTTCACTTGTTGAGCAATTTGCCACTTACTAAACCCTAACCCTAATCCAATGGTGTGCCCTTCTTGAGGAAAATAACAAGTATGAGTCATGTATGATGTTTCCCTATTTGTTACATTCAATCCAAAGTGGAAACTGCACCCCCCTTTGAGTGGAATTTTCCTTATTGAAATTGAAGGTGTTTCCCTGTAATTAACTTCTCATGAAAATAGAAACTGTGCCCTCCTTTGTCCCAAAGTTCCATGCTTTTGTCCTGACTGCTTTTCCTGCACTTTCTACTTTTGTAACTGTTGGATTTTATTTTATTTTGGTTAGTTTCCTTATTTTTCTGACTATTTTCTTTTTCCAGTTCCCTTGACAATTTTTATTTGTCATCTTAGGAAAGTTGACTTGCCCCTATGCGTCCTCCTGACATGGCGACTCATTTTTTTTAACCAAAACGATTTTTTTTTTTTATTGATAAAGAAATTATTGGGCCTTCACCCAATTACAACTATTCCGAAATATACAGTTCCTTGTTTCCAAATCTTCTCTTTTCAATATTAAGGAATGGGATGCATCGAACTAGGACCTTCATTCAAGCTTAGCATTCCTGGAGGAAGAAGGCAGTCCCGATTTGCTTTGTAGTTTGTCAACTTATTCAAATCCCAAAGAATGTGATAAGAGGTAACAACAATATAGTCTATCAAAATGAAGTGCAACCTTAGGTTGTTGAACTTTGTAGCAGAGTTTACAAATTTTATTATAATTTATGAGTCTCCAAATATTTGAATGTTGTTATGTCCAGATGCCTTTGCAAGTTGACATGCTTTTAGAAGTGCAAATAATTCTGCTTGGTTATTTGTACGTTGTCCTACTCCCCAGTTGAAGCTAGTTTCCAACCTTCCTCCTGGGTAGAAAATCAACCCCCCTGCTCCAACTTTCCTTGGATTTCCTTTTGATGCTCCATCGAAGAAGATCGGGACTTTATTTTTCTTTTACCACCATTCTGTAAATTCCTTTGTTTGTAATTCTGACCTGCCAACTTGGTTTAATAATAGGCCTACCCGAACCCAACTGAATTTTGTTCGCGTGCAGTGATCCAATCCATTTATGGTCAACTTCAACTTTAATGGCATCAACTTGAGAATTTCCCACTACTTCCAAAAGAAAATCCTTAGCTTTTATTGCTACAATTTATGGCTTCGTGACTTTACTGTTAAAAATTGAGTCATTTCTTCCTAACCAAATTTTCCACTATAAAATTTTTGGAATGGCTTGCCATATTTTCCTCCATTCATGACTGGTTGAAAGAAGAATAGGATACCTTGACTGCTAGTTTTTAAAAATATTAACAGGTTCAAAATTTGAAGGAACAAAAAAATAAGGCAACCCACGCAAGAAATGTGCCTAGACTTTTTGTGTAAAAATGCATCCAACAAAGAGATGGGATGAAGTTTCGGAAGCTTGGAAAAAAAAACAACATCTAAATGGTCCAAAGAAACCTCATTTTGACAAATTTTCACCGGTTAATACTTTCTGGTGCATATGAGTCCAAGTAAAAAAAATTACTTTTGGTATGCTAGGCGAATTCCAGACCGATTTCCAGAAGTCTGCGTTGTCGGATGAACTAGTGGAATGCTACATTACCTGAAAACCGTGAGTAGCAGTGTAGTTTCCAGCGGATCCCCAACCACACGTCCTTGCAAAACAGGTGTATCGGAGCTAGACCAGACAGTGTATTCAACAACAAAATCTGTTGAGCAAGAAGATTGGGATGGGCATGTTCTGGCAGTTTTGGGAAAGTCCACACAACCCAGTTTCCATTACTGTCCAAAGAAATAATATCCGACAGTCTTAAAAGACATTTATTTACCAGCCAGAGATTAATATCAGTAAGAGATAAATTAGAGTTGAGAGGAGTGTTACCTTTTATTTTGTCATCCCACAGAAATGTCTTTCTGCCATTTCTTGGTATACGATAAAGATGCTGAGTAAAGAATTCGACTCCTCTTTTGCATAAATTCCAAGTAATTGAACCTTTAGGAGGATTTGTCATCTATATATTTATAAGAGTTCCTCTAAGATATTTTTCCAGAAAATTTGACTAACCAGATGCTTTGTATCAGAGAATAGCTGCCATAGTAATTTTCCTCCCATAGCTAGATTAACCAATCCCATATCTCTAATTTGCAATCCACCTTCTAGTACAGGTATTTAAACAATATCCCATTTAACCAAATGCAATCGGTTCTAGTTTCCTTTTCCACCTCTCTAGAGGAAATCTATGATAAACTTGGATATCTGATCCATAATCGTTTTGGGAGCCAAGAGAAGAGATGATTGGTAAATAGGAAGAGCTGAGAGAATTGAGTTAATCAAAATAAGATTCCCTGCCTTCATGAGCCAATGGCCACCCCACGAGGCAATCTTTGTTTTTATCTTGCTAGTTATTTCCAGCTAGAGAGAAGGGTTGTTTTGTCCCAATGTTAATGGAAGTCCTAAATATTTAACCTTGTCCCATGTAGCATATCCTTGAAAGCCTAAAATCTGTGATATATGTTGTTGTATGTATAACTTCGAAATGTATTCACTTGTATATTTAATGTAATTGAGTCATGTAATGCCCCAATGTTCCTATCAGGAGGTTCTATAATGTAAACGAGTCATGTCAAGTCATTGTGGGTAACCCTCCTATTGTTCAAGGGTTAAAGTCCCTGCAGTTGCAGGGCCCTAGGGTTATTATACTTTCCTAGAGAAGTCGGCCCTAGTGAGTTATTGTCAAGTTGGGAATTAGTATAAATAGAGAGTGAGCCTCTCTATTTATCACACACTCACTCACACTCAGTTGTAGCGCGTAACTGAGAAATAAGAAGTTGCTAGGGCTAGGGAGAAAGAGGCTATTGCTGTCGGGAGATCATCTTACTCTTTTGGGGTTTTACTTTTGGTGCTGATTCTATCTCAAAGGAATTTGCGGGGGTTTCTCCATTTATGGTTTCCCCGAGGAAAAACATTGTGTTCATTGTCTCTTGTGTTTGATTGCTGTGCTTGCTATTCTCTCAGTTAAAGATCCTAATATAATGCTAGCTTGAATGATAAAATTTAACATGGTATCAGAGCTAACCTAAGAAGAAGACACTATGTAGCTGTGGAAGCTAGGGCTTCCTACATTTTGGATCTCTCTCCACAGATTTTCATCAAAAGAAGGTTGGACTGCCTCTCCTCCCTAGGGCGCATCTTTTTGTCGAAGCAGAATCTGATTCTGAGCATTTTCAGTTTTTGACCCGACACTACTGCCGGGAATTAGGGATTTCCATAGAAGTGGAATTTTTGAGTGAGCCCAAGCCTCAATTTATCTCCTCCTCAAAATCAAAGTTTAGAGATCAAGATCAAAGCATTTGGTTGGACAAAAATCTGGGAAAGACAAACCCTAATTTTCTCCTAAACCAACATTGTAGAAATTCAGCTCCAAGATTTAGACCCGACATCTTGACCTGGTAAGATCTAAATATTTTGTATTTCCATTTGAGGTTCTCAGTTAATATGTCTCATCATACCAAGCTTGATGAAAAGCTTGAGGGATCTGATAACTTTTGAGCCTGGAAGAATAGGATCTCCCTGGTCTTGGAAGAAAATGAGTTGGACTCCTATATCAATGAGGAGGTTCCAGTTCCAGAGAGAGATGAGGCTAAGGCCTTACACAAGAATAAATTGGTCATGGCTAAGAGGATTATTTCTGATTCAATAAAGGATCACCTCATACCACAATTGTCCTCCCTAAAGACACCTAAAGCTATGTTTGATGCCCTGACCAAACTATTTGAAGGGAAGAACATAAACTGGAAGATGACTCTGAGAAACCAACTGAAGAATGTAAAGATCCAGAATGCAGAGACCATCCAGTCTTACTTTACAAGGGTCTCTCAAATCAAGGAACAGCTGGAAGCAGTAGATGAATAAGTGGAGAATGCAGAGATTGTGATGACCACCTTGAATGGTATCCCTAGATCATGGGACTCCTTTATTCAAGGGATCTGTGCCAGAAAGAAGCTAGTCAAATTTAGTAGAATATGGGAAGAATTCTCTCAAGAAGAAGCTCGGATAGCAGCTCAAGAATAAAAGATGGAAGTGAAGATCAAGCTCTCACAGTTCACTCCAAGAAAAGAAAAAGAAGTTCTCATCACTCCAGAGGTAAGCACTTCCATAAAAATAACACTAGAAAAGATTTGTCTAGAATAAGATGTTATACATGTGATGAAGTAGGACACTTTGCAAAAGATTGTCCTAAAAGCAAAAATAAGAAAAAGGGAAACAAGAGAAGACATCATGCTCATGCTGCAGAGGATGATGAACCTTGCACAAAGAGAATCAGACAAGAAAGTGATGATTCTTCAAGTGATGAAGAATATGTCTTGATTTTCGCTCTCACGGGAAACATCACACATGGAAGCAATGATTGGCTTATAGACAGTGGGGCTTCCAAACATATGACAAGATTCAAAGAGTAATTTTTGAAACTATCAGAACATGAATCACCCCACAAGGTGAAACTTGGAGATGACTACCAGTATCCAATAAAAGGTAGTGGGGAATCCTCCTATACGCTAGACTCTAGAAAGTCTATGAATATTCAAGATGTATTGTTTGTACCAGGACTAAAGAAGAACCTCCTCTCCATATCTGCATTAGATGCAAAAGGCATGAGAGTTGTATTTATAGATGGCCAATTTATCATGTGTCCAAAGGGAAAGACTATTAATGATGTAGTAGTGATTGGGGAACAAGAGGGAGGTCTATACAAATTGAAGGGCCATCTAGGAAAAGCTTTGGTCCATGAAATAGTAGAGCCAAATGAAATTTGGCATAGAAGGCTTGCACATGTGCACTACAGAGCACTACCACTTGCAAGAAAAGTTGTTGAAGGTCTTCCAGAAATTCAGGCAAAACATGATGGAGTCTGCAAAGGATGTGTGAAAGGAAAGAACACAAAGAAAAAATTTCCAAGTAGCAAGAGCAAGGCAAAAGGAATCTTGGAAATCATTCACTCCGATGTATGCGGTCTGATGTCATCCAGTTCATTAAGCAGGTATGTATAATATGTTTCTTTTATTGATGATTTTTCTAGGAAGAAATGGATATACTTCATGAAGAACAAAGATGAGGTATTTAGCAAGTTCAAGGAATTCAAAGCCTTGATCGAGAACCACACAGAAAAGAAGATCAAAACCTTCGATTAGATAATGGTGGAGAATTCACATCAAATTAATTCAAAGCATTATGCAAAGATTCAGGGATTAAGAGGGAGTTAAATACTACATATAATCCACAATAGAATGGGGTTGCAAAAAGAAAGAATAGAACGATCATGGAAGCTGTAAGGGCTATGCTTCATGATCAATATCTTCCCATGCATCTATGGGAAGAAGCGGCCAGAACAGCGGTGTATGTACATAACCATACTCCACATAGAGTACTCGAGAACAAGACACATGAAGAAGTATTTTTCGGCAAGAAACCAGAAGTCAGCCATCTCAGAATATTTGGCTGTCCAGTGTACATACACATTCCAAAAGAAAAGAGGACAAAGTTATATCCTTTAGGAAGGAAGGGTGTATTTGTGGGATACTCTAAAAGCTTGAAGGCCTATAGAATATACTTCCCAGGATTCAAGAAGATCAACATCGGCAGGGATGTAACATTTGACGAAGACTCAGCTTACAACAAATCCAGAAAGAGACCTGCTGAAGAACCTGCAGAAACTGAAGCACCCAGAATTCATGACACAACCATGAAAGAAGGAATAGATTATGAAGGAAATTTTGCACCTGTAGCCAGATACACTTCCATCAGATCAGTACTTTCTTTGGCTGCAGTGATGAAATGGAAGATACACTAGATGGATGTCAAGACTTCCTTCTTGAATGGTGTAGTGGAAGAGGAAGTGTATGTGGAGCAGCCACTCATTTTTGAGACACACGACAGGGAGACTCATGTGTGTAATTTGAAGAAATCCCTATACAATTTGAAACAAGAACCCAGGACATGGTACGACATAATTGACAACTTTCTATCCAGTTTGGGCTTTACCAAGAGCAAAGCAGATTCCAACCTTTACTACAAGGTTGAAGATGGTAACCTAGTGATACTCCTACTGTATGTGGATGATCTGTTTGTAACAGGTATGGATGGGTTGATTACTGATACAAAGAGGAAGCTTGTTGCCGAGTTCGAAATGAAGGACTTGGGTATGATGCACTATTTTCTAGGCATGTAGGTGTGGAAAAATGCAGATGGAATTTACCTGGGACAAGGGAAGTATACAGTAGAGATCCTGAAGAGGTTCGGGATGATGGATTACAAGGCCATGACCACACCTATGGCATCGAACCTAAAGCTATTAAGTGATGCTTCATGAGAGTCGGTTGATGCTACGACGTATTGCTAGATGATTGGGTCCCTGATGTACCTGACGAACACAAGACTAGATATTTGCTTTGCTGTGAACACCTTGAGCCAATTCCTGACAGATACAAGACATGTTCACTTGATTTCCGCAAAGCATATTCTGAGGTACCTGAGGGGTACAGTTGATTATGGCCTCAAGTATGAGGCAAATCAGAAGATTAACCTGGAGGGTTATGTTGATTCATATTCGGCAGGTAGTGCCATCGATAGGAAGAGCACTCTAGGGTGTTGCTTTAGTATGGGATCATGTGTGATCTCTTGGTTTAGCAGGAAGCAATCCTGTGTGGCACTGAGTATAGCTGAATCAGAGTATGTCGCATCTTGTTCAGCCAGTTATGAGGCAGTATGGATGAGGTAGCTACTGTTTGATTTATTTTATCTCCAGCTAGATGCTACTTGTATATATTGTGACAAACAGAGTTGTGTGAAGTTTTCAGAGAAACCAATGTTCCATGACAAGTGGAAGCATATCAAGATCAAGTATCACTATATCAGGGATATGGTGCAGAGAGGAGCAGTGAAGCTCCAATATGTTGCGATGGAAGAACAAATAGCTGATGTGTTGATGAATCCATTGGCCAGAGTGAAGTTTGAGTACTTCAGGGAGAAGCTTGGTGTTCTCCAGATCGAGGTTCCCTCCAAAGGGAAGTGATGAGTCTGTGAGCCATTATGACATGGTGAGAGGATTAGTTCCTTTGATGGTCAGATGTAAGGGCTATGCCATTCTGTCATGGTGAGAGGAATGGTTCCTTCCATTTCAGATGTGAGTGCTGAGCCATTCTGATGTGACTGTAGGATTGGTTCCTACATGATCATATATAAGGGCTATTTCCATTCTCTGAATGGAGGTACCTGGTCAGTTACTAAGAATACTCATCCTAGGGCTGAGAGCCATTCTGATGTGACTATAGGATTGGTTCTTACATGATCAGATATAAGGTATATTGCCATTATCTAAATGGAGGTACCTGGTCAGTTACCAAGAATCCTCAGCCTAGGGCTGAGGGCCATTCTGATGTGACTGTAGGATTGGTTCCCACATGATCAGATGTAAGTGCAATGCCTTTTCACATATGATAGTAGTTGTGTACTATCATGCCATTGATTGTAAGTGATGTTCCTTTTCACGATGATAGTAGTCGTGTCCTATCATGCTGGTGGATGTGAGTATTGTGCCTTTTCACAGATGACAGTATTTGTGTCGTATCATGCTGGTGAATGTAAGTGCTGTGCCTTTCTGACATGGTGTTGGATGTGTTCCTCTCATGGTTAGATGTGAGTGCTGGCCATTCTGACTTAGGGTCATATATAAGCACTGAAGAAGACCTACATGGAGGCTAGGCCTACAACCAACATGAAAAAGGGCTGGCTCTGTAGAACTTCCTGTGACGAGAAGAATCATGAGATAGCACCTATGATGATGACCTAGTGATGATCCAGATTGAGTGATGATCCATATCCAGTGATGATGTCTCCATGATGATCTAAATCAAGTGATGATCTAGATCCAATAGTGATGATCCAGATCGAGTGATGATATAGATCTAGTGATGATGTCCATGTGATGAGCCAGATAGAGTGATGATGTCCATGTGATGATGATCCAGATCGAGTGATGATCCAGATCCAAGATAAATATGACTTGAAGATGCAGATGATGAGATGATCTAGAGAATTTGACCAGTGATGACAAATTGTATCGATATAATACCTTCCTAGTTAAGAGGGAGTGTTGATGTATGTGTAACTTCGGAATGCATTCACTTGTATATTTCATGTATTGTACCCTGATGTTTATTCCGGGAAGTATCTGTAATGTAATTGAGTCATGTCATGCCCCGATGTTCCTATCAGGTGGTTCTATAATGTAAACAAGTCATGTCAATTCATTGTGGGTAACCCTCCTATTGTTCAAGGGTTAAAGTCCCCGTAGTTGCAGGGCCCTAGGGTTATTAGACTCTCCTAGAGAAGTTATCCCTAGTGATTATTTTCAAGTCAGGAATTAGTATAAATAGAGAGTGAGCCTCTCTATTTATCACACACTCACTCACACTCAGTTGTAGTGCATAGCTGAGAAAGAAGAAGTTGTTGGGGCTAGGAAGAAAGAGGCTACTGCTGTCGGGAGATCATCTTACTGTTTTGGGGTTTTACTTTTGGTGCTGATTCTATCTCAGAGGAAGTTGTGATGTTTTCTCCATTTATGGTTTCCCCGAGGAAAAACACTGTGTTCATTGTCTCTTGTGTTTGATTGCTATGCTTGTTATTCTCTCAGTTAAAGATCCTAATATAATGCTAGCTTGAATGATAAAATATAAAAATATATTTGCAACTGTTGAATGTTCTACATTCTATCCATACCCGACACTCTTACGATTGTTAATAAGAGCCCCTAAAATAATACAAAAATGTTGCATAATTTTTGTAAAAAATCTTACCATCTTTAATGAATCCCCTCCCAGAAGCAAAGTATCATCCACAAAGTGAGCATGGTTAATAGATTCAACTCCAATTGCTGAATTGATGCCTAGAATAATCCCATCATTTTTTCCTGTAGTTAACTTTCTACTCAAAGTATCAAGCATTAGAATATACAAAAACAATGAGAGAGGACAACCCTGTCGAAGACCCTGTAGTGGGGTTTTCACCCCTGATACATGCAAAAGCTCCTCCCTTCTGTCAATGGGACAATAGGGTAGAGTTCATGGAAGAAAGATACAACAATAAACGATATTAGTAAATCAAAATCAATAAACAAATACGGCTAAACTAAATAAAAGCAAATACATGACAAATATACCTTATTTATCTTGAAAATGGTCCACCGTGCCCGATCTTGGAAATAGACAGCCTCTCCATAGGCTGGTTGGTATGGAGAATGTCTCAACGTACCGAATGGGGAATGGTAGGGCTACAGAATGAGGACAAAAATGGTGTGAATACTTTGTGAATAATGGTTTCTTATCGTACTCACAAAATAAAATAATGGAAAAAAGGGATAAGAATATGTTGATAGAGACCTTCACACTATTTTTATAATATGTTTTTAGGTTTTTTGACCTTTTCTCTCTTTTAGGGTTTTGGAACCCTAGTTAGGGTTTTAAGCCATGTTTAAGGTTTGAGGTTTTAAGCCCTTTTTTGGGGTTTTTGGCCTTTTGTGGGTTTTTTTGGCCTTTTTTGAGAGAGAATGAAGGTAAATAATAGTTGTGAAGGTCAAAAGTAAGGGAAATATGGTAGGAAAATGACGTAGGTATGTGGTTTATACCATGTAGAGATAGGTGAGCAATTTGTTGCATTAACAGATTCCCCCCTAATGTGTAAGGGAAGGAGCTCATCCTATGGCCGACGTACATCATAGGATCATGGGGATAATGGAGAGGTTGGAGAGACCTGTGGAGAAGTGGCACTTCCTCGTTCGAACCACAGTGGCTTTTGGTTTTTATATTAATGGTTCCCAACAATGGGTGAGATACATAAAATGTGTGACATGTATATGGATGAGGCAGGCATACCCATGCTTGTAACAATGTCAAAAGAATAAATAATGGGACCAAGGCTCAAAAATATGGGAGCCGATCAATATATATACAACTGATATTACATAATGCTGGCCTCAATGAGAGGATGAATACACTGTTGATCTGAAGAACTGATACATAGGAAAAATGGCATTCTATTGGAATGTAATATCTTCATAACTGATGATCTGCTGAATCTCGAAGTGTACATAGTTGTAGGGATACCATGACGAGGAGTCAAAATATTTGTGGTACAATATGTTGCATCAATATTGGAGCTACATAGAACCATTGCTCTGGGGCTTCTGAACATTGTTTCCAACGCAACCTGACAATCACAAGGGACATGAACCTGTCTGGGTCCCATAATAGACTCACCAATATGATAGAGTTAGGTGACAATTGGGGTCTTTAATCAAATAATGCACAGACCAATACCCTATACGAATCTCAATGGTGCGATTATGTAGCTAGAGTCGATCCCGTGAGACATAACCACTCCGAGAGGAACTAATGACTTCGCTCAAGTGGTCCAAGGAACTCATCAATAAGGTGAATGAAACCAAGATACAGGGACCTCTGGGTCTATCCTCTGGAATAGATGTGTTGATGTCGACAGAGGGGGACCTACAACTAATCAAGGAAATAATGTTTCCTTGATGAGAAGCATGAGGGGGATAATCAAAGGTGTGGGACAATCTGGGGACTGGCACACTGAATGGGGGAACAGGGGTAGGGGAGTACGAAGGGCTCAAAATTCCTTTGTTCAGAGTATGAAAACAGGGCTGACCTGATAGCAAATGAAACTGACTCATGGGATAGGGATCATAACTGCAATACTGGGAAGATAAATGCAAATGGGAAATACTGAGGGAGGAAACTGGAACATGACTACTCAAGGGAAATCTACCAAACTGTAATAGAGGGTGGTGCCGAAAGACACCATTATGACATGATCTCGTGGATTTTTAGCGAGCCCGAGAAAGTAAATGATTGATGGTGTTTTCATTTTTAGAGAGTCTGAAAACATGAATAAGACTCCAGTATGGTCTCTTTTCCGTATGTAGTCTCTTGAGTCCGAAAAAGGATAAAAGTGTATGTAGGAGAGCACTCCCTACCTTTAGGGAAGGAAGACTTCTTTACCGTTTGTAGTCCAATCAGGCTGGAAAAGGTTAAAATTATATTGACTGGACGGTCATTCAAATAATTTTATGAGCATGAACGAAACCAAGTTTTCTCAGAAATATTTTCTTGATGAGAAGGCTGGAAAAGAGCTTAAAGACAATCCATGATGAGCTTTTTCGTAAAGTTCGGCTCCAATGCCCGAGAAAGCATAAAATGATGCAAAGGGAAACGTTGTTGGCCTGAGTGTGCCAAGGTGGTCCTTTTATTATTATAGTCTATATAGTCCGAAAATGGAGGTAAATGAGGTTACATAGACAACCTTTCAAATACTTTAACGAGCGTGAAAGGAAGCAAGCATGCTCAACGATCTTTTCATTCTTTTAAGAGTCAGAAAAGAGCTTAATAGAAACTCCTTAATGGTTAATCAAGCACGGGGGAAGTGTTTGATATATGAAAAGAGGTTATGTTGTGGACATGGATGATGGGAATAAATGTAGAACACTGGTGCACCCCCCTTGTGGTACTTTGAATGGTGGTAAAACATAGCCAACTATGCAGTATGGATGGAGCAAGTGGCTCGTGAACATGCCAATGCGTACAAGCGGGGATTCACGTGATGGCACACAAACTGAGGTGGATTCTAAGAAATGGCCCAGAGAATCATAGTGAGAGCATGAGACAAGGGTCTCATTCAAAGACAGAGGACAAAAAACCAACCCCGATGGTGCGAATGAAATTTCAAATGGACTCCAGATGACTTTGACTAGCAGCTAGTGATGTTTCCCTTGGTGCAGTGGTGCACGGGGAAAAAATAGACCAAATGGAGGACTATGGGTATGGAGCTAGCTCAATGTACAAGGTGTGATTCGCATGGTAGCATGCAAATTGATGTGACTCTAGGAAATGGCCCGAAGAATCGGTAAGGAGGGAGGCAGTCTAGACGATTGTTTCTTGACCTGAGAGATTTCCGCACAATGGTGGCAACTTCTTATCCTTGTAGAGGATGATCCATACATGGGCATGGAATACCGGGGAGATACAGAGAGGCCTTAACCTCTAGGGAAGGTCTTGGGACCTAAAGGTATGTTAGCATAGTTGTATCTAGATCATATGTGCAACATATTGTGTGCATGTGAAGACGTGGGACCGCACCCTCTAGTGGGCTACCAACGGAGCAGGAGCAGGGGTTATATCAACCTTCTCACACACAAATGATGCGACATAGTTATACAATGGACTCACTATGAATAGACATGGAGAAACTACTAGAGGGGGTCACCGAATCGTAGTAAAAATGATGTAAAACAAAAAATAAAAACTATGCCCCAAGTGCTACATGGTGAGCGACTCAGGCATAGGACCTCTGATGAAGGAAATTGGCCTTGCCTTGGAGACTTTGCAGTTGAAACAAAGTACGTGGTGGAGGATTCTAGCATTAAATGGGAAGAACTGATTCCACACCATGGGTTAAGTGAAATGGGGTAAAATCGGTGGTGGTTTTGATGATCTCTCTGTCACTGCAAAAGTGGTGTCGAGATAGATCAGGTGGATCTTCCACGGTCGAGGACAGGAAAGTACTAATGGAAATAGAGATCGTTTAAATGGTAGTGGTTGTGTTCAAGGATGAATCTAGAGGGTGGATTTCCTCAATGACGGTGATTTCATACTCATGAGAGTGGTTTCGAAGGTCGTGAAGGACTGCTTGATACTCAACCAGGTCTGGGCAATGGTGAGAATAATGGCTATGCAAGCCGCAAATTGTGAAAGGATGGTTGGTCCTCAATGATTTTTTCTTGACTATTGGTGGCTCTAGGATGATGGCCACTGGAGTACCATCGGATGTATCCATAGTGTCTATGTGTGTGTGAAGGATAGGTATCTTTGGACAATTTTGGATTTGCATGACTTTGGACATCGGACAAAGTGCAAGGTGGAGTTGGGTGAGGTTTGGCTATTGTTTTGGTGGACTTCCCCCAACCTTCTTTGGGAGGGGAGGGGCAGGATTGGGAATGAAAGTTGTGTTCAATGGGCCAGGAGGAGGGTGTGACTTGATCTCAATAGGTTGGATGAGAGTCAACACAACCTGGGGCATCAGAGGTGGGGTTGGTGGTTCAAGGTACCACACGGGAATTCCCAATGTAAGATTAGGTAAATTAAGAGTAGCCAATATTGGATTTCTCACGCTACCAGATAGTGGAAACAGGAAGGGAATTGTGTGAATTGGGAACAAACCCCAATAATTACCAGGTGACAGTGATTGGGGTTGCGACTAATGCTGTGACGTGGTTGAGATGGTACTAGATGTGATAATACACAAATCTGCTATGTGAGTCAACATAGGGGGAGGTGGTAAACATGGGAAGGTGTCTGTCATAGGTGTGTTGACAAATAATCCTGGGCCTACAACAGATAAAGAAGGGATGGACATGTTTTCAATGACAGTATCAATGGTAGGAATGACGTGTTCCGGTGTGGCCGACCCTTATGGATCATAGTAAGTTAACTGGTCGACCGTCATGATCTTTCCATCATGAGGAAACATTAGGAATCTAAAGGTGATGGAAGCCATGGCTCTCATGGCATACATGTAGCTATGTCCAAGGAGGAGGTTATAATCAAGTTGGGCATTAATAACCTCGATGTCAATCAAAACCGTTTTACTAGCTAATGAAATAGAAACTTTTGGAAGAATTCCCTAGGCCTTTGTAGAGCGACCATTGTAGGCGTGGAGGGCGATAGTGGACGGTTGGAGGGTAGGGGATCTGAGTTTCTTCTAGAAAAAAGTTGACATAACATAGGTGGATGTAACACCCTGGTTTTGACCCTGATGCCTTTAAATATACATGATACTTATCTTATAAATAATGATGGTGCGGAGCTAAAGGAAAAGGGCCCACCAACGATTTGGTTATGTTATGTCTCGGATTGGAATTGTCACCGATGGTATATCAGGACATATGACATGTATTAAATTATGGCATCATATAAATGTGCATTTTAATTAAATGAACCCAACCAACTATGTTTACTGCAACCATATTGAAAAGGGCATGATTTCCTAAGGTTAAGGGGGGGATTGCTAAACCTAGACCCCATGGGGAAAAGCCATGTGTCAAACCTTAAACCCTTGTATTAGTTGAGGCAGTTAATGCTGGGTAGGGGTGGGTCACAGGATTTCCCCCATGCGCCTCCACAGCTGGTTCAGTCACGCACGGGATGGGAGTGGTCTCCTCACGCGCCGTTTGGGATGCTGACCGTTCTGTCCACTCTCTCGGGTCATGGGATGTTCGTTTTCCTCATGCAGAGTGGAGATAAATGTATTACAATCCATTGTGTGGGGGTTCTCCTTTCCCTTTCTCTCACACCGATTATCGGTCTGTGGTTTTGTTCAATATTCCATTCATGCAGAGAATCAATTTTCCCTTGGTATGATCGGACTGTGTATTGTCTCGTCCTTCCTTTGGAGATCGTGGATGTGCTTTCCTCATTGATTCCTGGTTGTAGTCTCCTCCATGTCTGGATTGACTGTGTTTTCCCTTTTTATGTTGGTATCGGCTATATATTGCTGTGAGTAATTACATTTTGGGTTAGCTGCGTTTTCCCTTGTGATTTGGGCTGCTGTAGGTTGCTGTGGAATCGTTTTGGCCATGATAGCGCCAAGAACTATCCAAGGAGTTGTTTTCCCCTGGTTAAAGCTTTAATAGCTAGTTTGCTGCATGCACGCAATGGTTTTGTCCTCGGACTACATTGGAGTGGTGAATGAGGGCCCAATGTGCTTGATAAACCTGGTGGGTTGGGAACCACACAGACAGAGCTAGTGGGCTGGCTTTCTTCTCCACAACCCCTAAATAGTACTGGAAGGGAGATCAGGGTCTGAGGGATTGCGTTGCAAAGAAAGGACTGATTTCCTTGTGTTGGGTGTGTGTGGGTGTCCTAGAAGCCAAGCTAGTTATGGTGTAGGTGTCCTTAGCTCTTCAATGAGCTCACCAGCTTAGCATTTAGCCTTTCCCAGCTCCTGGATGGCCTGATAAACCCAACTTGGTTGGTTGTCTGATCCATTGTTCACCTGATAAACCCAACTATGTTGGCTTAGCTGAACTTTGTATCCTTGTTGTGTTGTTATCCTTGCTGAGAGATTAAGGAGCACGCGGGCCTATGGTTGGGTGGAACGTTGCAGCGACGTAGTTGGTTGCAGGACAAGTTCTTTATAAGATAAGTATTCTTGCCTAACTTGTGTCTGCAATCATATTTACTATTGATGAATGATGATGTACATGTTGAATTTTGAATTATATATGAATGAATGTTGTTTTGCTTCCGCTATGTATATGAATGATTATGCATCATCGTATGTTTTTAGTCTTTAAGCATTTACTTCAGCATTATTTGTATGTATGTTCATGTTCATGGGGCTAGATGCCTGGATGATTTGATGTATCGTAGCGTCCTCTTCGCTGGTCGAAGGGTCGGGGACGTTACAGTGGATGCCCCTTCATCAATGATACATCAATGTATGACTAAATTCTGAATTGAGACCAGAACTTGGAAGTTGATGGTAGATGGAATCCTGGGTTCTCCTTAATCCATATCAAACGTGATCAATGTGGAATTAGAGGGATCAACGACACCTAGTGCAGATAACAACGCTTTTCGTTGTGTTGAGAAATTTTTGAGCACTTCTAGAGAAGACATGGTTGTAGGTGATTGGGCCAAGTCGTCAATTATGCTATAATTTAAGGCAACTTGAGCAGTCACATTGTTGGTGATACATCGTATAGGAAACCGTGGGAATCTAGTCGCCCCATCAGTGGGACGTATAGGTAAGTGGAGGGGCATGTTGGAAGTGTTAGAGGTAGATGTCACTGATGAGTCAGCAGTTTTTGTGGTGGATCCATACTCATTGCATTGAGTCTGGAGGTTGAATTCTTTGGATGACATTGTCATCAGGTGATGGACACCAATCTCTGTAGGTGGGGCTACAGTGGGAGCTGCTGAAGCAGGTGGGGCCAAGGGTATGGTTGAAACCATTCCTTGGTGTGGTAGGGGGTTTTGGAGCACCATCGATAGAGGACCTTGTAGTGTTGGGTTGGGATGAGCCTAGGCCGTCGCATTGGTATGGCATTGAGCTTCGTTTTGGAGAAGATGTCGAACATGAGCCATGTGAGGGCACATATGGGTGTAATGACCGCAGGTGTTGCATAAAGCACATAGATGATTGGTTTGTAACTAAGGGTTCTTTCCCAGTTGATCAGGATGTTGGGGGTTTTGTGCCGACATGTTTGCGCCGTTTTTGGTGGGAGGGTTAGATTCTTGGCCGCCTCCTTGTGGTTGATTATTACCTCAGTTCCTCCCTCTATTTTTCTTTCCCTTCCCTTGTTGGTTGTTTGGGGGGGGGTTGGTTGGGAAGGTTTTGTTGAGAGAAAACATGTCCAGTGGAAACTGAAGGGGAAGGGGTTGGAGCCAGAGCATGTTACACTGGTGGTGCGTAATAGACCAGAGGAGATGGAGGGGCTGCAAATCTGACCACTTGGACTGAATACGACTATGCCGGACAGTTCGGCCCATGCGCATGTTGATTTGGCGTGGGATGTGCATAGGAGGAGGTGGCTTTGGATTGAGCCATCATCTGTGAGTAATTGAGGATATGGTTTGGTTGTGCAACACTATGGGTGTTACCTGGGTGTGGTGGCATCATAGGGGGTGTCATATAGTATTGAGGGTGCTATATGATAGAGCCGATGACACCATCCACAGTGTAATATTCCCTCGATGTATCGGCGCGGGAGGTGCCGACACGAGGAGCATATGATATGATGGTTTATAAATAACTAGACTGGGCATAGATTAAGTCAAACTATTGAGATTTTAAGATGGCCTCCTCCTCAGATTGGGGTCACTTAGAGGCGATGTCCTTGGCTAGGGGTGGGAGTAAGGTATTTAAAATCCAGTCAAGGAATATCCCATCATCCAGTTGGATCTTGCACAGGCTACGTCGTCGTCACCACTCATGGATGTGGTCTGTGATGTGGGTAGCTGTATTTTGACAATAGAATAGAAGGATCTCCACTCCCTCATCATATCGGATGGGTAGTTGAAATTCCTAGAGGAACATGGAGGCAAGTGAGAAGAAATAAGGGTAAGAGGCATGTGGCAGCTCGATGTACCATTTCACAACAACACTCGTAAGCATTTGTTGTAATAGCTTCAGTTTGATGGAGTCATCCACAATGATGTTTGATGAACACCATAACTAGAAAGACATGATATGGTTTTTGAGGTCCTTTCCCACATTTACCTCAAACTTTGGGATTTTTGAAGGAAGTTTGGTCGGCATGGGAGGCCAATGAGGTTGATGACTAATGGAGTCATTCGTTAACCTAACCAAGTCTGGAAAGTTAAGACGAGCCATAAATGGTAGGTCAGACTCAAGGTTGGCTTGGGATGGACTGACAATGGTGCCATATTTTGCAGGAGTATGATGTCCATGCATAGCTGGGGGTATATGAGGTTGACTTCCCATAGAATGGATATTCGGAATGGTCATGGAAGGGACACTTACCCTAGGTATATAAGGTGGAACAATAGGAATTGTGGTAGTTGGTGTGGGGCTGCTACTAGTGGATATAATACATACAACAACATGCACACTAGTGCTAGGAGCATTAGCAGGGATACCAGTAATGATGGGTGGCAAGGACGTGGGTTCTCTGCCAACTATCCCTCCATGGAAGGGATCAGGATGTATGCCAACCATGGGGCTAGATGGGGTGATAAACAAATTAGGCTTGGATTGGTAAGAGTATGAATCTGATTCAGAGGTCGTGTGTCCTTCTGAAGGCGAGGAGGGTTGTCGAAGAGGGCTTCGACAGTGATGGTCTAAAGAAACAAACTGAGGGGAGTGCCCCCTAAGTCGAGAGGAATAACACGGTGGAGCAATGATGGCTTATAGTAGTATCTGGAAAAAAATTTGGACCCTGGTTTAAATAAGCTTCCTATTTTGTCAAAAGGAGTCACTCAGCCACCAAGGATTTCTGAAGGCTTCGTATTGGGGAAGTACCACTCACTCCATGACACAGGTAAAACTACTAACCACTTAGCCACAAATGAAAGCGCTTTGGTTTTCCTCACAGGTGGGAATCTAGTCAATCCGGTGGGGATCGGTGACCTTTTCGCTTGGCAGGTCCTCTTAATTGCCAGCTAAGTTTGGGGTTCTTGTGGTACTCCTCACAATGAGTTTTAGGGAAAATCCCAAGTACTTCCCATAGTTGTTGCAGATGAGACTTATGTCCCAAACCGAATGTTATTAAGTAAATTTGGTTACTTTTAAGGTTTTGCTCGGGGTCATGAACCGAATGCGTTTGATTATTGGTGTGAGTATGTGTGCACTTGTGTATGAAAAATTTACTTTCAAATATGAAATAAATAAATAAAAATGGCTTTCCTGCAAGAAACAAGCAAAGGGATGTACCAAAGAAGGTCTGAAAGGGAAAAACATATCTGAACAAAGTGTAGGATAGACAAGTGTCTAAATTAGGTTCGGGAAACTGACTGTTATGTTTTCAAACTGATGGTGTGACTACCCAAAATTTGTAGCATTCAAATCAAACAGGGAGTGCTGGGCTCTCAACAAAGTGGAAACAAGTCCACTCGTAGATCCACAGGTCAAACCCCAAGTGTCCCATGCTCAACAAGGAGGACGCTAACGCTGTGAGACCCCCAACAGTCTCTCACTCCTCATAGCCTCCATAGTCACCCGTTTTTAGTTGAAGAGAAAAATAGTGAAGTGGATTCCTATTACTAAAACTTATTCAACCACTCGTCGTTTCTCAAAAGACCCTATAGGGCGATGACCGAGTAGAGGAGGACGGGCGAAATAAGTTGGTTAATTTCCAACTTATAAAATACAGTACATAATGTAAATTACAGATTGAAAACATAAGCGATCGTCTTAGAAACAGACATGTCGCACTTAATAGGTGGAAATCCATGACTGGGTTGCTTAAACAGGAAAAACAGAGGCGAATGGGTTGCTCAAACAACAAAAATAGGCATGACTTGGCCTTGTGAGGCAAGTTGTGCTTTACGATGCTAAAGCCATGACTTGGGTCACACCTAACAAGAAAAACTATGTGACTGGGTTGCGGCTTTTGGCCCAAAAGGTGCAACTTCAGCTGGACTGGAAAAAATAAAAAAATAAAGCCGACAGGGGCCAAGGGGGGCATGAACTGGTGCCGTACAGGTTTGTATCGACTGCGTGGGGGTCTGAAGTGAGGGTTGTGATTAAAACAAAATAAACACCTGCAAAACATAGGATCCAACAGGATCGACCAACGAAGTTACCGAAACTATAGCGAGGTTTTCATCCCTACTACTTGCAAAAGAACCTCCCTTCTGTCAATGGGATAGTAGGGTAGAGTTTATGGAAGAAAGCTACAAGAATAAATTATATTAGTAAAATGAAATAAATAAACAAATACGACTAAACTAAATAAAAGCAAATACATGACAAATATACCTTCTTTCTCTTGAAAATGGGCCACCATGCTCGAACTCGAAAATGGATTGCCTCTCCACAGGTTGGTTGGTATGGTGAATGTCTCAATGTACCCAATGGGGGATGGTGGGGATACTGAATGATGGAAAAAATGGTGTGAATACTTTGAGAATAATGGTTTCTCACCGTACTCACAAAATAGACTAATGGAAAAAAGGGATAAGAATATGTTGATAGAGACCTTCACACTATTTTTATAATATGTTTTTAAGTTTTTTGACCTTTTCTCTCTTTTAGGGTTTTAAGCCCCGTTTTGGGTTTTTTAGCCCTTTTGTGGGGTTTTTAGCCCTTTTGTGGGGTTTTTGGCCTTTTTTGGGTTTTTTTGGCATTTTTTGAAAGAGAATGAAGGTAAACCATAGTTGTGAAGGTCAAAAGTAAGGGAAATATGGTAGGAAAATGATATATGTATGTGGTTTTGACCATGTGGAGCTAGGTGAGAAATTTTTAGAGTTAACAGACCCCTGGTTGCTTGAAAGAAGTTTGCTGGTCTACCATTTACCAATGGCGCAATCCAAGGCTTATCAGTACAAGTTTTTATCAAATTTATAAAAGCAGGGCTAAATCCAAAAGAACAGAGAACTAAGTAAAGATAGGATCGCTTTACCTTGTCAAAGGCATTTTCCATATCGAGTTTAATTAGCATGCCCTTTTCCTTTCTTTGAAAGCTGGATTGCATGGCTTCCTGAACTTTAATCACATTGTCTAGAATATGTCTCCCTTTTACAAACTCGGCTTAAAGAGGTGATATCAACTTCCCAAGAAGAGGTTTGAGCCTATTAGCTAAGATTTTAGAGAAGATTTTATAAGATGCATTACAAAGTGAAATAGGTCTAAATTGATCAAAAGTAGAAGGATTAAATTCTTTAGGAATTATGCAAGGAATGTGGAATTGGTGCATCCACCCACTTTGGATTTTAACTGAAATGCTTTGATTATCCGGAGTAAATCTTTTTTGATTACTGTCCAACTAACTCTATAAAAATGAAAAGAGAATCTGTCAGGGCCTGGGTTTTTTTCCGGCTCCATAGACCATATAACACCAATGATCTCTTCCACCAAAAAGGCTTCATTAACTCAACATTTTCCTCCTCATTCACCAAACAAGGAACGTTGGACAAAAAATTAGAGGTTATATCTGGATCATTAGAGCCATCTTCTCTAAACAGGCTCTGAAAATGAACTTCATCCGCTTGTTTGATTTGAGTAATGCCTTTAAATTTTTCACCAAACAGAGAGGAGATTTACAAAATATGATTTTGGGAAAGTCTAGCTCTGTACTGTATGTGGAAAAAATAGGTATTCTGGTCTCCTGCTTTCATCCAAGTACTACGTGACTTCAATCTCCAATATTCTTCTTCTTGCCTAAAAGATCGAAAGGAGTTAAACTATTTTTTTTGTCTTTTTCCAACATGGAAGAGGTAATTTATGATTCTTCCATTGCCAATTGGATCTCCTCCATTTTTTCTAGGTACTCTTTTCTTCCATTGATTGGATTTTTATGAGAGTGTTTAACCCATTTCTTTAACACACCTTTGGTGTTTTTAAGTTTCCTCTCCCACACATAGTTTGACGATCCAAAGACTGGGAGATCCCATGCCTTGGATATAATACTCATAAAACCATGTCTGGCTATCCACAATGGATTGAACCGAAAGGGAATGGGGCTGAGATCCTCTTTATCTTCTAGTTGCAGCATTATCGACTTATGATCCGAAGTAATCTTGGGAAAGATACTTGAGGAAATAATTTTTTTTTCCATCAACAGAGAGCTCTTAACCAAAAATCGATCCAACCTGGTAGAGATGTTTGTTGCTCCAATTCGATTAGTAGGCCAGGTATATCTTCCTTTTTTTGGTTTAAAATCAGTCAGTTCCAAGAATGAAATGAGATTCTCCACCGTTTTGAGCATGGGATCTCTCCCACATACTCCTCCTTTTTTCTCTTTAGGATAAATTGTGATATTTAACTCACCAGCCACAACAATAGTGGAAAGAGAATGAGAAACAATAAAGTCTGTCAGAGAATTCCAACATTCTCTTTTCTCCTGGAAGTTGACAGGTACGTAGAGATTAAAATTCGAAAGGGAGATCTTACTTGGGATGTGCCGAAGTTTGGAAAAAATCTAGTGCTGCGTTACAAGAGAGTGTCCAGAGAGAAAATATTCTCTGTCCACAAGGTTGCAATTCCACTAGAAGAAACTCGAGCACTCACAACCATCCCCGCATTCTTTTTCCAGTTCTTTTTTCTTAAGGATAGGAGGATATCCTCTTCTATTTTTGTCTGTTGGAGCAAAAGAACATCAGGAGAAGCCATTCTTAAGATATCTTTAACAACTTCCACTTTCGATGAATTTCTAAGCCCTCTGCAATTCCAAGAGACAATGTTCATTATTTATTATTAACAAAAGGAAGAGGGCCTCATTTTGAAATTCTATCCCTGGTATTCTTGGCAATTGACATATCAATTGTAGCTTGAATTCCTTGCATCTTCATTCGTTCAACTTCTTCCTCCCAAACCTTCTTAAGAGATTTGTGTCCTTTTTTTGAGGACCTCTCAAGAGATTCTTCTTTATATGAACCAAAGTTATCCATTGTTTTTTTGTTTTTTCCATTTCTACATATGTGGGAGAGTATCCATGAGTATGGGAACCAAGATTGAACTCAACTGATTCTTTATTTTCTTCTCATGTCTGATCTTGATATTGAGGAACTTCTCCCTCTTCAAGAACCAAAGGCGCTTGTTCTTCTGGATTGCTCAGAACATTGAATTTGTTTTGAGTTGTTATTTCCTTCATAGATACTCCAATTTCATGTTGTTTTTTTTTCGATGGGATTACTACCTGACCCCATTTTTGCTCTTTTTCCCTTTGAATTATTTCCTTGCTTTGTTGTACTTGTTTTTTGGACTTGTTCCCATTGTTCTCCCTTCTCTTTGGTAGCTTTGTCATCATCTTTCTTCTTGCATGATCTGGAAAAATGCCCGTAGCCATGACAATGTATACACTTAAATGGAAATTACTCATAATCAAGCTCCTGCACATGTGACCAATCTGCTGCTGTAAACTTAATTACTTAAGGAATACCTACCTCTAGATCCACTTCAAAACATATTCGAGCACAAGTATATTGTTCTCTTATTTCACCCCTGTCAATATACTTCCCCAAAGTGTTTGCTATAGCTTCAAGAGGCTCTAAATTCCAGGAATGAAGAGGAAGATGCTGTAGCCTAAGCCATACATGAACAACATAAGGGACATATTGATTCAAATCAAATTTTGGAGTCCACTTATTCAGGTAAAGCCCTTGAGGCGCATGAAATATGGCCCGTTTCTAAAAATTAAATATCCGTATTCTGAATTTTCAAAAAAGAAAAACATAATATCCTTTACCTATCAGGCTACTGCGTATGCATTTTGAGATAAGGGGTTTCCAATTTCTTTGAACCCACCCATAAATTGCCTTGAGAGATGGCCAAAGATTAGTAAATTGGCCAATCAGACCCCGATATTCAATATTCATGGTTTTTCGGCATGGTTGTTCCGCAGGTAGATCCACCGAGGGAATATTGTCTAGTTTCTTGACAAATGTCTACTAGTTATGGGTGGGATTCCTATTGCTACTTGATTCAACCAATATAATGAAAGAAGTAAGTTCAAGAGGAGGGGAAGAACCCCTGTCATAACCCCAAAATTTCAAAAAAATTTAAAACTTTTTAAACTACAAACATTACAGTTAACAGCTTAACTAATACTCATTAGTTCCAGTAATGTAAAGAAGTTTGACTAATATTAATTTGTTATGTATTAACAGCTTGCTATTTAATTTATCAGTTAGAATGCTTAGTTATAGAGAATATTTTAAGCTTACTGACTTTTGTTCCTTTTGTGACCATAAGGTGATCTGTCATGCTTAACCTGCTTACTTAGCTTGTGAGCTAACGCAAGAGTTTCCATTTTTCTTACAGATATACAGGTAAGAGATTGTGGCACCGAAAATGTAATTCTAGAGTATTTATTAGAAGATATTTGTAAGAGACAAAGTTTGAGAGTAAATAAGAATTAGTTCAATTCAATATTTGCTCAGGTATATTTAACTGTTTCCTTCCAGTAATTTAAATTATGTTCTTATTGATTTGTCGTCATCTTCATTTTATTACAGTCACACTATAATCCCAAGTATCTTTTAAATATTTAAAGAGATCAGAGTATAAGAACTGCAATTAAGAAACCTATAAAAAGAACCCAGTTGTAAGCTAGCATTCCATTCAAAGAAGACTATTAAGGGTTTCTGTAATACTGCAAGTGTTTAGCCTATCCTTGCCAAGTTTTCACCTTTTTTAATGAGGGTATCATTAGAAGTAAACAAACTATAACTCCACATGATAGATGTTATTCTCTTTATTTTAACCACTAATTCTCTAGATGCTATTTTAAACTGTGAGGAGGGTCTTGGCTTATAAAAGTCAGAAGTCCACAAACAAATCTTCTAAACTTATCATAGCCTTGAATCTTGAATTAATCATAAGATTTCCATTTTAAAAGGGGGGTTTTTATAATGTTAAAGAGTTACTTCTTCAACCAAGATCGATCTTCAATGCTTAATAGTAATACTTAAGCTATAACCCCAAAGGTTTTATAACTTACACTAATAAAAACTACTCAAGGTTTTATAATATGATTCTTGTTTTCTTATTAAAAAGACCTGTAGTCCATTTATAATATAATGAACAAGTTTACTAAACTTATGCCAAGTCATTCCATATGTTCTATAAATATAATATTATCCTCCCCAGCATATGAGTTATATAACCATGGTAATATTTGAAATAAGACTTACCAATCATATACTTTGCATTTTTAATAATCTATAGTCTTATGCTATTGTTCATTTGACCCTTTTAAAGAACTTAGGGCCATTTCTCATTATATAGTGGAGAATTTTAGGTTTACACTTTTCAATCAAGGTTATGAAATAATTATCACCTTTCTATGGACGAGGACTACATTAATCTGAGCCAAAATCTAAAATTGAAAAGTATTCCAATCAGAACAAACTTATGATTATCATGGCATTGATATTAGTTTGTGTATGATTATAATGATTAAGCAATAGAAAAGGAATGATTTTTCAATGGTCTTTGCATGCAGCGTCGAGCAAAGGACTTCATTCCATGACTTTGGATTAAGTTAATTATTTAAATGATTGTTACCACTCATTCCTCCTTCGAGCAGTGCTTTGAAACTATATGCAAAAACCCACTCAACGTAAATTATTCAGCTGCTATCGTGGCATTCTCTCTGCCAAGTATTGCATGGTTAAAAGGGCCTGAAACGTTAACCCTAACATCATTTGTTTCTTTCCTTTGGTGCTGGTCGCTCGGCTGGTCACTCTGCGACTGTGCTGGGCGTTTCAGCATGGCCATTCATCAGAGAAATTCCCTTCATACTGATTTTATGGTCGTAGTTGCTTTAATAAGCTGCATGTTGAATTTCTGACGCTCGTCGTCCAATAAATTCTTCTTTGTCAAGCCAACTGAGCCCTCGCCGGTGTTATCCTTTCCTCTGGGGTTTTGATGGTTGATTACAGTCCTTGTTTAACCTTCGTGCAAGGGTTGAGAGTTATCCTTTGTGTCCTTCCGAGCTGTTTGGGTTGCCTCCCTGCACTGTTTGTTTGGTTGCTATTACCAGCGGTCGTGTTTCTTGAACCAACAGGTAAAAAGAAGAATTTAAGACTCAGATTTCTGTTTTACCTTAGCTGTAGGTTACTTTTCTTTCACAGCAAAATACCGTATTCTAAGATAAGGTTTGAACATTTGGTTGCATGTATTTACCACTCCAAGCGCGCGGCCTTTTTGCAAGGGATTTGGAATGGCAACTGCAACCT
>LPNX011031463.1:34683-87964 GCA_001517045.1 Pseudotsuga menziesii | reverse complement strand
ACTTGATTAACTCTTTCAGTCTATCCGTCCGTCTGAGGATGGAAAGAAGTGCTGAAATTCAGTGTGGTGTTTAATCCTTTAAACAAGGATTTCCAGAAATTCCTTGTGAATTTAGGATCCTTGTCTGAAATAATAACTTTCAATACACCATGTAGCCGAAAAATATATTTTAAGAAAATGTCTGCTATATTTGCAGCTTTGTAAGTGGTTTTAACAGGAATAAAATGTGCTGCTTTACTTAATTTATCCACTACCACCACAATTGAATCGTTCTGATTTTGATTTCTGGGTAATCCAGTAATGAAATCTAAGCTGATTATTTCCCACTTCCAACTAGGAATAGGAAAAGGTTGCAATAACCCAGCTGGATGTTGATGTTCTGTCTTAACTTGTTGACATTCCAAACATCTAGCTATATACTCAGCTACTTCAGATTTCATATTAGGCCAGAAATAATCTTTTCTCAACATGGTGACAGTTTTCTGGTAGCCTGGATGCCCTGAATAAGGGGTTTTATGCACTTCATCCAGAATCAGTAATTTAATTTTAGACACATTTGGCACATACAATCTGTCCTTAAACAATAAAAATCCATCTTGATTTAAACTATAACCCTTAATTAAACTTTCTGTGGGTTCTTCCTTAGCTGTAGCTTGTAAATTTTGATAAATTTCATCCAGTTTTATACCTTCAGTTAGCTGTTCATTTAAATCAGAACTATAAGTACTAATTGTTGTTGTAAAATTTAATTTTGCATTTCTGCTCAAAGCATCAACTACTTTATTCTCTTTTCCTTTTATGTGTTGAATTTTGAAATCAGGAAGGCTAGCCATCTGGCTTGCCTTGCATTTAAGTTAGGCTGATCTAAAAGGTATTTTAAACCCTTATTATCAGTCATTAAAGTAAACTTTCTGCCTATTAAGTGGTGTCACCACATTTTCAAGGCATGAATAACAGCAGCCAGCTCCAAATCATACGTGGCATAATTCTTTTCATGGATCTTCAGCTTCCTAGACTCATAAGCAATAACATGCCCATCTTGAGTCAGTACTCCGCCTAGACCATCATTACAAGCATCTGTGCAAACCACGAAATCTTTATTGGGATCTGTTATTCTTAGAATTGGCGCAGTTGTTAATAAAGTTTTTAGTTTCTTAAAGCTTTCTTCGCATTTTAAGTTCCAATCGAACTTCTTGCCTTTCTTTTGCAAGGAAGTGATTGGGTTGGCTATCTTTGAAAAACCTTCTATGAATCTCCAGTAATAACCGGTGATTCCCATGAAAGACCTAACATCTGTTACGTCTTTTGGTACTGGCCATTCTTCAATTGCTCTGATCTTTTCAGGATCAACTGAAATCCATTCCTTAGTCACTACGTGACCTAAGTACTAGATTTCATCCTTGAAGAAATCACACTTACTGAACTTCGCGAAGAGCTGTTGCTCTCGCAGTTCTTGTAAAACTATTCGCAAATGTTCTTTATGTTCCTCCTCATTTTTAGAATAGATCAAGATGTCATCGATGAATACGACAACAAACTTGTCTAAGTATTTATGCATTATGTTATTCATTAGACACATAAAGACGGCTGGGGCATTAGTAAGCCCGAATGGCATTACAACAAATTCGTAATGTCCATATCTAGTTCTAAAAGCTGTCTTCAATATGTCTTCTTCTTTAATTCTCACCTGATGATATCCTGATCTCAGGTCTATCTTAGAAAACACCGTAGCTCCGCGCAGCTGATCAAACAGATCGTCTATGCGGGGCAACGGATACCTGTTTTTAATTGTCATTTTATTGAGCTGACGGTAATCTATGTAGAGTCGCATAGTTCCGTCTTTATTTTTAACAAAAATTACTGGTGCTCCCCAAGGGGAAACACTAGGTCTAATATATTTCTTATCAATTAATTCCTTTAACTGTGATTTTAATTCGTTAAGTTCCAGAATATTCATACGGTACGGAGCCTTTGAGCTAGGTACAGCACCTGGTACCAGCTCTATTGTGAAATCCAGTTCCCTCCTAGGAGGTAATCCTGGAATTTCCTCCGAAAAAACATCAATAAATTCATTTAACACAGGAATATTCTCTATCTTTTTCAACATTATTTGCCTCATCTGTAATGATTACAGCATATGTCTTGCATCCTTTCCTGACTGCTCTTTTGAGATGCAAGGCAGAGATCTGCCTAACCACAGTCTTCCTAGGAATACCTTTAACTATTACAGGCTGTTCATTATTATTTACACATGTAAACATTTTATCAAAACAGTTTAAAACTACCCTGTGTTGTTCTGACCAGTCCATACCTATAAGTATGTCATACGAACCAAGTGGTAGCACATTTAATTTAACAGCAGTCTTAAAACCATTCATATCTAAAACACAATCCTTAACATAACAATTTACCTTCCTTTTTGCCCCTGTGGCTAGTTGAACTAGCCAAGAGTTATCAAACCTTTCAACATTCAGATGACACTTTTCTATTATCTGTGGTGAAATATAACTTAGGCTAGCACCTGGATCTATCAAAATAGTTACAGGAGTTTTGTTAAACATACCTTCTACTTCTACCATGGAAGTTTGGTACTCAGCTTGTCGATTCTCCAATGCTGCATTGATCCGGGGCATGGTCCTTGCAAAGTCTCCAACAGTCATTTCATCTTGTATTGTATGGATATTGCTATTTGGCTTCTTCCAATTCGGGCAAACTGAAGCATAGTGTGGGCCATTGCACTCCCAACACTTAACAGGTTCCTTCCTTTCGAAATTTTTAGTGAAATTTCCATGATTGTTAGAAACCTCTTTGCTACCCTTGAAGTTATTGGAGTTATTTGAAGCACCATTTTTGCTTCCCTAAAAGTTCTTACCATTAGAATGGTTTCTGTTCTTGTTGTTCCTAAAATTTTTCTGAGGTACAAACTCCTTTTTCTTAAATTCAGAGTGATTACCATTCTTTTTAGCCTTCCAATTGGCTATTCCTTCCTTCTTTTTGTTCTGTTCAAAGCAGAAATTTTCTTTTCGCATGGCTTCTTCCAGAGTTTTGGGGTTATCATATTCGATTCTGTCTTTTATATGGTATGGAAGGCAGCTGAGAAACCGCTGTACCTTCGGTTTTTCATCAACTAAATATGGCACATACCTTAACAGACTTAAAAAATTGTTGTTTAAGTATTTCATAGTCATGTACCCAAGCTTTAACTCATAAAACTCCTTGGCCCTTTCTTCATAGTACTGTTCAGACAGAAACTTCTTCTTGAAGTACCTTTTGAAAGTACTCCAATTGACCTCTTTTTCTTTAATCCCTTTAACCCTCTTCAAATCTTTCTACCATACATCTGCCTTCCCTGAAAGGTTATATATGGCCATTCTCGCCTTCAGCTGGTTTGAATAATTATAAATCTGAAAGTATTTTCTCATCCTGGATAACCAGGATTCTGCCTCTTCTCCTTTTTCCGTTTCTCCATTGAAAGTTGGGGGTTTTATTTTCTTGAACTCCCCAGAAATCTCTTCGTAAGGTTTGTACTTCTTCTTTCTCTTATAGACCTCTGCTTCGCTACTATCACTAGTAGAATAATAGCTTTGTTGTTCCTTAAATCCTTCAGATGAGGAACTGCTATCAGATTTAGCTAGTTTCATCTTTTTGGACCCTTTTTGATGACTAGCTTCTACAGATTTAGACCTTCTATTTTTCCCTTCAGTCTGAAATTTCTCTATCAGAATTTGATTTAACTCCTCCTGAGTCTTCAGAATTCGTTCATTATCCTTCTTGACTGATTCTAACTCAGTCTTTAGACCTTTTATGGTCTGCATCAACTCTGAGGAGTGAGCAATCATCTCCTCAATCACAGGTTCTCTGGACATCTGTCTGATCTCAGTGTTTGGAGATTCCTCCACAGCATATTCTCCTAAGTTCTCCATACCTGTCTGTTAGATTCAGAAAAATAATTTTCTGCTTTTTACATAAAACAAAAATACAGATTAGTATATTATTTTTACTGTTATATGGAAAGTAATTGGGCCACATCAAGGCCTAGTGTTTGAACCATGCCCTGATACCACATGTCATAACCCCAAAATTTCAAAAAAATTTAAAACTTTTTAAAATACAAACATTACAGTTAACAGCTTAACTAATACTCATTAGTTCCAGTAATGTAAAGTAGTTTGACTAATATTAATTTGTTATGTATTAACAACTTGCTATTTAATTTATCAGTTAGAATGCTCAGTTATAGAACATATTTTAAGCTTACTGACTTTTGTTCCTTTTGTGACCATAAGGTGATCTGTCATGCTTAACCTGCTTACTTAGCTTGCGAGCTAATGCAAGAGTTTCCATTTTTCTTACAGATATACAGGTAAGAGATTGTGGCACCGAAAATGTAATTCTAGAGTATTTATTAGAAGATCTTTGTAAGAGACAAAGTTTGAGAGTAAATAAGAATTAGTTCAATTCAATATTTGCTCAGGTATATTTAACTGTTTCCTTCCAGTAATTTAAATTATGTTCTTATTGATTTGTCGTTATCTTCATTTTATTACAGTTACACTATAATCCCAAGTATCTTTTAAATCTTTAAAGAGATCAGAGTATAAGAACTGCAATTAAGAAACCTATAAAAAGAACCCAGTTGTAAGCTAGCATTCCATTCAAAGAAGACTATTAAGGGTTTCTATAATACTGCAAGGGTTTAGCCTATCCTTGCCAAGTTTTCACCTTTTTTAATGAGGGTATCATTAGAAGTAAACAAACTATAACTCCACATGATAGATGCTATTCTCTTTATTTTAACCACTGATTCTCTAGATGCTATTTTAAACTGTGAGGAGGGTCTTGGCTTATAAAATTCAGAAGTCCACAAAAAAAATCTTCTAAACTTATCATAGCCTTGAATCTTGAATTAATCATTAGATTTCCCATTTTAAAAGGGGGGTTTTTATAATGTTAAAGAGTTACTTCTTCAACCAAGATCGATCTTCAATGCTTAATAGTAATACTTAAGCTATAACCCCAAAGGTTTTATAACTTACACTAATAAAAACTACTCAAGGTCTTATAATATGATTCTTGTTTTCTTATTAAAAAGACATGTAGTCCATTTATAATATAATGAACAAGTTTACTAAACTTATGTCAAGTCATTCCATATATTCTATAAATATAATATTATCCTCCCCATCATATGAGTTATATAACCATGGTAATATTTGAAATAAGACTTACCAATCATATACTTTGCATTTTTAATAATCTATAGTCTTATGCTATTGTTCATTTGACCCTTTTAAAGAACTTAGGGCCATTTCTCATTATATAGTGGAGAATTTTAGGTTTACATTTTTCAATCAAGGTTATGAAATAATTATCACATTTCTATGGATGAGGACTACATTAATCTGAGCCAAAATCTAAAATTGAAAAGTATTCCAATCAGAACAAACTTATGATTATCATGGCATTGATATTAGTTTGTGTATGATTATAATGATTAAGCAATAGAAAAGGAATGATTTTTCAATGGTCTTTGCATGCAGCGTCGAGCAAAGGACTTCATTACACGACTTTGGATTAAGTTAATTATTTAAATGATTGTTACCACTCATTCCTCCTTTGAGCAGTGCTTTGAAACTATATGCAAAAACCCACTCAACGTAAATTATTCAGCTGCTATCGTGGCATTATCTCTGCCAAATATTGCATGGTTAAAAGGGCCTGAAACGTTAACCCTAACATCATTTGTTTCTTTCCTTTGGTGCTGGTCGCTCGGCTGGTCGCTCTGCGACTGTGCTGGGCATTTCAGCGTGGCCATTCATCAGAGAAATGCCCTTTGCACTGATTTTATGGTCGTGGTTGCTTTAATAAGCTGCCTGTTGAAGTTCTGACCCTCGTCGTCCAATAAATTCTTCTTTGTCAAGCCAACTGAGCCCTCGCCGGTGTTATCCTTTCCTCCGGGGTTTTGATGGTTGATTACAGTCCTTGTTTAACCTTCGTGCAAGGGTTGAGAGTTATCCTTTGTGTCCTTCCAAGCTGTTTGGGTTGCCTCCCTGCACTGTTTGTTTGGTTGCTGTTACCAGCGGTCGTGTTTCTTGAACCAACAGGTAAAAAGAAGAATTTAAGACTCAGATTTCTGTTTTACCTTAGCTGTATGTTACTTTTCTTTCACAGCGAAATATAGTATTCTAAGATAAGGTTTGAACATTTGGTTGCAGGTATTTACCACTCCAAGCGCGCGGCCTTTTTGCAGGGGATTTGGAATGGCAACTGCAACCCCGGGTAAGCCAGGTTACACCATGGCGTGTCCTCTTATGGTCTTCAGTTGGGAACTTCCGTGGGTTGGCTTAAGAAGCCTGAAACCCTTGCTCCAATGTTCTAGTCTTATGACTGCTGTTTTTAAATAATAACCAGTGATACCCTTCGCACTAAATGAAGGTGCTTGGCTTAGGCCGAAGCTGTAACTACTAGCTTCTCTTTTGTATTAAATGAATTTTGAAAGAAAAACTGTGCAGAGGCGTCGATCTATAAACTTGCCTTCAGATAAGGCTGTGACTTCGATTTTTTTTTAAATTACTGTATATATTTGAAAACATCTGGAAGTTTTTACCCACTGTTTATAATATAAAATGTTATTCTGTCTTTTTAGACTGTAACTTGTTTATCTTCAATGTATTACTTCCTTATTTAAGATCTGTATATAAAAATCATTTATATTTAAGCTTTAGAATAGCCTTATAGCATTTTTTTACGATGCGGCTAAAGTGAATCCTTGTATTAGTTTCTTTTTTATAATTGTTATCTATTCGCCTTAAAAGATAACTAGGGTATAACCCTATTTTCACAGTTTTAAGAACCCTTTTTGTTCCTTAAAAAGATTTTTAAAATGTAATAGTGTTACTCTAATATATCTATGGGTAAATAATAGATTAATACTCTATTGAATAAGCTCGATGTATGAGCTGTTCTGTTGTTTTAACTTTATTTTAGATATGCAACAGAGTTATTTTATTTTAAGTAAAAGTTCTTTTACAAGATTGCAGACAGGTTAAATCCTGAATTATACCATGGTTTGCTTATTGAAAATCTTGGTTAAGTATTATATAATTGTATAGGGTTTATACCCTTAGTCATATAAGCTTTTGTATTTGATGTTTTAATTAATTTCCCAAATATTCTTGAAGTAAACTAGTGACCTGTAAGACCAGCGTATTGTTAACTCCAATTTGTAATATACATAATTTCGATTACTTCTTAAGTTTATAAAATAATACTAATTCTATGTTAGATATAATGAGATAGAATATTATTACTAAATAAATGATATCTATTAAAGTAAAATAAAAATCCTGTCTTTATTTGAATTATTAGTTTTCTTCATAATTGTAACTTATGTTATTTTATGGCGTACAGAGAATAGCATTAGGCTATTTTAATTTCCTGTACTAATCAACCGATAGCAAGAGGTTCTGATACAACTTGTTCTACAGTTAAAATTATTATTCGTTTATGAAGAAAATAAAAGAATATATTAATTTTATATAGTCTGTTTTATATAACTGTATATATATATATATATATATATATATATAACTAGCATACATTTTAATCCATAAGAGTTATTATTGTCATTACAGTTAATATTAGAGATTGAAAATGAAAGGATAAAGAAAGGTAAGGAAATAAATGTAATGCCATAGTTCTAAATAGTTTACTTAAGTATTGAAGTAACTCATATGGTTTACTCTTGCTAAACATTCTATAAGTACAGATATCGGAAAAATGAGAAATAATAGTTCTGGAACTTATTCATGCTTTAAGTTAACTTCTAGAAATGAAATTTTCTGAATACAGAAAAGAAATCTTATAAGGTAATAATAAGGATTATAATCTAACTTTTGTCTCCTATATTGTACATCAACATTTTTAGGAAAACAAAGAAAACAAAAACACACACAGATACAGTGACTTATTCATTGGGAAAACATTTATGGTTATTGTAAGTAGATATATAGGGAACTTGGTTCAGAAGCATATTACTTCTTAATACCAAGTTGATGTGCTGGAGTACGGTCTGGTGATACCAGATGTGGAAAAACACAGTATTTACTAACAGATTTAACTATTAACATTCTGAGATACTATCTTACTGTTACTAACTAGCTTCTCAAACACATAAATGAACATAACAAGCATCCATTCCTACTTAGTAAACATGAGGAAATAAATTACAGAACCTATTTTAAGCTGTGGATAACAACAGCAATGGGAGGCCGTTCCTCCCTACCAACTCCTGGAGAGCGCTCAGACAACGACTTCTCAGGACCCCCGAGCTTGCTCTGGTCTCCCTGGCTGGAACTAGGTGCAGCAAATCAGATACCAGTATTCAACTCAGTATTAACTCAGAACTATCAGTCAATTCTCTCAGCCCAAATAGCTGTAATAAAAATCAAGTTACTGCAGCAATCCATTCAAAACACTTCCTTACTATTTTTCCCTTTCCTTAATGAAATTCCTGAATAACATTCACCTGAATGAATTCTTTCTGGAATCTAAAATCTGAGCAGCCTCAGCTCTCTTCATTGAGTATTTTTAAAGATTGCCTAGGTCTTAGTTGGGTTAACTGTCATTTAATGAGCCACCTGCTCAGATTCCACTTTCTTGGGGAATCATGACCCCAAATATAGGGAAGTTGCCACCTGCAACTTAGGAAGTGTTTGAGGATGTTGCCACTTGTCTTTTGCCTTTCCACCTAGTTCCATCCACCAGTTTGACTAGTAACCTCTTTTAACAGCTCTCCCATGCTGTTGTCTCCATAATTTATTTATTAATAATAAAATATTCTGAATTACACTCCATAACTGTTGACTCTGCTGAGTCATCAATCCCTACTTAGGATTAAGTTTAACATAATGTCTCAGAAATATAATAAAACAATTTACATAATTTTACAAAATTGGGGTATGTGACAACCCCCTCCATCAGCCATGACATAAAATATTAGAGCATTGAAAAATTGCAGAGGTATCAGAAGAAGAATCAAGAAACTCCCAAATCCAAACTCTAAGAACTATGGAAAATTTGCTCCCAGGCTATCACGAATTCCTCCACTGTTTCCAGCCTCAACGTGGGACAGATCCAAGGAGCAATCCAAGACATGCATCGTGCAACCAGAGGGGAAACTCTTCAACAACACCTGTTTAGCAATCTGTAGAACAAATTTTTTTCCTATCGATTCCAACAGAGACTGAGCAAAGGTTGGGCGAGAAGAGCTGAAGAACTTCACCAAACCTAAAAAAAAATTTGAAAAATATTCTTGTAGCGAAAAAATATCAGTGAGAAAATATTGTTTGAATAACCAACAGATCGACATGGCAACTCATTTCCACATACATTATTTGCATATTATTTAATAATGACATAAAAATAATTCATAATTGGAAACAAACTTAGTACAAGCCTCCTAAGTAAGAATTTAACAAAATTCCCTAGGTAAATTAATTAATTTCACTTTTGATATTCATTAAGGAGGGGACATGATAGTCCTACCCTCCCAAGTATGCTTGTCCCCAAGAAGAAGCAATCCAGGGTCCTGCCAGATTTTCTTACCCTCCCAAGTGGCATCTTCACTGGGAAACCCTTTCCAATGCACTAGATATTCTTTAATGTTATTGTTCCTCAGACTTCTTTATCTGGTATACAAAAATTTATCCGACACTAAGACCAAATGACATTCATCATCAAGGGGTGGAAGTTATTCTGATACAGATATTTGTTGGCCTACTGCTTTATTCAAGAAAGATACATGAAAAACATTGTGGATCTTTCTCTCTGGTGGTAGCTCCAACTCATAGGCCACTTCACCAATCTTCCTTAGAATTTTTTAAGGCCCATAGAACTATGGATGGAGTTTCTCATCCCCTTTTTCTTCAAAGATGACTGTCTTTAAGGTTGCATCCTTAAGTAGAATAAGTCTCCTTCTTGGAAAACTCTATCAATCCTGTGCTTATCAACATTCATTTTCTGCTGGTTCTGTGCAACCTACAAATTTTCTTTGAGTGCCCTTAGAATGTCTTGGTTTTCCTGTAGCCAATATCTACCTTTTTGGTCTCTACAGTCTCCAAACATTAGATCTGCAAAAAATGGATCCTTGTTCCCATACAAATCCATGAATGGGGTCATCCTGATGTAGATATGAAAAGTGGTGTTATAGCAGATTTCTCCTAGGTGGAGCTGTGTGGCCCAAGCTTTCTGCTGTCCTATGACATAGTTTCATAGGTATCCTTCAAGACATTGAGTCACTCTCTCATTTTGACCATCAATATGAGGGTGACATCTTGTGCTTAGATTCATATTTGTTCCCACTATTTCGAACAGAGCTTTCCAAAAAGAACTGGTGAACTTCTTGTCTCGGTCACTGATTATGGTTTTGGGTAAACCATGCACTCTGAAAAACATATTTGAAAAATATGACAACAAATTCACTAGCTGATATAGTGGAGGTGATTGCAAATAAATGTGCAAATTTGGTCAACCTATAAATCACCTCATAAATGCTATATTTTTCTTGTACCTTTGGAATCCCGATGATGAAATCCATGGAGACACTTTCGCATTTCTATTTTGGAATAAGGAGAGACTGGAGTTGTCCAACAGGGTGTGTGTGCTCCACTTTATTCTGTTGGAAGGAAGTACACTGCATCACATGCCTTAGGACATCTTCCTTGAGGCCCTTCCAGGTGAACCTCTCTCTTACCTTTCGGTAAGTCTTCAGAAAACCAGGGTGCATTATGTGCAACTTCTAAGATCTTCTTCTTTAGTTCTGATCTGGGAACTAAGAATATCCTATCCTTGTAGTATATGAGGTCATCATGTACTTCGTATGCTTCATTTCGTATTACCCCTTCCAAAATACCACATGCAAACTGATTTTTAAAGTATTCAGTGCCCAATTGTATTTTCCATTCAGTTAGCATTTGCAACAAAGAGAGTGTGGGTTTGCGGAAAAGTACAACAACCACCACATTCATCTTTGCATTTTTATATTCAATTCAAAGTCAAAGGATTGGAGTTTTCTCACCCATTTTTGTTGCATGTCATTGAGCTCCTTTTGGGTAAAGAAGTTACATAGACTGTTGTGATCAGTCTTCACTATGAATTTTCCTTCCACCAAATACTATTGCAAATTGGCCAATGCATGCATTATGGAAAACATATTCTTTTCATAGATAGAATACAACATTTCATGAGGCTACAATTTTCTTCATTCATATGCAATAAGATTCCTTTTTTGCATCAAAACAACTCCAATGTCTTCCCTTGAGGCATCACACTCCAAATCAAAAGGGTTGGAAAAATTAGCTAATGCAAGTACCCGACAACTGCTCAGTATTTTTCTTGATCTTTTGGAAATATTGTTCAGCCTCCCAATTCCAATTGAATGCACCCTTCTTGGTAAAATTTGTCAAAGATGCAGTGAAGTTGAGGTAACATTTGACAAATTTTTGGTAGTAGTTACAAAGGCCAATGAAGCCTCTCAACTCAGTGAGGTTCCTTGGGATTGGCTAGCCCAACATGGCTTCAATTTTCTCTTGGTGCACCTTGAATCCTTCTTGTCAGATCACATGGCCAAGATAGAGTAGCTCAGTCATGCCAAACTTACACTTGGACAAACTAGCATAAAATGACTGATCTGCAAGTATAGTTAGAACTACATGGAGCTGCTCACTGATAATCTTGTTCATCCAAGATTAGAATATTTCCAGAGCATTAGTCAAGCCAAATGGCATGACCAAAAACTCAAAGTGGAATAAATGACAATGGAAGGATGTCTTCTATATGTCCTCCTCCCTCATTCTGATTTGGTAGTATCCTATGAAGATCTATTTTGGAGAATAATTTTTCTCCATGCAATTCATCCATCAATTTGATTGGATACCGGTTCTTTATTGTTTTCTAGTTCAAATCCCGGTAGTCTATGCACATCCTGAGTGTCCAATCCTTCTTCTTCACCATAACCATCGAAGACGCAAAGGGGCTGGAACTTGGTCTAATGAGACCCAACTCAAGGAGGTATTTGATAGTCTTCTCAATATCATCCTTGAATTTCTTTAGATTCTTGTATGGGTGGATTTTTATGGGAAGTTTGCAAACTTCCAGTTCAATTCAGTGCTCAATGTGACGGTTTGGTGGCATGCCATGTGGAAGGTTTTTCAAAAACCCCCTTATGCTTGTACAATTTTTTTTTTTATGTCTTTGGGATGGTAGTAAACATTAGCTGAAGTTCCATTAGTGGTAATACAACTTTAAGCAACCCATTCAATGTGCCCATGCCTTAGAATGGAACTCATATAGTTGGAATAAATTAATTGGCTTGGGTAGGTGTTCATACCCATCAGAAATACTGGTTTCCCTTTAGTATCTTTGAAACCCATTTGGGGTATTTTGCAGTTCATGGAATGTTACTCAATGGAGTACAACCATTATACTCCCAAAACCATGTTGGTGTTTGCAACATTGACAACATACAAGTTGTCATTCATAGTGTAATCTCCTAAATTCTCTTGAATGTTTGGAATCCACCGGTTGCATTCCACAATGAACCATTCAAAGGATTCGGTTGTAAAATTTCTTTTCTCCACTAGATTTACATCAATAAAGTTGTGGGTGGAACCCCCATCAACAAGAACTGTGATTCTTTGGCCTTGTAGTACCCTTTTCAGCCTCAATGTATTGAAATGGGGCACTCCATTAAGCACTACAATTTTGCTGCTAGTTCGAGGAGGTTGCTCTTATTCTTCAACTGTTTCATATTATCCATTTGCAATTTCATCTTCTTCCACCATCTCCTCTTCAGTTTAGGAGAACACTTCAATGTAGTGTGCCTTCCCCTTGACACACTTGTGGCCTGAAACCCAAGGTTTTTGGAAAGAAAAGTAGAACTTTTTTCTCGTCAACCCATCCCAATCTTTGTAGGAGTAATATTTCTTGTCAAGGGAAGGAAAGTTCCTCACTAGAGATATTTGATTCTGAAATTTAGGGGGCATGGAGGGCAATGATATGATACCACTGTAATATCCCTGATTTGATATCAGATCAAACGAATTTATGGAAAATGTAAGTAGGTAATAATGAGTTTACCTAAGAAGTTTCACCACCAGCTGCATAATATATTGATTACACAATGTTTTCAACCGATTGAATACCCTCTTACCCTAGAACCTGGCAGGATAGACATGTAAGCTCATAGTCAATGTTATGGTTTAAGCCATCAACCAAAACCATGATGAGACCAAAAATGAAAGCCACACTACTATTTCAGACATAATTCTCCAGTGAACAATGCACGAAGGGAAGCTCTCACAAAAGCAAAGATTTGGCAATAAAGGCCCTTATACACAGAAAATAAAAAAGGTGACAAAGGCCCTTACTTGTAGAGGTAAGCCATGGCGACGAAGGCCCTTACTTGCAGCAGAAAATCAATGGTGAAGCTATGAGGCCATAATCCTGCGACTCCCTCTCCACAATAGTAAGAAGATAGGTTAATCATGGGATTTTAGGGTTTTGGGAAGCATATATAGTAAAGTGCCAAAGTCAAAACCCTAGCCACTATCAAACAACCACATGGACTCCACCTTCAGTTCGATTTTATGGGTTTGCACTATAGTTCGAGAGCCATTGGAGCAGCTTGATAATAATAAGGTTTTACAAACAGAAACCTTGGTTATAAACTCATTCAAACAATGGTCTATATCTTATATTTTATAAGATGCATAGTATGTTTTAAACAAAAAAAATGATAATGTTGGTTGAAATCTTTGCGTAGTTATGAATTACAAGTATATATTGAGATCCATGAAAATAGTAGTGACATGTGCAAAAGATTTATAACCATGTTAACTTATAAACAAGACCTTAAGATAAATATTAGGACTTGCAAAAGGACTTTTGAAAACCTATGATATTTCAATAGTTAAAATGCTTATATGGATAAGATTGCTAGCATAGAAATACGTAGCATGACTTTAGGTAAGAATATTATAGCTTAGTTTTGTCTATATAAGGTAATAGTTTTTACATAATATCACCTTATAAGATGAAGGTCATGCAAATGCTAGGTTAGATAGATTCTTTACGAAATGATCTCTTTTTGTTTCATTACACAAAGCAGAAATACAAATTCTTTAACAGTATAATGTTCATATTATTTCATTTCCACCTGGTCAATAACTAAGCAATTAGTATAATTGTTTTCTGCATTAAATCATTAAGTTCCATGTGTGTGTGAATGTCAACATTTATACCTTTTGACTATACCTAGACTTAGGTTTTTCTAGTTTATATAACATTTGAACATATGTTGAGACAAATACCTATGAATTACCATGGTAACAGGTAATAATGTATCAAATGACCCAGCATGCATATTTATCTTTCTCTATAACTGTATATAGAACCTAATCTGATAATAAATAAATGAAAGTCTGATGAACAAGTTATAGTCGAAGTTAGGTAGAAGAACATCTGGGTCTATGTTCAGATTCTCCAAATACTTATGCTTACAAGAAATTAAATAAAATGTAAACATACAGTTTCGACGATACCTCTTTTATTTTGATCAAAGCTGTAAATTAAACAAATATACTAGCATTTTTATTTATGCTTATTGAGATAATTAATCTCAATACAGAAATTGGTTACAAAACGTCTTACCTGTAAAAAGACATGTAAAAGAAGCACCACTTCACTACATTAGCTAAAAAGCTAAGTAAGCCCCGGTCTTGAACTAAAGTTCCTTCATATTACAAACAGTAAAATAAACTTTATTACCTAGTAAACAAACAGATGATTTCGCTCATGTTACTTCAGATCATCACCTGATAAATCAACCTTTAATTACTGAATTATGGAAGCAAATAATTAAGTATGCAGATATAGAAAATTAACAAAGGAATTAGTTTAGACCTTAATGTTGTTAACTGTTAACAGTTAAATGTTCCTCTTAAGCAACGAAGGTAAACATTTAATGTCATAGGAAAAATTTAAATTTTTATGAAATTTTGGAGTATTACATGTGGTATCAGAGCGCACGTTCAAACACTAGGCTTGAATGCAGCTCAACCTACATAGACAAACAGTGAATTAAATGCATGCATACTGATTATTATTTTTCTTTTTGAAATGTTATTACCAGAAAATTTTTCTGAGTTAGAACTGCAGGTATGGAAAGACTCGAGGAATATGCAGATGAAGAGTCCCTGTTTAATGAACAAAGTAATTCTAGAAGAGAAGAAATTCAGGAAGAAATAACTAACAATTCTTCGGAATTATTACAAACAGTTAAAGAATTAAGAACTGAGATGGAAACAGTTAAAAAAGAAAATGAAAGAATTCTGAGAGCTCAAGAAGAGCTGAACTAGATACTGATGGAAAATTTTCAGAGTGAAGAAAAAGATAAACATATAGGATCCGAAAATACATCCTACCAACACAAAAGTAAAAAGTCTAAACAATCTAAAATTTAAAGTAGCTCGTCCTTTGAAATTTATGGTGATTCACATAGAAAGAATCGTCAATACACTAGTGATAGCAGTGAAGATAATCACCATTCAAGAAAAATAAAATTTAAGCCTTATGAAAAAATTTCAGGAGAATTTAAGAAGATAAAACCACCCACTTTCAATGCTGAAACCGAGAAAGGAGAAGAAGTTGAATCATGGCTGTCTGGAATGAAGAAGTATTTCCAAATCTATAATTACTCTAACTAGCTAAAAGCAAGGATGACAATTTACAACTTAACTGGGAAGGAAGATATTTGGTGTCAGGATTCAAAATGAGTAAAAGGTATTAGGGAAAAGAACATTAAATGGAGTACCTTTAAGAAATAATTTAAAAAGAAGTTTTTGTTGGAACGGTACTACGAAGAGCGAGCCAAGGAATTTTATGAACTGAAGTTGGGGACTATGAACATGAAACAATTAAACAGTAAATTTTTAAGTTTGCCATGTTATGTGCCTTACATTGTGGATGAGAAGCCTAAGATACAATGGTTTCTAAGTTGTTTACCTTTTCACATTAAAGACATAATTGAATATGATAATACAAAAACCCTAGAGGAGGCTATGCGAAAGGCAAATTTTTGCTATGAGCAGAACTGCAAAAAGGAAAGCATGTCAACTGGAAGGCTAAGAGGTCTAATAATTTTGAACAGAAGAAGAAGGGTTTCGTACCTAACCGCAATTTTAGGAATAATAACACACGTAATTTTCCTAATAAGAATTTCCAAGAAAATAAAGGTAATTCACAGTTAAACCCTAATGGCCCTAGAAATAAAAAATGTGCTAATAACCACAACAATTACATTAAGAATAATGAACGTAAAGAACCAGTAAAGTGTTGGGAGTGTAATGGACCTCATTATGCATCAGTCTATCCTAACAGAAAGAAGACTGTCAGCAACATACATACAGTGTAGGAGGATATTACTGTTGGTGACTTAGCAAGGACAATGCCCAGGATCAATGCGACACTAGAAAATAGGCAGGCAGATTATCAAAATTCCATGGTGGAAGTAGAAGGTAAGCTGAATCAAACACCCATTTCTATCCTAATTGACCTAGGGGCTAGCTTGAGTTATATTTTTCCTGATTTAGTAGAAAAATGCAAGTTATCAGTAGAAAAGTTTGTAAATTCATGGTTAGTTCAACTAGCTACTGGAGCAAAAAGAAAAGTGGTTAGTTTTGTAAAAGATTTCACTGTAAGTATGGATCAATTTGAAAGCTTTGTGAAGCTTAATGTACTTCCTTTAGGCTCTTATGACATGTTAATTGGTATGGAAAGGTTAGAACAACATAGAGTAGTTCTGAACTATTTCGATAAAACTTTTACTTGCGTAAATAATGAAGGAGAAACAATAACCGAAACATGAATCCCTAGGAAAACAACTATCAGAAAATTTTCTTCTTTGCAACTAAAGAGAGCTATATGGAAGGGTTGTAAATCCTTTGCTGTAACTGTAATTAACGAAGAACATATTAATAATGAAGATAAACTAAAGGTGGAAGATATTCCCATCCTAAGGAGGTATTCGGATGTATTTCTGGAAGAAATTCTGGGGCTGCCTCTGAAAAGGGAGTTAGACTTCACTATTGAGTTGGTACCTGGTGTAGTGCCCAGCTCAAAGGCCCCTTATCGAATGAATATATTGGAACTAAATGAATTAAAATCATAGTTAAAGGACCTTATTGATAAGAATTATATCAGACCCAGTGTGTCTCCTTGGGGAGCACCTATTATTTTCGTTAAAAAGAAGGATGGTACTCTACGCTTATGCATTGACTACTGTCAACTAAATAAAATGACCATTAAGAATAGATACGCGTTGCCCCAGATAGATGATCTGTTTGATCAGTTGCATGGAGCAATTGTGTTTTCAAAGATTGACTTACGATTTGGTTATCACCAGGTCCGAATCAAAGATGAGGACATTTTTAAAACAACTTTTAGGACTAGATATGGTCACTATGAGTTTGTTGTTATGCCATTTGGGCTTACTAATGCCTCGACTGTCTTCATGTGCTTAATGAATAATGTATTGCATAAGTACCTTGACAAATTTGTGGTGGTATTCATTGATGACATTCTAATTTATTCTAAGTCTAAAGTAGAACACGAGGATCACTTAAAAATTGTTTTACAAGAATTGAGAGAACATGAGATTTATGCTAAATTTAGTAAGTGTGATTTCTTTAAGGATAAAATACAACACTTGGGCCATGTAGTAACTAAAGAATGGATCTTAGTTGATCCATAAAAGATAAAAGAAATTGAAGAATGGCCAATCCCAAAGGACGTGACTGACGTGCGGTCATTCATGGGGATTACATGCTACTATCGAAGATTCTTTGAGGGGTTCTAAAAAATCGCAAATCCCATAACTTATTTATAGAAGAAAGGGATGAAATTCGAGTGGAATAAAAAGTGTGAAGAAAGTTTTAAAAAGTTAAAAACATTATGAACTACTACACCAATCTTAAGAATTGCTGATCCTAATAAATACTTTGTAGTATGCATTGACGCATGCAACGACAGTATAGGTGGAGTTTTAACTCAAGAAGGACACATAATTGCATATGAGCCTAGGAAGCTTAAAATTCATGAGTAAAACTACACAACCTACGATTTAGAGTTGGCCGCCGTTATACATGCTTTGAATATGTGGCACCATCACTTAATCAAAATAAAATTTATGTTAGTGACAGATAATAAAGGATTAAATATTTGTTGGATCAACCTAATTTAAACGCAAGCCAATCTAGGTGGCTAGCTTTCCTTAGCGAGTACAATTTCGAGATCCAACATATTAAGGGAAAAGAAAATAAGGTTGCTGATGGTCTAAGTAGAAATGTAAGGCTGAATTTTATAGCAGCAGTCAACACTTAAAAAACAGATTTAGAAGAACAGCTAGGGGAAGGAGTAAAATAGGATGAAAATTATCAGAAATTACAAGCAAAAGTAGCAGAAATTTTAACTTAAGTACAGGGTATAGTCTAAATGAAAAAGGATTAATACTATATAAAAACAGGCTGTATATACCTAATGTACCTAAAATTAAGCCATTGATTTTAAATGAAATTCATAAGACTCCTTACTTAGGACATCCTGGTTATCAGAAGACTATAACCATGTTACAGAAGGATTATTTTTTGCCAAACATGAAGAATGAACTGGCAGAATACATTGCCAAGTGTTTTGAATGTCAACAAGTTAATATTGAACACCATCATCCAGTCGGTTTACTACAGCCATTACCCATCCCTAGCTGGAAATGGGAAATAATCACTCTTGATTTTATTATAGGTATACTTAGAAATCAGAATTTGAATGACTCGATAATGGTAGTTGTTGATAAACTTAGTAAAGAAGCTCATTTTATACCTGTAATGACCACCTACAAGGCTGCTAATATTGCTGATATATTCATGAAACAAATATTTCGTTTACATGTGATACCGAAAGTTATAATTTTAGACAGAGATTTGAAATTTTGTATGGCAGAAAGTGCAATACCCCCATCTCATGGACTAACATAGCTGACAGGTTAGTACTAGAACCTGAACTACTAAAGGAGATGGAGTTAATTATAAAATAGGTGCAAGGTAACTTAAAAGTTGCGTAAGACAGATAGAAAAGTCAAGCAGATCTTAAACGAACTCAGAAAGAGTTCCAGGTGGGTGAACATGTCTTTATAAAGGTAAGGCCTAAAAAGAGTTTTTTGAAGTTAGGAAGTTATGCTAAGTTGGCACCCCGATATTGTGGGCCTTTTGAGATACTGTCCATAATGGGACAGGTGCATATCAATTGGATTTACTTCCAAATTTGAAGGTTCATAATGTTTTTCATATCTATATATTAAAAAAATATGTACATGATGCTACTCATGTTATAAATTGGAATGATGTGTAGGTGGAACCCAAAGGAGATTTTCTGGTGGAACCGGATTGTATCCTCGAAAGGAGGGAGATATTGCTTCGGAATCACACCAATGGTCAGGTGAAGGTGCAATGGAAGCACCTTAGTCAAGAAGAATACACCTGGGAATTGCAGAGTCATATGTGGGTCGCATATCCAACTCTGTTTCAAGGGAATTCTGAGGATGAAGAACAAAAAATATCGAGGACGATGTTATATTTAAGGGGGTTTGTATGTCACATACTCCAAATTTGCAAAAACATTTTATGTTTTAAGATACATTATGTTATAATTTTATTATAAAGTTTGTAATTAATGACCAAGTGGGGTCAAGGATAATTGCATGTAATTGCTGAATATTTTATTAATTAATAAATGAAAGATGAGACAACAACTTAAGGAGGTTGTTAAATGAGTGTTTTATTGGCCACTTGGTGGAATAGGCTGGGTTTAGATCATATTGAAACTTGGCAGCATCCTCAAACTACTTCTAGCTATTGCAGGAGGCAAATTCCATTTTTTTGTGGTCATGTTCCCCAAGAAAGTGGAACAAGAGTAGGTGGCTCATTAAGTGAAAACTGACCCAAAAGACCTAGTCATGCTAATAAAACTTCCCATTCAATTTAGCCGAGGTTGCTCATTCTTTACTTGTGAAAATTCTGAGTGAATTTAGTGCACAAGAAATTCAATGGAGGGGACTAGCAGAATTTTTCTTTCAGTGAAAAATGCTGAAGTTCTGAACTAGTGCAGCTGATTTAAGATGAGTTCATACTGCTACAAGTAGAATAGATTACTGTTGATTACTCAGTAGAGTTGCAGAGGTCTTCTAAACTAGTTCTCTCACCTAGTGCTTTCAACCAGGTGGACCAGTAGACAAGCTCGAGGGTCCTGAGATTTGCAGTTCAGCTATCTCCAGGAGTTGGTTGGGAGGAACAAGCTCCTTAAGTTGTTGTCTCCTCTGCTACATTTCCAGGTTCTACATGTTCTTTCTAATTTCTCTATGCATAATTAGGATCAAGAAGGAATGCAATTAGGAAATAATATGTTATATGTCTGCTTCATCTGTTATTAGAATTATTGAAGGAAATCTTTTACTGTGAAAAGATAGACAAATTATGGATTAGATATGGATTAGGATAAATGATTAGAGCAATTCCAAATTTTACTGATGGATAAAATACCTAACTATATTTTTCCACACCTTCAAGAAGGTAGTACTCTAGTACAGTAGGTTAGATTAGATTCTGATGGATAAATCAAATGAAGAGTGCATGATTATGTTTATTTACTTTTTATAGATTCTTTGTAAGAATGTTCAGGAGTTCCTTAGTTAGAATTCTCTTGATAAAAAAGCTAGACATGAACTATTTCCAAGAAAGATCTAAAAAAAAGTATACACAGTCTGTGCTTATTTTTACACAGTAGATAAATTACTAGCTATAAGTCTAATTATTATAAGTATATATAGTTATTAAACACTATAAGAACTAAAAAATAAATAAGTAGGAATAACCTATAAACAGTAAAATGGGGTATAGTAATCACTTAGGTAATTTCATTACTAATGTAAGTGAGAATCAAACTTTAAATACATTACAGTTAAATATTAACTTTGTAAATATTTAAAAATAAATAAAATTTTACAAAACCCTAAATTAGAGAAAACTGTCAAATACGACCTTCTTTTCCTTCTCTTTTCCAGTGTAGGTTTAATACAATTTTAACCATAATTTATTTAAGCAAAAATTCATCATTTATACAAATACAAATTATCTATTTTATAAATACACATAATTAAATAAACTTTTCACAGAAATAGTATTAAAATTGTTTGTCAAATATAAACTAAGACTAATGAAGTAAAGACCTTTTAAATTTTCCAACCCAAGTACACATTAAAAACTCAGGTTGTACTAATCAGCCCTTCTTTTTATTTATTTCCATAAATAATTGTTTTTACTGACAGAGAAAAACTCAAAATCTGTTTTAAAACCAACATTCTGAACTTTTTCCCCTTTCTAATAGAATTGAAAATTTTGGACTTAAACAGTAATAAAATCCCTTCTAAATTCTTAAACCATTCTTTCATCAAACACAAGTATTGTAATAGTAAAGAAATTTCTATTAATTTAAAATTTAAACAAAATTGAAATTTATCCAAAATAGAAAAACCCCATAGCTTGCCATCAATTTCTTTAAACCACAATATATTACCGATTATATGATATATAACATAGTAAGATTTAGAGTTTAATCAAAATGTAAATGGCTTCTAAACCCTAACTAAACATAATTAAAATTCCACAAAGGTCACGGCTTCAAGCCCGTCCAAAATAAAACACTGTGGGTAAATCGAGTTACGACCATTGGCCCTTACAAGCTTTTTGCAAATAAACTACACCTTGTTCCAAAAATAGCTGTAAGTAAAAAAAACAAGTCACGACCATACGGCCTTCCCAACAAATCGAGTTCATCGTAGCCATGGCCAAGCGGTACACAAACCAAGTGAAATGGTATCACCCATGAACACTCATACCATTGTAGAGGAAACCTCAGGCAAGGACCGAGGCTTACCTGGTTTCTGAAGGAGTGTGGAGACCCCTCCTCGCCAAAATATTTTAGCTGTAGTCTGAAAACCAGTAAATGAATTTATGGCAAATGTAAGTAGGTAATAATGAGTTTACCTGAGAAGTTTCACCACAAGCCACGTAATATCCTGATTACACAGTGTTTTCAACCGATTGAATACCCTCTTACCCTAGCAACTGTCAGGAGAGACAGGTAATCTCATAGTCAACGTTATGGTTTAAACCATTAACGAAAACCACGATGAAACCAAAACTGAAAGGCACACTACTATTTTAGACATAATTAACCAGTGAACAATGCATGAAGGGAAGCTCTCGCAGAAGCAAAGATTTGGCAATAAAGGCCCTTATACGCAGAGAATAACAAAAGTGACAAAGGCCCTCAAGTGTAGAGGTAAGCCATGGCGACGGAGGCCCTTACTTGCAGCAGAAAATCAATGGTGAAGCTATGAGGCCATAAGCCTGCGGCTCCCTCTCCATAGTAGTAAGAAGATAGGTTAATCGCAGGATTTTAGGGTTTTGGGAAGCATATATAGTAAAGTACCAAAGTCAAAACCCTAGCCACTATCAAACAACCACGTGGACTCCACCTTCAGCTCGATTTTATGGGTTTGCACTATAATTCGAGAGCCATTAGAGCAACCTGCTAATAAGAAGGTTTTACAAACATAGAGCTTGGTTATAAACTCATTCAAACAACGATCGATATCTTCTATGCCATAAGATGCATAGGATATTTTAAACAAAAAAAAAATGATAATGTTGGTTGAAATCTTTGCATAGTTATGAATTACAACTATATATTGAGATCCATGAAAATAGTAGTAACATGTGCAAAAGATTTATAACCATGTTAACTTGTAAACAAGACCTTAAGATAAATATTAGGACTTGCAAAAGGACTTTTGAAAACCTATGATATTTCAATGGTTAAAATTATTATATGGATAAGATTGCTAGCATAGAAATACTGAGCATGACTTTTGGCAAGAATATTATAGCTTAGTTTTGTTTATATAAAGTAATAATTTTTACATAATATCACCTTATGAGATGAAGGTCATGCAAATGCTAGGTTAGATAGATTCTTTACGAAATGATCTCTTTTTGTTTAATTACACAAAGCATAAATACTACTTGTTTAACAATATAATGCTCATATTATTGCATTTCCACCTAGTCAATAACTAAGCATTTAGTAGAACTGTTTTCTGCATTAAATCATTAAGTTCCATGTGTGTGTGAATGTCAATATTTATACCCTTTGACTATACCTAGACTTAGGTTTTTCTAGTTTATATAACATTTGAACATATGTTGAGACAAATACCTATGAGTTACCATGGTAACAGGTAATAATGTATCAAATGACCCAACATGCAAATTTATCTTTCTCCAGAATTGTATATTGAACCTAATCTAATAATAATTTTGAAAGTTTAATGAACAAGTTTATAGTCGAAGTTAGGTAGAAGAACATCTGGGTTTATGTTTAGATTCTCCAAATACTTATGCTTACAAGAAATTAAATAGAACGTAAATATACAATTTCGACGATACCTCTTTTATTTTGATCAAATCTGTAAATTAAACAAATATACTAGCATTTTTATTTATGCTAGTTGAGATAATTAATCTCGATCCGGAAACTGGTTACAAAATGTCTTACCTATAAAAAGACCTGTAAAAGAAGCATCACTTCACTGCATTAGTTAAAGAGCTAAGTAAGCCCCGGCCTTGAACTAAAGTTCCTTCATATTACAAACAATAAAATAAACTTTAGTACCTAGTAAACAAACAGATGATTTGACTCATGTTACTTCAGATCATCACGTGATAAATCAACCTTTAATTATTGAATTATGGAAGCAATTAATTAAGTATGCAGATACATAAAATTAGCAAAGAAATTAGTTTAGACCTTAATGTCGTTAATTGTTAATAGTTAAATTTCCCTCTTAAGCAACGATGGTAAACATTTAATGTCATAAGAAAAATTTTAAATTTTTATGAAATTTTGGAGTATTACACATCTTATTCCCAATCTATGAAGTATTCATAGATATCAAATTGATCATGTGTCAATTTTTTTTTTTATACTATCTAAAATTTTTACATACTAAAGAGATTTGATCCCTCTTAGTGTTTGACAAATTCAAGGTTGAGATACATCTACGCTGGATTTTAATAATCCAATATTACATTGTTCTCCATTACATCGCAATAAACACATAAATGTCCATATTTTAAGTCAAACGAATAACTTGGAAGACTTTGTTGAGACAATGCATCCAAAGACCAAATATCTATATAGATGCAGACACATTCACTGAATTCTCTAGCCTTTGCTGCTATACATTCACTTGGCATTTATACGAATTTCTAACTATATACCATTTAAATATTCTTTATTTGCAGAGATAATTACAACAAGAGGAGTCGATAGTCACCCCTAAAATAATTAGCTTATGATAATCAATAATATTTTTATCCCAAAAGGTGGGAATTTACTAGTTGATGTGATAAGTACCTTGACCTAGATCTATGTAAACTAGACATACGCAATATTGAGCTCCACAATCTCTAGGTACATATCGGAGTTGGATTTAGATGGGTTTGTGTGAGTGTTCATATTCAATTTACACAATGCAACATTTATATTAAATGCATCATTATACAGGGGTGCAAACACAAAAAGATAGATCACCCACAAACCCATCCAAGCTGTAGAACACACCTTGCAAGAATCCACACAAACAAGGTCTATTATAGCAGTATTTGAACTCTTCCAACAAGGTTCAATCCCAACAGATACACTTTGCTAGTAAATACTTGTTAAAACATGAAAGTGAGAGTTTTCAACAAAATGTTGCATGCACAAATGTATACTCGAAGGAAATCGAAGAAAGTAAACAATATTATGCATACATGGTTCATTTATTACAAGGCTTTATGGTTCCTTTATGGTTTGGCTGATGCAGATCTCCCAAGTGGCTAGTTTAAACCTCTAGATCCATGGTGAAAACATGAGTATGTCAAAAGCATAGGGCTATGTTTTAATACACTCAAAATTTAAAAAAATCATTCCTATGCAGACTTTAAGAGATGATGAAAAGGAGATGGGCCAACATGGTGTTACAAAGCATTACAATTTAGTGGTACTTATATAGTAAAAATGATTTAAATGAAAATATGCAAACAAGTTTTTAAGTTCTGATTCAACATTCTATGAATAAGCCAATAACCATTGCAAAAGGAATTTTTGCAATGATCCAATGTAATATTGGAACAAGTGGAAGGCCTGGCAGCAACAAAGTAATTAGGCTTGAATTGTGTTGGACTCTGATATCATTGTGGGACTCATTGTTCTCTAGATATGAATGTTTGTAATGTGTGAGACATTGGACATGATTCAGGATCTATTAATTGTACATGGAAATTGGAATATTTGAGATACTTGAATTATATTTGAAATACTTGGAACTCTACCAATAGTTTCACTGTCAAGTTGTTGATTTTAGAAGACGTAGGTTTCATGCTTGATATCTTTGGAACACTTTTACCTGAAATAAAAGAATGTAGCACAAATGCAACCCAAATATTCCACACACAAATACAAGGATGGATATTATAGACATATCCTAGTTTCTTGACATGCTCTGGCTTGCATTGGAGCCTACTTTATCCTGTAGAGAAAAACAAATATCGATTTCATTAATTTAGGTTGAAGGGCTTGATTTTCCTAAATACACCCTCAAGATAGATTCGGTCCTAATGTGATTGTTCTATATTCAGTTAATGTATGGCATGAGAGTAGAGAAAGTGATGGAGATCAATGACACCCTAATAATTTGTAGAAAGTTAAAACAAATATTAGTAACCTCTGCTTTATGAAAATAAAAAATAAAGTGGGGATAAGTGGAAGGATTTCCTGTATGAAAATGGAAGCAAAAATATGGTCTAAAAAATTCATGGATGCAAGCAATGATCTAGGAATGGATGCCAAGAAAATTGCCCATATATGAACATTCTTTGGGTTCACCAAAATCCCAAGCTCAGTCACTCCATCGGTTCAAAATCTAGTTCTAGGAAAAGTCGGTCTTTGAAGGCGTGGATGGTATATGTCACACATGAGCCAAAGTTGAAACTTAAGAGTATTAAGCAAGGTCAAGCATGAGTGGTAAGTGATCAATTTTATAAATAAAACAAAATGATACTATCAATCGAATTCCATGTACACCACAAGAAAAACAGACCATAGGATGATAGGACCTGCGGCAAATGTCAATAAATCTGAGATATGATACATATATTCAAAAAAATACCATATGAATTTTTTTTGACATTTTGAATTACTATGTAAATAAATGAATTCTAGAAGGCCACGAGCATCATGAATTTTTAAAAAGTGTTGTTGCTTAATCATGAATTGCAAACATCCCAAGACACACTGAGAACATGGTTTCCTAATAAGCATAGAGTTATGTTTTAGCCCTAACTTATGGGGGAAAATTCAACTTGTTTTCTTTACTTTAAATTATTATTGTAAGGACACAAGGCCCACATATGATTAATATTTCGGTCACATAAAATATTTATGCATTATGTTTTATTTCATAATATTTTTCTAGTTACGAAAGGATAGATTGAAAGCTACCACAACAGTCAGAGTAGAGTGTATCAAAAGTATACATGTACACACAAGAAGGGTTATATGAAGTGCACAATTGTCTACAACTATACACAATTTCTTGTTAGAAAGTCTAAAATGACCTGCTTCGATTAGGAAGGTAGACATAACATCCTAGGTGTTTCTAGCCATAGAGACAACATAGATGAATCCAAATTGGCATTCTTGTTAAAATCCTTAACAAGCTCTTGCACAATATTCCAAATGAAAAACATGACTAGAAAAATATGAATAAGCTCCTATGTGAAGAAAGTTATTGTTGTTGCTGTAAACCCACAAGCACCAGAATCTGCCAATATAACCAATACCAATGAACCCGAGTCTCTTGCATTGAGCACCATTGATAGTAGGTTTTATATTTTTAACCGTTTCTCCGATCTTCTACTTGTTCATGTTTTCTTCTTCCCAAATATGCTCATTGAAACATGGTGATCCTGCCTACGTTAGATCCTTTATTAGATCCTTGAGCAATATCAAGGATGTAGATCACCTTCTTATGAAGAGCTAGTTCTATTTCCTCGTCCCCACCATCATCACATGCATTTTCCTTCTCACCTGTAGGTAAAGGAAAGGAAAACACATGTAATGGTATGCTATCAGATCTATCCAAAATATTAATAAGCCCATCTGCCTGCACATGTATTTTAGGTAGTGGTGAAACCACTCTATGGTTTAAGACATATGATTCCAGTGATCCAATCCATGTAATTGATATAAACTTGTGCTTTTGATGTTTTTGGATAATGAGGATGAAGGAACGGAGTAAACTCCAATTCGAGGGACGACTTAATGCTCTCAAAAGTCCTATATAGAGCTGAGGAACTGCCCAAAACTTAGGGATACAATAAGGCCTATATCATTTCTTCACTGAACATTTGGATTTTAAATACAACAAGGATGGTATTTGGAGAGATCCTAACCGACCGAAATGTTATGTTTATTTGTGTGTACGACGTATGTCTACATGGATAAACTACAAGAAAATATGTAGGTCTTCGTATAATATTATTACCAGTAACTGACTAAACGTTTTCTTTGACAACGAGATGTATGGGTAGGAATATAATATATTTTGTCATCTCTGCTTGCTTGCTTGCTTGTGTTGGAAAATTCTTTTGAGGAAAGTAGAGAAAGTAAACAATCTAAAGATGAAGAAGACGTCATGATACACCTACTTGTCATAACGTCAAAATTGAATTCAAGAAATTGAAGACTCTGATGGAGTTCCCAATAGTCCTTCATGTGACTTGACCTGACCTGACCTGACCTGAGGAGGATTTGCTTTCCAAGTGGAATGATCTATGAGTCTTCATCCCACTGCCACTGCTAGAACGTCAACATCATGTAAATTCATCCCATTGCCACTGCTACAATGTCAACAAACATTGGACATCATGCAAAATTTGCATCACAAAATTCATGTTATTGCTATAACGTCATCACGTCGCCACCCATGGTCTACATAACCGTAAAAAACATCAACTGCGCAGAGCAAACAGAATAAGAGAAATCATTTAATTAAAAATCTTGTTTAATTTAAAAAAACATTAACACGTAAACGAATTTGCGTTGTATAGAGATCAAAATAATCAGCCAAGCTGATTGCTATATCCCTACAACACAGGCGATAACACCAACATTCTTTTAAATTACATCAAATTCACAAAATGCTATGGCCTCTAAAACTAGGTATAATGGTTATATATATATAGGAGACACAACGTAGAATTACAATTAACATCATAGACACAAAATAAATACAATATTAATATAAATGTAATGTCACAATATCTAGGGCTTAACATACCCTCCTGTTCACATGAGTGTTGTCCTTATAACTTGATTATTTGTGGTTTCTTTTGCATGAAGAACTCATATTGCAACCATGCCATCTCTTTTATTGGAAAGTTCTTCCTCATGGCCACAAGGACCGACTTGATCCAAAGACTTCAATTTACACACTGAATTCTTGCTTGAAATCTTCTTTCCGCAACACAACAGGTTGTGGGCTGCGGGATCCGCAAATCTTTTATTGCAGTTTCGTCATTTCGCAACTCCTTTTCCGCAAACTTGCGGGTTGTGGGATGAGGGATTACAATTTTTAATATTGAGTTTCCGCAACTAATTGTGGCTTGCCAAAAACTGAGTTCCCACAATTTCCATGTTTCCACAATTTTGAATTCTTCCGCACCGTTGATTATTGCGGGTTAATTTTCGACCCTTGATCTGTTTCTAGGCGCGGAACATATTTTAACTGTTGATTTCTATCACGATCTTTCCTCGCCATTCGATATTCTCTAAGATCTATTTTCGTAGCATGCCAATTGGTCATTGAAAGGATCAATTTCTCTGCAACTCAAAAACTAAGAATTTATATACAGAATTATATATGGAGTGAACGCAGGATGAATTCATATCTCTACAGAAAATCAAGAATCCAACAAAATACACATGGAATGTAATCCTTTGTTCTTTATCCAATTTGATCGAAATCTTAATTATAGAGAATTTAGTTCACTCCCACTGTGTACATTCTTTTCTTCTGCACACTCACTCTCATCCACTCTCCTTCACTCTTATCTCTATATGTATTGCACTCAAATCAATTTATAACACTCAGAAAACCTGTCAGATCTGACTAAGCTGGACCTGAGGACCTAATAAAAGAACACCCTATCGATGAAGATCAATCCTTGAGAAATCCACGCAGGGATCAAGGAGAACAAAGGCAAAATTGACACTCATTACAAATTTAAAACTAATTCTATCTACTTGTCATCGAACCCTATCCATCTAGAATTTGATTATAAGGCAATCTGATTCATCAGTCAACAAACTTTGAGCTAGATGCTAAGCTGATTCACCAGTCAATGAACTTCGAGCTGGATGCTCTTGCATCATACTCCTGGTGAAGAAAATAATTTTTCATCAAGTCTTCAGGCAATATATTGTACTTGGAAATTTCTTTCTCTGTCATCCATGTTGCATCTTTAGTAGGCCGATTTCTCCATTTGACTAGGTATTGAAAGAAGGTTTTGTTCCTGATCTTCCTTAAGATTCTTTTGTCAATGATGGCTTCAATCTGAGGTAGTTCTTTTTGTGGAATTTATCCTTGCCAATCTATAGCTGGATCATCTCTATCTGAAGTTACACCATCGGGTTGGATACCTGCATCTCTAAAAGGATATAAATATGAAACATTAAAAAATTGGTGAAATCTGAAGGTCAGAAGGAAGTTCAATTTAACAAGCATTTGCAGAAAACTTCCTTAAAACTTTACAAGGTCCAATCTTTTTATGCTTCAACTTGTTATAAGTTCCTTTAGGGAACCTTTCCTTTTTAAGATAGGCCATCACTAAATCTCCAATCTGAAAATTCATTTCTCTCCTATTTAGATTTGTTGTTTGTTTATACTTCTCCACACTTTCTTGTAATATCTTCTTGATGTTTTCTTGTAGCTCATGCATACTAACGGCAAAGTCTTCACCCTCTACACTTCTCTTTTCTTGTTTTCCCAAATCTGTAAGTTCATATACACCTTTTGGATGCATCCCATAGACAATTTGAAAATGACTCATACCTACACTTCTATTGGGTGAATCATTGTATGCAAACTCAGCCTGAGCTAAAGCTAAGTCCCATTGGTTTGGATGTTCATATACCAAATTTCTCAGTATATTTTCCAAGCTTCTATTTACCACTTCAATCTGTCCATCGGTCTGAGGGTGATAAACATAACTAAAACTAATATTAGTCCCCAATTTCTTCCATAGAGTTCTCCAAAAATGGCCAACAAATTTTGTATCTCTGTCAGACACAATACTCAAAGGAAAACCATGCAACTTTACAATTTCCAAAAAGAATAGATTAACAATGTTTGTTGAATCATTAGTCTTTTTGCATACAATAAAATGAGCCATTTTAGAAAATCTATCCACTACAACATAAATTGAATCATGTCCACTTTGAGTTCTAGGTAAACCTAAAACAAAATCCATGCTTATTGAATCCCAAGGCCTAGCTGGAATAGATAATGGTTGATACAATCCTGTGTTTTGACTTCTTCCTTTTGCATGTTGACAGACTCTACATCTCTCAACAAATTTCTTCACATCATGCTGCATCTTTGGCCAAAAATAAAAATTACTCACCAAAGCAAAAGTCTTGTCTTGCCCAAAATGTTCTCAGAGACCCCCACTATGTTTTTCTTGAATTAAATTTTCCCTCATTGAACATATTGGAATACACAACTTACTGTCTTTGAACAACAATCCTTCCTGCATCATATAATCTAACCATTGGCTTCTGTTATGGGTAATTGGATTTTCACAGGAAGCATAAATATCCTTGAAATCTACACCCTCTTTATACATAGCAATCAAATTTTCAAATCCCAAAGTACCGACCTTAACTTCCTGCATTACCAAACGTATCCTACTCAAAGCATCAACAACTTTATTAGACTTACCACTTGTATGTTTGATAACGAAGGTAAAGTTATGCAAAAATTCTACCCATTTAGCATGCCTTTGATTTCATTTAGGCTGGTTATTGATGAACTGCAAAACATGATTATTAGAATACACAACAAATTCCCTAGGCATTAAATAATGTCTCCATTGTTTAAGAGCTTGCACAATAGCATATAATTCTTTATCATACGAAGAGCACTTTTGTTTAGCTTCATTCAACTTTTCACTAAAATATGCTACTGGCTTCTGCTCTTGACTTAAAACTGCTCCCACTACTATTCCACTGGCATCTGTCTTCACTTGAAACACTTTATCAAAACTGGGCAAAGCCAAAATAGGCTACTCCGTTATTTTCTTCTTCAATCATTTCAAATTTTTATCAGTTGCTTCGGTCCATTGGAAAGGTTGTTTACTTCTTGTGAAAGTATCTATTAAAGGTGTACAAATATGACTGAAATTATTAATGAACTTCCTATAGAAACTAGCAAGTCCATGAAAACTTCTTACCACATAAGCATTCTTTGGAGCTGTCCAATTTAAAATTGCTTGCACTTTATCAGAATCCATTTTCAGTCCTTCTTTTGAAACCACGAACCCCAAGTAGACAAATTCTTTTTTTAGAAAGCTACACTTATTCAAATTAATTAGCAACTTCTCCTTCTGCAAAGTCCTCAACACCAACTTAAGGTGCCTTAAATGCTCTTCTCTGTTTTGACTAAAAATCATAATGTCATCTAGATATACTATCACAATTTTTCCAGTAAATTCTTTTAGAACCTCATTCATAAATCTCATGAAAGTATTGGGTGCATTTGTAAGTCCAAATGTCATCACTAACCACTCATATAGACCATCATTAGTTTTAAATGTTGTTTTCCATTCATTCCCTTCCCTTTTTCTAATATGATGATATCCACTTTTCAAATCTATTTTGGAAAATATTTTGAACCACTTAAACAGTCCATCAGATCATCAATTATGGGTAAAGGAAATCTATACTTGGTAGTGATCTTATTGATTTCCCTAGAGTAAGTACACATTATCCATCCACCATATTTTTTGGACTTAACACTCTGGGTACGGAATAAGGACTCAAGCTCTCTTTCACCAATCCCTTCTCCAACAACTTCTGTACTTGTTGTTTGATTTCTTCATTTTCTAGAGGAGTTAATCTGTATGCTGTTTTAGTAGGGAAACTTGCACCAGGTATTAAGTCAATTTGATGCTAATACTTCTTTCAGGAGGTAATTCATTTGGAAATTCATCCATAATAATGTCAGCACATTCATCAAGAAAAGTTTTAACTTCATCTGGAAAATCATGTAAATTTGTAGAAGTTAAAATTATCAATAACAACAAAATGTAGATCCTCTTCTCTCTAAACTTCCTGTAAAATTTATTTTCCAGACACCAGCAGAATGTTTGATCCTAAACTTCCCTGAACTGCTTCACCTTCCAAGGGTGACAAGGTATGTCTCTTCCCATATTTCTCCACAGAATAAGTATTTTTCCTCCCATCATGAACCACTTTCTTGTCATACTGCCATGGCCTCCCCAAGAGTATATGGATCACATCCATAGGCATTATGTCACACAATATTTCATCCTTGTAAGTACCAATATGGAACTCCACATTACATTGCTCATTCACCAAGATATGATGTCCTTTATGCAACCAAGACACTTTGTAAGGAGTGGGATGCTTCATCCTCTTCAATCCCAACATCTCTACCATCTCTATGGAAACCAAATTATCAGTACTACCACTATTAATAACCATTTTACAACACTTACCTTGTGAATTACACCTTGTTCTGAACAGACTTTTCCTTTGAACTGGTTCATGTACTTGTTTCTCTATCTTCACCAAGACTCTCTTCAACATAAGAGCCTCTCCATCCTTTGGAGGATTATTCACCTTTGTTTCTTCTTTTAACTCTTCCTGAGCCTCTGTAACATTCACATTTCTTTGACCTGTAGATTTATTTCTTGAACAATCCCAATACATAAGCCCAGTCTCTCCACAAGTATAACATCTTACTTCTCTATTTCTACCTCTTCCTCTACCTCCTCTGAATCCTCCTCTCTGGAATGATTTACTGCTAGTGCTAGAACTTTCAACTTCATCTTTAAAAGTTCTACCTCCTCTGTTCGAAACACCTCTGCCTCTTACCATATTCTTTCCTATGTTCCTCTGGTTTTTCTTTCTTAGCAATTTCTCTTCTACTTTTAAAGCTACTTGATATGCATCTTCTACAGTTTTCAAATTTAATAGACTAAGTTCATCATGTATATCATATATCAACCCATTGATATACCTAGCTACTCTTTCTAGACCTCCCTCTGTGTGTCCAAATCTAATATTCAGTCTAAAAAACTCTTATGTATATTCTTTTACTGTCATAGCCTTCTTTCTAAGGTTCTGTAATTGTCTAAGAAGATTTAAATGATAGTCCTTAGGCATAAATTGACTTTTAATCTTATGTAGCATCTTATCCCAAGAGTTAATTTTTTCTTACCTCTTCTTTCTCGATGGATCTGGAGCTCATCCCACCAGATAGCTGCATGTCCCTTCAATCTGGTAGTTGAATATATTACTTTCATCTTGTCTTCTATCTCTTCAAAATTAAAGTATTTACTCAGAGTATTAATCCAATCCATAAGTTCTTCAACATTTAAGTTTCCTGAATACATAGGTACTTCTATTCTTGGTCTGCCACTGGTTTTCATCAACATCTTCAAGATTTTAACTTCTTCAGGATCTTCTTCTTCTTCCTCAGAGGATTCAGATTCAGCTTCTTCATCACTATCATTTGAATTGTCTGAATTTTTCTTTCTTTCCATAGATTCTAACATTTCTTCCATTCTTTTCATGTTTCTTTCCATTTCTATTTCTGTAGGTTGTCTTCCTCGACCACATCCTACAGGAACTCCATGTGCGCGTCCTCTTCTAGGAGACATATTACTTTACAGACTCAACTGATCAACTAAGCTACTACACAAAATATGTATTTCCGCTCTGATACCAAAACTGATGTCCACAAGCACCAACTTGATCAAAAGACTTCAATTTACAGGCTGAATTCCTGCTTGAAATCTTCTTTTTGCAACACTACAGGTTGCGGGCTATGAGATTCGCAAATCTTTTATTGCAGTTTCGTTGTTCTGCAACTCCTTTTCCGTAAACTTGTGGGTTGCGGGATGCAGGATTACAACTTTTAATATTGATTTTCCGCAACTAATTGCGGCCGCAACGGTCTATCCCGCATGCGGGTTGCAGGTTTTAGCTTGCCAAAAACCGAGTTCCCTAAATTTCCATGTTTCCACAATTTCAAATTCTTTCGTACCGTTGATTCTTGCAGGTTAATTTTCGACCCTTGATCCATTTCTAGGTGGGGAACAAATTTCAAACATTGATTTTTGTCACGATCTTTGCTTGCCATTTGGTCTTCTCTGAGATCTATTTTCGTAGCACGCCCATTGATCACCGAAAGGATCAATTTCTTTGCAACTTAGAAACTAAGAATTTATACACATAATTATATATGGAGTGAACGCAGAATGAATTCATATCTCTACAGAAAATCAATTCATATCTCTACAAAAAATCAAGAATCCAACAAAACACACACGGAATGTAATCCTCTGTTCTTTATTCAATTTGATCAGAATCCTAATTACAGAGAATTTAGTTCACTCCCACCGTGTACATTCTTTTCTTATGCACACTCACTCTCATCCACTCTCCTTCACTCTTATCTCTATATCTATTACACTCAAATCAATTTATAACACTCAGAAAACCTGTTAGATTCGACTAAGCTAGACCTAAGGACCTAATAAAATAAAACCCTATCGACGAAGATCAATCCTTGAGAAATCTACGCAAGGATCAAGGATAACAAAGGAAAAATTGCTACTTATTACAAATTTAAAACTAATTCTATCTACTTGTCATCGAACCCTATCCATCTATAATTTGATTACAAGGCAAGATGACTCATCAGTCAACGAACTTCGAGTTGGATGCTAAGCTGATTCACCAGTCAATGAACTTCGAGCTGGATGCTCTTGCATCACTTCCACTTAATGAGGTTATCATTAATTTCTCAATTCTACCGTTGCTTGATCTTTGTTTCAAGTATTATTTCAAGTTCTACTATGATTTTCCCTTCTTCATGAATCTTTGGTAAAATATTTGAACAAGGACCTTGTTTCCAATTACCTTTTTTTATGAAAGAAACATTAAAGACTAGATGCACATGTGAAGACGGAGGAAAATCCAATTTGTAATCCATACTTCCAATCCTTTCCAAAAACTTATAGGGATCATAGTACTTGGATGCTAATTTGTTGCCCTTTCTTGAGGGACATTTATTTGTATGGTTGTATCCTAAAAAATACTCAAACCCTGTCTTGAAATTTCCTTCCACTTTGATGGTGATATGATTTTTGTTTCATCCTATTTTGTGCTATAGTCAAGTTTCCTTTAAATATTTGGACAACCTCTTGTTGGTGCTCTATGTGATACTCCACTTCTTGAATATTAGCTTTCTCTTTCAAGGATGATGTGATGGATGGAATATGATAGCCACAAAGTGCCATAAATGGGGACATTTTTTATTTAGTATGGAAGGATGTTTTGTACCACCATTGTATCAAAGGAAACCACTTGACCAATTGGGTTTGTTTATCAAATTAAAATAAATTAAGATACCCTTCTATATATTTATTCAAAATATTAGTTTTCCCATTAGATTGAGGATGATAAGAGGAGTTGTGAGCCAATTGAGTGCCCAGTTTTATTTTTCCAAATTTAAAAAAAATAAATTGGATCTCTATCACTTACAATAATCATGGGGATTCCATGTATATTTTGAACTATTTCCATTAATGTTACAAGTATTGTACTTCCTTTGAAATAATGAGAATGCACGTGAAAATAGGCATACTTTGTGAGTAAATAAACCACTACCATGTGACTTTGTTTCCTTCATACTTTAGTATTCTTGTGATAATATCCATTGAGACCTCTTCCCAATGCTAACTTTTTAGGGGTAATGGTTGTAGAAGATACGATCTCTTAATTGCCTCTTTCATATTCTTTTGGGAAACCAAAGATTCTAATAGAAACTCTTGTAAATTAATTTTAGTATTTTCCATAAAAAATCCTTCTTTATCCTATGGCAAGTTTTCAAGAACATTAAATGTCTATAGGAGAAGTGTGCAATTCCAAAAGGACCTTCTGTTTGATTTGGGAATTCTTACATAAAAATAGGCAATCTAGGTACGATAATGATTCATTATTTCATACAAATTTACTTGATGCATTAGGGTCCTCTTGTTGTTGTTGAATTATTTTGCATGCCTTTTGATCTCTCTTCCATTCTATCTTTTCCTATTTGACACAATCAAATTACATAATGGAAATAGCACAAAATAAACCCTCTATGCCTTTTCTTTCCTTGGTCAAATTGCATCTGCCACCGCATTTTATTTTCCTTTTTGTTGATAATTTTAAAGTTATAAACTAGCATATTTGTAACCCATTTTCTTGATCTTATAAAGGTAATAGGTGTTCCAAGGACTACTTGAGACTATCATGATCTATTCTTACGTTAAAGTGTCTTCCTATTAGGTAAGAGTGCCATTTCTTAGTTGCATTCAGTATGGACAACATTTATTTTCCATAAATTAGTTCGAGTAAGTAATTTCCTTTAAGTTGGTAACTCAAAAAGGAAAGGACCTTCCTTTGTTAAAAATTTGCATGGATTCAATGCCCCGAGGAATCACATTCCATAATAAAGGTTATTTTGTAGTTAGGCATGGGTAATAAGTTATACACATAACCTCTTTAATTTTTTCATAAGATTTGGTACGTTCTTAAGTCCAAGAACATGCCTCCATTTTCAATAAAAATGTTAGAGGTTCTACTATTTGACCATCATTTTCGATTAACTTGTGGTGATATCTTGTTATTCCTAAGAATCCTCTAATCTTATTAAAGGTTTTGGGAATTGACCATCCATCATAGCTTTAATTTATTTAGGGTCCACTTTAATACCTTCATGATATACAATATGACCCAATCATTCCACTTTATAAACCCTAAAATATCACTTAAAAGGAATGTCATATAGTTGCTTCTCCTTCAATAATTTTAATACCATGTCAACATGTTGTACATGGTCTTCCTAAGATTTGCTTAAATTATCGTATCATCAAAAAAATACTAACATACATTTTCTGAGGAAGGGTTTTAAATGATAATTCAACAAGCTTTGAAATGTGGAAGGTGCATTGGTAAGTCCAAACATTATCACCAAAAATTCATAATGATATTCATGTGTTCTAAAATATATTTTTTGAATGTCTTCTTTCCTGATTATGATTTGATGATATCCAATATGGAGATCCATCTTGGTAAAAAAAATTGCTTCATGCAATTCATCTAATAATTCATCAATGATATGAATACGAAACTTATCCTTAATGGTCATCTTGTTGATCTCTCTATAATTTGGACACATATGCCATGAACCATCCTTTTTGTGAAACATCACCACTAGTGTTTGGAGAAGTCACTCTGGATAGGATGAATGATACCAACATATAACATTTCTTGAATCATATTCTCAAACTCACTCTTTTGTGCATATGCGTACATATAATTTTTTTACGTTAGGTGGTACAGTTATTGTTTGCAAGTGAATAACATGGTCATGATCTCGAGTAGGTGGAATACCTTTAAGCATCTCTATAAATAGTTCAGAATTATTATCGATAACTCTTTAGAGATCCATTGGACTAGAGTGTATATATGCTTGAACATCTGGCGAGAACAATTGTGCAATTAGACAACAATGTCTCTTTTTAAGTAATTTGGTCATGTTGTTAGAGATGGTCACTTTAGAGGGTTTCCATTGAATACCTATGAGTTCATTTTCCTTACCTTACAAGGTTAATCTATTGAAAAGTTCTAGAGAAGTTAGAGCCATGGATCCCATTGATTTTAATCATTGGACGCCTAATACAATATCAACACCACACGTTTAGAATGAAATCATTGGAATATCCAATAAATACTCCCCCTATAGTAATCTTAATACTATGGAAATTTCCAATTTATGGTACATCCATCTGCAATCATTACTTCAAACTCTAGTGTTGGATATCTAAATTAAATGAGAAGTTTGACTAATTTGCAATTAATGAGGTTATGGGTACTACCATAATCCATTGACACTGTTACTTTTTATTTTTGATATATCCTTCTATCTTGAGAGGTTGAGGAGTGATAGTGCTGACCAATGCATGAAAATTTATGGTTAGAGTAGTATCTTCTAGTTCTACATCTTGAGAGCATTCTAGTTTTGGATCTTCTTCATCTTCATAATCTATATAAAACATTATTCTCATTGCACTTATTCCCTTTACTGTACTTGTTATCACAATTGAATCAAAGTCCCTATATTCTTGTTTCCTCCACTTGATAAGTCATCAAACTTGCACAATGAATGAGTTTTGAGGGGTCAATTACCTCTCTATAGGTGTTAGTGGTAGCCCTTCTAGTAGCCATATTTTTACTTTCATCTTTCCTTGCCAAACTAAAATATTTTTCCATTGATTTAGGTTCAAAGAGACATAAATCATGCTGAATGATCTCCTTTAATGTGTGCATAAATATATCCAACAACTTATAATCTACTATCTTCTTCACATTAAGGCTCAACTTTTGAAATTTCTTAATGTACTTTGTAACCAAACCTATTTTCTTGATATTAAATTGTATACACAAGGTGTTTCTCTTAATATCCCCTTAATGTGCTATCAATTCATTCGTAAATACAAACCAAGAGATAATATACTTTTTTGATGATCATAAAGCCATTGTTACCACACAATTTGATCAAGTTCTAGATACAATGACACACTAGTTACCTTTTCTAATGTTGGCACTTGGTGTAGATGAAAGAATTGATCTATCTGAAATATCTATGTTGTGGGATCATTACCATGAAATTTATTCATTTCTATATTGAGAATGAATTAGTTCCCTGGTATCAATTTGAACGCATGATTAGGTGGATATAGGATTAATGAGTGATAAGGTTTTCCAGACTCAAGGCTCTTATTCTTTGAGTATGAAAATATTTTATCCTGAGGTGAATGGGACTCTACCATATTATTCTCTTTATCCTCTTATTGACGAGTTCTTTCTTGGTAAGTGAACAACTTATATACTTCAAAGATTAAGGTTCTTTTTGATATCAACTTGGATACCCCCTTTGAAAAATTGGATTCATCCTTATTTACAATATTCATGATTTCAAATTATTGTGGAAAAATGGCCTAAGTATGGGAAACCCTTCCTTTCCTTGTAGGTTGTAGGTGAGGCAAAATTATAAATTGATGGTTAGTAAGTAAAATAAATAATGCTAAAGATATTAAAGGAACACCAACTAATATAATGACTACATGGGATACAAAATTTCCATAAATGAGATAAAAACACAACAAACTGACGATCTTCAACCAGATTTTTCCAAATGGTAAATCTTGAATACAATGGGGTTACCTAGGATAATTATGCTTGCAAATGGTAGACAACACTCCTTTGGGAAGTGATAGGCTATCCATATACCTTATTAATTCCAATAGGGCATCTAGCTTATAGTACATTTAATTATTAACCCGAGGTTGGTATGCTTGCAAGGTATCATGCAAATTATATAAAGATCTTTAGTAGCAAGTCCAATTTTGAATTATATTATGCTTCTACAACTTACCCAGAAACCCAATTATTATCTTAATAAAGTAAAATTGAAAGAAATTAAAAGAAAACAATAAACTCAACCATGAAAGCAAAGAACATTCAAACATGCATTTATCATTAACCACGTGATTAGTTGCATACCGATTCATTGGTGCAATTACATCTATGTAGTAAGTAACTCATTAATAGTTATGTAGCAAAGTGTGCCTAACAGTTCTATAGCAAAGTGTCATTAATAGTTCTATAGCAATATGATTCTGTAGCAATAATATACAATATAATAAAAGATAGTGCAATAATCTAAATTGTAATTAACTGAACAAAATAGTAAACAATACACAACATCTACTGGTAGAGAGTGGATCCTTCCTTTGTACACCAAGCCAAAATGATTTCAATAGATAATTGCTCAACTCAATAGTAATATTTCTCAAGAATTCATAAACAGATCCAATGGGATTGATTTATTTTATTATTAGAAATATAGTTTTACATAATTTATCTTCTATCCTATCTTCGTTTCAGGAAATAAGTCATGTCCCTTTTATATGCACAATCCCATAAAAATATATTAAATACAGTTAACAAAAATGCGCTTGAGAATCAAATATTCTCAAGTTGTTGTTGTAATAAACAACATAACTATAAAAGCAGATTAATCAAATTATACTTGGAATAACCAAATTAGTTCACCCCTTTCATATATCCAATATTATTAAAACAAGATTGAAATAGTTCAAATCACTAGAATATATGTTTTGCTGCTTGAAACAACCAAGTGCATGACAATACCAAGATACATAGTCGATAATGGAATTATCGAAAAAAACAAGATGCATGACAACGATGACATATTCATGAGACAATATATCAATTTGGAAACATTCCTTAGTAGCAATGTTTCAAATGGAGTTGTAGCAATTAGGGTTCTACATCAACATTAACTTAGATCAAGTTGCAACAATAAGAAATTCACAGCAAAAGGATTTGTAACACCTTGGTTTTGACCCCGTTTGCATTAAATGTACATGATGCATATATTGTAATGGATCATGGTGTGGAGCTATAGGAAAATGCGCCACCATTGATTGTCGTATTATGTTTCAGCGATGCCGATGGTATTTTGTGCTAACCAGGCACGTTATAATGTTGGACACCATGTATATATGCAAAATTAATTAAAATAACCACAACCATCTATGTCGATGCAACAAAAATGAAAAGGGCATGATTTCCTAAGGTTAAGGGGGGGGAATGTCTAACCCTTGGGAGCCATTGGGGAAGAGCCAAGTGTCAATTGATAAACCCATATAGGTGTCAAACATCTTGTTTGTCTTACTCACCTTTTTCCTTTGTTTCATCCACCAACCTTTTTAATTCTGCAGGAGTTTGTTGGGTATTTATTACCCTTGGGGGAACGTGTGCATGTGTAGTCGTGTGGTTGGCAGGACTGTCAGTCCTTTGACCACACGCATACTCCACCAAGGGAGGTCATTCCACACTCACGTAGGGCACTCGTTTTCCTCATGCAGACAGGCATTCCCGACGGCTCTCCTTCCCCGATTTTGCTATGTGTAGTTTCTCTTCACGTTTGTGGGTCTGGGTATGTGAATCTGCCTTCACGCAGGTCGCATTCCTTCCCTCATGCAACTGAGAGACCACTGTTGGTTTCCCCATGAATTTTGGGTTGTCGTGGGTTGTTGTTGAGTCGATTTGGCCACGATAGGGCCAAGAATGACTCTGGAGTCATTCTAATTGGTTTGAGTTGTGTATTACCCAATCCGGTTTTGCTATGTGGTGTTTCCCTTAAATCCAAGAGCTGTGAATTTTTGTGTTTAGGATGTGTGTGTGCACAATGGTTGATCCTTGGACTGTTTGGGAGTGGAAGTGGAGCATGAGCATGCTTGATAAACATAGTGTGTGTAGGGGCCTCATGGGCAAAGCTAGAGGTCTGGATTTCTTCTCTACACCCCCTGAATAGCACTGGAAGGGAAGTCATGGCCTGAGGGACTGCGCAACAGAGAAGGGGATGATTCCTTGTGTTGGGTGTGTGTGGATGTCTTAGAAGTTAGGCTAGCTTTGGTGCAGGTGTCCTTAGCTCTTCAGTGATCCCACTAGCTTAGCAACCAATGTTTCCAACTCCTGATAGCCTAATAAACCCAACTTTGTTGGCTTCGCTATGTAATTTTGTGTAACCTTGTCCTGATAAACCCAACCATGTTGGCTTGGCTGAGTTGTGAGCCTGTATTGTTGGCTTGGCTATGTATTGTTGGCTTGGCTATGTATTGTCGTGTATCCTTGGCTACGTGTGAGCTTGCTAGTTTCCCCTTACTCCTTGTGGAATCATTCCTAGCTCGAGGGTGGTAGTGTTGCTGAGAGATTGATGAACAGACTGGCCTATGGTTGGGTGGAACGTTGCAACGACGTAGCTGGTTGCGGGATGTGATTTTCTGAAGATAAGTATTCTTGTGCGTAAACCTTTGCAACTGTATTGTGTTATAAATGAACATGATGAATGCTAATTGTGTGAATGAATTTAATTCCACTGTTTGATAGTCATTTATGCATCTGTGTCTATTATTGGTTGAATGCATTTTTTATTTTTATTTTTATTAAGATGTTCATGGGGTTGGTTTTTCCGGGTGCTTAGTTAGCATGTTTAGTTGCGTCCTCTTCGTCGGTCGGAGGGTTGGGGACGTGAGAACTTGGTATCCGAGCATCTGGGTTGTAGCAGTGGGCCTTTATGGGCCAAGAACACTCAGCTAATAGAGAGCTGAGTAACCTCTGTTGAACCCAGCGACAGACAAAGAAAATTTGGAAAATTTCCTTAAGTATGGGATATTCCCCATGTTGGCTGAGTTCGTTTGAATGGATCCGCTACGACAGCTGCTTTCACCAAAATTCATCGATGCAGTGGAGCTGTCGGTATATTCTTTCCGTAGCGGTGGTTGTAACTTGGGGATCAAGTCGCAACGACGACTGAGTTCCCAGAGAAAGAGCTATGGTAGTGGTAGGGAGAAGGAATTGGAGCTGCTACGATGGGGAGTTCGACGAAATGTGAGCCAGCGATGATAGATAATCGATGGGGAAGCCGTAACGTCGGCAGGAAAAAGAGGAAAATTTTCCCTGGAAGAAATTTTCTCAGAAATATTTCGAGTGTTGGCCAGCGGCAGAAAATTGAAGTCCGAGCTGCAACGATGGAGGGTGCGAAAACAATTGTTGGAGCCGCTACGACGGGAAAAGATAAGGATCGATCCGCTACGGCAACGTATGAAAAGGAATGACGGAGCCACAATGATGGCTGACAGATGAAAATAGTGCCAATGCTCGTCGGTTGGACCGAGCTGACGTAGCGGGATGAAATCTAGGAATTCTTCGGTAAAGTGATGGATAGAACTTAAGTTTTGAGCCACTACAACGACGGCTGAAGTAGGAAGTTTTGCTGATGGAGGCGGACGAAAGTTGATGATCGAGCCGCTACGGTGGACATAAAGTAGAGTTTGAGCCGCAACAGTGGCTGGTGGAAAAGGAAGAAAAAGCCGGCGGGTGAGAAATGAATATGGAGCCACTACGACGGATAGAAAACAAGGACCGAGCCATTGTAGTAGGTGAAAGTCTAAAATTTTTTCGATGCAGCGGGTGAAAAATTTTGAAAATTTGCTGAATCAGAGAAATTCAACAGGGTTTTTCAGTGGGATTTCAAGTGTCAGAAAAATGGAAAATGGTAGTGGGGTTATGCACTAGATTGCGTGAAATTGAAGGGGGCGAGTCCCCTTGACCCCCGTCGTTCCCCTTCAGACAGTCATTCTTTGGGAAAGAAAATTTTATGTTTTGACAAAATTGTCAATGTATGATTTTTCCAAGTAAAGGTAAGTAATGTATAATTCATGTGAATGTTATGTGGCTAACAGTTGTATGTATTAACACATTTTGCAGAATTATAGCCACTTTCCAAGGCAGTGTTCTAGGTAGTGCAGTTTGGTAAGGTAAGTTTTGGTTTATCCATGAGAACCCAGGATGGATATGATGCACGGGATTCCTACAAATGTGTGCGAGATGCCATGGGGGAAAATGCCAGAGTTGAAAATGATGATATAGAATCTAATGGAAGGATATTTCAGGAGACTCCGCCGGACATTGTAGCTACCATGAGAAGCTTGATTAAATCCTCGGAAGAGCAGCATCAGTTGAATGCTGTATTATTGCAAAGTTTGACTGACTTGCAAAGAAAGATGGACTCTGGGCATGGTACAACAAAACTAGAAGGAAGTAAGAGCAGTACCAGAAGAAGAAGAAGGAATTCTAGTAGATCATCTGACTCAGAAGAATCCAGTGGGGATTCGGGCTCTTCTTCTCGCAAAAGAAAGAGAAAGAGGCACCACAGGGATTGCTCTCAAAATGAATTTAAGAAGGCTAAACCTCCTATGTTTGATGGTGAGGTAAAGACTGGACAAGAAGTTGAAGCTTGGCTTCTTGGGATACAGAAGCATTTCCAAGTTCAGGATTATTCAGGAAACATGAAGGCAAGGGTTGCCATATTCAATCTAAATGGGAGGGCATCCATTTGGTGGGAGCACCTCAGACAGGTAAAGAGGATCAACGAAAGAAGGCTTAAGTGGAAGCAATTCAAGAAGTATTTCAAGCAAAAATACCTCTCTTATAGGTATTATGATGACAAGATTAAGGAGTTCCATGAGCTAATATTGGGACAACAGACCATGGAAGAGTATGCCAACACTTTCTTGGAGTTGTTGAAGTGTGTCAGGTACATCAGGGATGAAAAAGTGAAGATCCAATGTTTCCTGAGTGGATTGCCTCAGTCTTACAAAGACATAATTGAGTTCTATGAGCCTAGAACCCTGGAACTAGCAATTAGGAAAGCTGAGTACTGCTATGAGCAAAGCAGGGGAAAGCCCGATTACCATAAGACATGGAAGGATAAAAGGAATGAGAAGTCTGATCAAAGGAAGAAAGGTTTCAAACCTTCTAACTTTAGGAATCAACAGAAGCAACCATCACAAGCTGAGAAGCAACCAGCCAAAGTGATGGGAGAAAAGCCTAAAGATCCTCAGCAGAATAGAGAACCTATTCGATGTTGGAAATGTGGAGGACCCCACATGCACAGGAATTGTACACTCAAGAATGAGAATGAAAGGCCAACTTACAAAATTCAAGAAGCAGAAACAGTGGGTCAAGTAGCAAGGGACGTACCTAGGATTCAATCAGCACTGGAGGACCGCTAGGCAGATCACCAGTCAACTGTGGTTGAAGTTGCAGGTGAGATTGTTGAGCAATCTGTTTCTATTTTGATTGACCATGGTTCTACTCATAGTTACATTACCCCTAGAGGAGTGGAGATTTGTGCTTTTAAGAAAGTAAATCATAGCAAATCTTGGTTAGTTCAGATAACCACTGGGACCAAGAGAAAGGTTAGTGAAGTTGTAGAGATATGTCCATTGGTCATGAATGGATTGGTCACTTGTGTAGATCTGAATGTTCTACCACTTGGTTCCTATGGTGTTCTCATTGGAATGGATTGGTTAGAAGCTCACAGAGTAAAGCTTGAATGTTATAGTAAGGCTTTTGAGTGCTTGGATGAAGAAGGAAACTCAAGGGTTGTAACATGCATTCCAAAGGTGATTTCTATAAGGCATATTTCAACAATGCAATTGAAGAAGTTCTATAGGAAAGGTTTATAGTTGTATGCAGCTCATATTTTGGAGGAAACATAGAATGAAACTCATAGATTGGAGGAATTTCATGTGTTGTAGGAATTTAGGGATGTTTTCCTTGATGAGATTCTAGGGCTTCCTCCAAAGAGAGACATTGATTTCACAATTGAACTTGTGCCAGGAGCAACACCAGTGTCCAAGACACCCTATAGAATGAGTACACCTGAGATGCTAGAACTGAAAATGAAACTGCAATAATTGTTGGAGAAGAAGTGTATCAGGCCGAGTGTGTCTCCTTGGGGAGCACCAATTTTATTTGTAAAGAAGAAAGATGGCACACTCAGGTTGTGTATTGATTACAGATAGCTGAACAAATTCACAGTGAAGAATAAATACCCTTTGCCTAGGATTAATGACCTCTTTGATCAAATGAGAGGAGCAAAGGTATTTTCCAAGATTGACTTGAGGTCTGGTTACCATCAGGTGATGAAGAAATTCATAAGACAACCTTCAGAACAAGGTATGGACATTACGAGTTTGTAGTGGTACCATTTGGTCTCACAAATGAACCAGCTGCATTTATGTGCCTTATGAATAGTTTCTTCAGTAGGTATTTGGACAAGTTTGTTCTTGTCTTCCTTGATGACATCCTTATTTATTCTAAGAATGAGGAAGAGCATGCAGAGCAGCTGAGGTTAACATTGCAATTTCTCAGGGAGCATCAGTTGTATGCAAAGTTGAGCAAATGTGAATTCTATAGAGATAGAATTCAGTATTTGGGTCACATTATTTCAGAAGAGGGAATATCTATAGACCCTAAGGAGATTGAAGCCATTATGAATTGGCCTACTCCGAGGAATGTGACAGATGTAAAATATTTTATTGGACTTGTAGGATATTATAGGAGATTCATTGAAGGATTCTCTAAGGTTGCACATGCCATCACTTCCTTGCAAAGGAAGGGTATAAGGTTTGAATGGATATCGAAGTGTGAAGAAAGCTTCCAGCAGTTGAAGAATCTTCTCACAAGTGCGTCAGTCTTGAAGATTACAGACCCATAAAAGGATTTTATGGTGTGTACTGATGCATGCGGAAAAGGGCTTGGAGGAGTCCTTACGCAAGACAACCACATGATATGTTATGAGTCAAGAAAGTTGAAGGAGCATGAGAAGAACTATGCCACTAATGATCTAGAGCTTGTAGCCATATTACATGCTCTCAAGATGTGGAGGAATTACTTGATGGGCAGGAGATTTGAGCTGACATACCATTGTGGTATGAAGTACTTGTTTGATCATCCAACGTTAAATGTTAGACAAGATAGATGGCTGGAGTTGTTATGTGAGTTTGATTTTGAAATCAAGAACATAAATGGAAAAGAGAATAAGGTAGCTGATGCATCAACAGGAAGGTGCAGGAAATGCATATGGCATCTATTAGTATTTTCCAGCCCAATTTGGGACAATGGATTGTTAATCATGTAATGCCCCGGTTTTGACCCCGTTGCATTAGATGTACATGATGTATATATTAAATGATCATGGTGCGGAGCTAAAGGCCAAGGCCCCACCATTGATCGGTTATGTTATGTTTTGGATTTGAATTTGTCACCGATGGTATATCGGGGCATGCAGCATATATTATGATGGTCATCATATAAATACACATCTATAATTAATTAAATGAACCCGACCAGCTATGATCGCGGCAACTAAATCAAAAGGGGCATGATTTTCACAAGGATAAGGATGTGGGGAAATTTGTCAAACCTTGGCCAATGAGAGAAAAATACCCATGTGTCTTCTTCCCTTTGTTTTATTCCAACCACTTTCATTAAGAAAGGCTGCTGGTGGTTGAGGCAGTTATGATCTTTGGGAGTGGGGTGGCAGGACTGTCAGTCCTCACCCACACGCACACTCCACCCACATCGTTTGACTTCACAATGGCAAGGGAAAAACCTTCACACACATCCCAATTCGCGCCCTCACGATTTTGCTGATCATTCCTCATGCACAGGCTCTTGGCGGTTTGGTCTCACACAGACATTTTCTTCTCTCCCCGACGGTGCTGAAGACTCACGCACGCCCAATTTCGTGTCCTATCTGTGCTCTGTTCGTTCTCCACCATTGTCGGTTCGTTATTCTTCTCACGCACCGGATTTTCCTGGTTTTACCACGCAGTTTTTCCTCTGCGGACGTGAGAATGGTGTGGCTCCGTTCCTTACTCACGGGCTGATTTGTGGGTTCGTCACTGTGGATGTTCACGCACCGGTCGAAAAACTGTAAATTCGCCCCCAGTATGGTCTGCGTACGTTTTTTTTTTCCCCAGCAGCTTCGATTGTGTAAAACGGACAACTGTTTTCCCTGTATATGTTGGTAATGTATGATTTACATTTCGGGACTGTTGTTCTTTCCCCATGTCCACTGATACGTTTGGGGCTGAGTAATCCACTTGGGATTCGTTTTTCGCTGTTTAAGCTGTGACAGCTGATTTGATTTCATGTGTACAATGGTTTGTCTTCGGATTGTGTTGGGAGCAGGGATGGGGGCTTGGTTTGCTTGATAAACCTGGTGGCTGGAACCCACATAGACAGAGCTAGAGGGCTGACCTTCTTCTCCATCACCCCTGAATAGCACTGGAAGGGAATGCATGACCTGAGGGACTGTGTAGCAGAGAAGGGACTGATTCCTTGTGTTGGGTGTGTTTGGGTGTCTTAGAGGTCAGGCTAGTTCTGGTGTAGGTGTTCTTGGCTCTATAATGAGCTCACCAGCTTAGCATTTAGCCTTTCCCAACTCCTTAATGGCCTGATAAACCCAACGGTGTTGTCTTGGCTATGTTTTGTATATCCCTGGATATGTGTAAGCCTGCTAGTTCCCTTATTCCTTGGAGAATCATGCCCAGCTCGGGGGTGGTAGCGCTGCTGAGAGATTAAGGAGCACGCTGGCCTATGGTTGGGTGGAACGTTGCAGCGACGTAGCTGGTTGCGGATCGAGTTCATCATAAGATAAGTGATTTTGTCCATTTTACTTCTGGAACCATAATTTTTGTTAATGAAATTGATGAACATGTTAAATGAATACATGCATGTATGAATGTTGTTGTTTTTCGCTGTGTATGATGACTAAATTGCATCTGTGCGTGTTCTAGTTCAAATCATTTTATTTCAGCATTCTGTTTCAGTCCTTTTATGCATGTACATGTTCATGGGGGTTGGTACCCCTGATGGTTAAGGCCATGGAGATCGCGTCCTCTTTGCCGGTCGGAGGCTTGGGGACGTGACAGTATGGTATCAGAGCTCATGTTGCAACATGAGCCTACATGAGCCTTGAAGGATTGCAGTGACAGAGGCAACGTTTCTTCTACCCAGCAGCAAGCAGTGGAAGACTGTAAAAAATTCAAAATTTTTGTTGAAGTGTTGAACAGTCGAGCCATTAGCAGAATTGACTTCCGCCGTTGGAGAAGGGTTAGCGGTTTCCCGCCCGCCGTTGCGGAAGTCCAAACCGTTAAGTCTTCCGACGGGGAAGAATTTAGAAAATGGTCCAAGTGTTGGAATAGTCGGAAGAGCCAGCGGAAAAACTTCCGCCGTTGTGGAAGAGTTCGCGAAGTGAACTTCCGCCAATCGGAAGAGAAAGTGGTTTCATGTCCACCGTTGCAGAAGTCCAAACCGTTAAGTCTTCCGACGGGGAAGAAAATCGCGGGAGCTTTCCAAGTGATTTGACGTCAATCGAAAGAGAAAAGTGATTGAGCGTCCGCCGTTGCAGAAGCCAAAGTCATTTGGATTCCGATGATAAAGACCTCTGACGCTGGAACAGTTTGGAGAAAGCCATGAAAAGTTCGTCTAAGTGTTCCGTATCAGAACAATTAGCGAAAGGGACTTCCGCCGTTGCGGAAGTCAAAAGCTCTAAGGCTGCCGACGCCAATCGGGAGAAGTTAAGGTTTGGCGAGCCGCCATTGCGGAAGCCAAATTCATTTGGCTTCCGATGTCAGAAGTCTGCCGGCACCAAAAAGTTAAAAATTTTCTCCAAGTAAAGAGCGGCCGTCAGAAGGAGTTGGCCTTTGGTGTGTCGCCGTTGCGGAAGCCAAAGTCATTTGGCTTCCGATGTGCAAAGACCGCCAACGCCTGAAGTGGAAATTTTCTAAGTAAACAGCCGCCAGTCGGAAGAGAAAGTGTTTCGTGAGCCGCCGTTGAGGAAGCGAAAGTGCTAAGAATTCCGACATGGAAAGACAGCCGAGAGCCGATTCTGTGCAAGGAAATTTTGAATTTCCCATGGGATTTATCAGCAGATTTCGACTGTTTTCAGTGGGATTTTCAAGCAGTTTTCCAGTGGATTCTCATGGACTGAGAAGGAGAGAAGTGGCAGCGAGAAGTTCCCATAAGGGGGTAAAGCCCCTCGACCCCCGTCGTCCCCCTCAGATAGACACTCTTTGATGGAGAAAATTCTATGTTTTGGGAAACTCTTAATTTATAATTTTCCAAGAGAAGGTAAGTAATGTTGGTTTATATCAATATTATGCATCTAACAATTGTGTTACTAACACATTGCAGAGTCATAGTCACCTTCAAGGGAAGTATTCCAGATAGTGCATTTGATAAGCAAGTGGTGGTTCAGTATGAGAACTCATGATGGGTATGATGCTCGGGATTCTTACGAGCAAGCAGAAGATGCCATGGGAGAAAATGTACGTAATAGAAATGACGACATAGAGTCTAATGGAAGGAGATTCTGAGAGACACCGTCAGATGTTGCAGCCACTATGAGAAGCTTGATTAAGGCCCAGGAAGAGCAGCATTAGTTGAATGCTGCAATGTTACAGAGCTTGACAGACTTGCAGAGAAAGATAGAGTCTAGGCGAGGTACAACAAGACCGGAAGGTAGTGAGAGCAGCACTAAGAGAAGGAGAAGGAATTCTAGTGGATCATCTGATTCCGAAGAATCCAGTGGGGATTCAAGCTCTTCTTCTCATAAAAGGAAAAGAAAGAGACACCATAGGGATCGCTCTCGTGATGAATTTAAGAAAGCTAAACCTCCTACATTTGATGGTGAGGTAAAGACTGGACAAGAGGCTGAAGCTTGGCTTCTTGGGATAAAGAAGTACTTTCAAGTGCATGATTATTCAGGAAACATGAAGGCAAGAGTTGCCATATTCAACCTGAATGGAAAAGCATCCATTTCGTGGGAATACTTCAAGCAAGTAAAGAGGATCAGTGAAAGGAGACTTAAGTGGAAACAATTCAAGAAGTATTTCAAGCAGAAATACCTCTCTGACGGCTATTATGATGACAAGATTAAGGAGTTCCATGAGCTGAGATTAGGACAACAGACCATGGTAGAGTATGCTAATAAGTTTTTGGAATTGTTGAGGTATGTCTGGTACATCAGAGAGGAGAAAGTGAAGGTTCAGCATTTCCTGAGGGGATTACCTCAGTCTTACAAAGATAGAATTGAGTTTTATGAACCTAGAACTTTTGAAGAAGCAATAAGGAAAGCTAAGTATTGTTATGAGCAAAGCAAAGGTAAGCCGGATTACCATAAGGCATGGAAGGACAAGAAGAACAAGAAGTTTGACCAAAGGAAGAAAGGTTTCAAACCTTCTAATTTCAGAAACCAGCAAAAGCAGCCATCTCAAGCTGCGAGTAAACCAGTTGGAGTGATAGGAGAAAAGCCTAAGGATCCACAACAGAATAGAGGACCACTTCAATGTTGGAAATGTGGAGGACCCCACATGCGCAGGAATTGTCCACTCGAGAATGAGAGTGTAAGACCAGCTTATAACGTTCAAGAAGCAGAAACAGTGGGTCAAGTAGCAAGGGCAATTCCTAGGATCTATGCAGCACTGGAGGACCGTCAGGAAGATCACCAGTCAGCTGTGGTTGAAGTAGCAGGTAAGATTGTTGAGCAATCTGTTTCTATTTTGATTGACCCTGGTTCTACTCACAGTTACATTACTCCTAGAGTAGTGGAGATTTGTGCTTTTAAGAAAGTAAAGCATAGGAAATATTGGTTAGTTCAGCTAGCCACTGGAACTAAGAGAAAGGTCAGTGAAGTGGTAGAGAAATTCCCATTGGTCATGAATGGATTGGTCACTTGTGTTGATCTGAATGTTCTACCGCTTGGTTCCTATGATGTTCTCATTGGAATGGATTGGTTAGAAGCTCACAGTGTGAAGCTTGACTGCTACAATAAGACTTTCGAATGCATGAATGAAGAAGGGAACCTAGTAGTTGTGAAAGGTATTCCAAAGGTGATTTCAGTAAGGTAGGTTTCAACAATGCAGTTAAAGAAGTTCTGTAGGAAGGGTTTCCAGTTGTATGCAGCTCATATTTTGGAAACATCAGGAGATGAAACTCTGAGGTTGGAGGACTATCAGGTGTTATAGGAATTCAGGGATGTGTTTCCTGATGAGATTCCAGGGCTTCCTCTAAAGAGGAACATTGACTTCACAATTGAACTTGTGCCAGGAGCAGCACCAGTGTCCAAGGCACCCTACAGAATGAGTACACCAGAGATGCTAGAATCGAAGATGCAACTGCAAGAGTTGTTAGAAAAGAAGTATATCCGACCGAGTGTGTCTCCTTGGGGAGCACCAGTTCTGTTTGTCAAGAAGAAAGATGGCACTCAGGTTATGCATTGATTACAGACATTTGAACAAGGTTACTGTGAAGAATAAATATCCTTTGCCTAGGATTGATGACCTCTTTGATCAAATGAGAGGAGCAAGGGTATTTTCCAAGATTGACTTAAGGTCTAGTTACCATCAGGTGAGAATCAAGGATGAAGACATTCATAAGACAACCTTCAGGACGAGGTATGGGCATTATGAGTTTGTAGTGGTACCGTTTGGTCTCACGAATGCACCAGCTACATTTATTTGCCTCATGAATAGTGTCTTCAGCAGGTATTTGGATAAGTTTTTGCTTGTTTTCCTTGATGAAATTCTCGTTTACTCTAAGAATGAGGAAGAGCATGAAGAGCATTTGAGACTGACATTGAGTTTGCTCAGGGAGCATCAGTTGTATGCAAAATTGAGCAAGTGTGACTTTTATAGAGATAGAATTCAGTATTTGGGTCACATTATCTCAGAGGAGGGTATATCTGTGGACCCTGAAAAGATTGAAGCCATTATGAATTGGCCTACTCCAAGAAATGTGACAGATGTAAGATCTTTTATGGGACTTCCAGGATACTACAGGAGATTCATTGAGGGATTTTCCAAAGTTGCACATGCTATCACTTCTTTGCAAAAGAAGGGGATGAAGTTCAAATGGACATCGAGATGTGAAGAAAGTTTCCAACGGTTGAAGAATCTTCTCACCAGTGCACCAGTATTGAAAGTTGCAGATCCAGAGAAAGATTTTGTGGTGTGTACTGATGCATGTGGACAAGGGCTTGGAGGAGTCCTTATGCAAGACAACCACGTGATATGTTATGAGTCAAGAAAGCTGAAGGAGCATGAGAAGAACCATGCCACTTGTGATCTAGAGCTTGCAGCCATAGTACATGCTCTCAAGATGTGGAGACATTACTTGATGGGCAGGAGATTTGAGCTCAGAACAGACCATTGTGGTTTGAAGTATTTGTTTGATCAGCCTACTCTGAATGCTAGGAAAGCAAGAT
>LPNX011031463.1:0-34451 GCA_001517045.1 Pseudotsuga menziesii | reverse complement strand
TTACAGGATTGCCGATGACTTGGAGACAACATGATTCCATCATGGTTGTGGTAGACAAGTTGACTAAGGCAGCACATTTTATACCAGTTAAGTCTACACATACGACGGATGACGTTGCAAAGATATTCATGAAGGAGATTTTCAAATTGCATGGATTACCGAAGGCAATAGTCTCTGATAGGGATGTCAAGTTCACTTCCAACTTTTGGAAGGGGTTGTTTGCAGACTTGGGTACAAAGATAAACTTCAGCACTACATACCATCCTTAGACAGATGGCCAGATAGAAAGAGTTAATCAGGTACTTGAAGACATGCTTCGCATGTACGTAATGGACAAACCAACCAAGTGGGAAGATTACTTGCACTTGGTAGAGTTTGCTTATAACAATGGACATCAGGCATCCTTGGGGATGAGTCCGTATGAGGCTTTGTATGGAAGAAGGTGTAGGACACCAGTGACTAGGGATAATCCAGTGAACATGATTGTGCTTGGACCAGAACTGCTCAAGGAAATGGAGCAAGAGGTCGTAAAGATCAGACAGAAGCTGAAAGCAGCACAGGACAGACATAAAAGCTATGCCGATAAGCATAGGGTGAACAGGGAGTTCAGTGTTGGGGATCATGTTTACCTCAGAGTGAGGGCAAGGAAGAGTTCCTTGAAGCTTGGAAGTTGTGCCAAGTTGTCACCAAGATATTGTGGGCCATTTGAAGTGCTTGAAAGGATAGGGCCAATTGCATATAGACTTGAATTGCCTGCTAGCACTAGAGCTCATAATGTTTTTCATGTTTCTTTGCTTAAGAGATATGTACATGATCCTAACCATGTGATAAATTGGGATGTGATTCAGGTGGAACCCGAGGGAGAGTTCCGAATCGAGCCAATGCGCATCCTCGACAGGAAGGTCACAATGCTCCAGAACCGAGCCATAGTTCAGGTAAAGGTGCAATGGGAGCACTTCGGACCTGAAGAGGCTACATGGGAGCTGGAGGATGCCATGCAATTGGCACATCCATTTTTGTTCAATTTTGCGGAACACTGAGGCGATACCAGTGTAGCATTTTATTCAATTTTGTAAAGCACTGAGGACAGTGCTATTGAAGGGGGAGGGGAATGTAATGCCCCAGTTTTGACCCCATTGCATTAGATGTACATGATGTATATATTAAATGATCATGGTGCGGAGCTAAAGGCCAAGGCCCCACCATTGATCGGTTATGTTATGTTTTGGATTTGAATTTGTCACCGATGGTATATCGGGGCATGCAACATATATTATGATGGTCATCATGTAAATACACATCTATAATTAATTAAATGAAACCGACCAGCTACAATCGCGGCAACTAAATCGAAAGGGGCATGATTTTCACAAGGATAAGGATGTGGGGAAATTTGTCAAACCTTGGCCAATGAGAGAAAAATACCCATGTGTCTTCTTCCCTTTGTTTTATTCCAACCACTTTCATTAAGAAAGGCTGCTGGTGGTTGAGGCAGTTATGATCTTTGGGAGTGGGGTGGAAGGACTGTCATTCCTCACCCACACGCACACTCCACCCACAGCATTTGACTTCACAATGGCAAGGGAAAAACCTTCACACACATCCCAATTCACGCCCTCACTATTTTTCTGATCATTCCTCACGCACAGGCTCTTGGCGGTTTGGTCTCACGCAGACATTTTCTTCTCTCCCCGACCGTGCTGAAGACTCACGCACGCCCAATTTCGCGTCCTATCTGTGCTCTGCTCATTCTCCACCATTGCTGGTTCATTATTCTTCTCACGCACCGGATTTTCTTGGTTTTACCACGCAGTTTTTCCTCTGTGGACGTGAGAATGGTGTGGCTCTGTTCCTTACTCACGAGCTGATTTGTGGGTTCGGCACTGTGGATGTTCATGCACCAGTCGGGAAACTGTAAATTCCCCCCCAGTATGGTCTGCGTACCTTTTTTTTTCCCCAGCAGCTTCGATTGTGTAAAACGGACTGCTATTTTCCTTGTATATGTTGGTAATGTATGATTTACATTTCGGGACTGTTGTTCTTTCCCCATGTCCACTGATACGTTTGGGGCTGAGTAATCCACTTGGGATTCATTTTTCCCTGTATAAGCTGTGACAGCTGATTTGATTTCATGTGTACAATGGTTGGTCTTCGGACTGTGTTGGGAGTAGGGATGGGGGCTTGGTTTGCTTGATAAACCTGGTGGCTAGAACCCACACAGACAGAGCTAGAGGGCTGGCCTTCTTCTCTATCACCCCTGAATAGCACTGAAAGGGAATGCAGAGCCTGAGGGACTGTGTAGCAGAGAAGGGACTGATTCCTTGTGTTGGGTGTGTTTGGGTGTCTTAGAGGTCAGGCTAGTTCTGGTGTAGGTGTTCTTGGCTCTGTAATGAGCTCACCAGCTTAGCATTTAGCCTTTCCCAACTCCTTAATGGCCTGATAAACCCAACTGTGTTGGCTTGGCTGTGTTTTGTATATCCCTGGCTATGTGTAAGCCTGCTAGTTCCCTTATTCCTTGGAGAATCATGCCTAGCTCGGGGGTGGCAGCGTTGCTGAGAGATTAAGGAGCACGCTGGCCTATGGTTGGGTGGAATGTTGCAGCGACGTAGCTGGTTGCAGATCGAGTTCATCATAAGATAAGTGATTTTGTCCATTTTACTTCTGCAACCATAATTTCTGTTAATGAAATTGATGAACATGTTAAATGAATACATGCATGTATGAATGCTGTTGTTTTCCGCTATGTATGATGATTAAATTGCATCTGTGTGTGTTCTAGTTCAAATCATTTTATTTCAGCATTCTGTTTCAGTCCTTTTATGCATGTACATGTTCATGGGGGTTGGTATCCCGGATGGTTAAGGCCATGGAGATCGCGTCCTCTTTGCCGGTCGGAGGCTTAGGGACGTGACAAATCATACCGATGGAGATGAATTGTATGAGCAGGTAAAAGACAAATTGCAGCATCAAATTCTTGAGAAGAGGTATGAGGGATATAAATTGGAAGAAGATGGACTTCTTACCTATAAGAACAGAGTCTATATTCCGAATGTAGTAGATTTGGGGAGATTTTTTATGGATGAGATCCATCAAGCTCCATATTCTGGTCATCCAGGATATCAGAATACCATTGCTACAGCCAAAAACCAGTATTTCTGGCTAGGAATGAAAAAGGACATGGCTCAATATATTTCAAGGTGCATGAAATTTCAGCAGGTAAAGGTTGAGCATCAACATCTCGCAAGTTTGTTGCAGCCTTTTCCAGTTCCAGAATGGAAATGGGAAGTTATTTCCATGGATTTTATTACAGGATTGCCAATGACTTGGAGACAACATGATTCCATCATGGTTGTGGTGGGCAAGTTGACAAAGGCAACACACTTTATACCGGTTAAGTCTATGCATAAGACCGATCACATTGCAAAGATCTTCATGAAGGATATTTTCAAATTGCATGAATTGCCTAAGGAAATAGTCTCTGGCAAAGATGTCAAGTTCACTTCCAATTTTTGGAAGGGCTTGTTTGTAGACTTGGGTATGAAGTTGAACTTCAACACCGCCTACCATCCTCAGACTGATGGTCAGGCGGAGAGAGTGAATCAAGTGCTTGAAGACATGCTTCGCATGTATGTGATGGACAAGCCAACCAAGTGGGAAGATTAATTACACTTGGTAGAGTTTGCTTACAACAATGGACAACAAGCATCCTTGGTGATGAGTCCATATACGACAGAAAGTGTAGGACACCACTGACATGGGATAATCCAATGAACAAGATTGTGCTTGGGCCAGAATTGCTCAAGGAGATGGAACAGGAAGTTGTAAAGATTAGGCAGAATCTGAAAGTAGCTCAGGACAGATAGAAAAGCTATGCAAATAAGCATAGGGTGAACAGAGAGTTCAGTGTTGGGGATCATGTTTACATCAAAGTGAGGGAAAAGAAGAGTTCCTTGAAGCTTGGAAGTTGTACCGAGTTGTCACCTAGATATTGTGGGCCATTTGAAGTGCTTAAAAGAATAGGGCTAGTAGCATATAGACTTGCATTTCCTGCTAGCACTAGAGCTCATAATGTTTTTCATGTTTCTTTGCTTAAGAAATATGTACATGATCCTAACCATGTGATAAATTGGGATGTGATTCAGGTGGAACCCGAGGGAGAGTTCCAAATTGAGCCAATGCGCATCCTTGACAGGAAGGTCACAATGCTCTAGAACCGAGCCATAGGGCAGGTAAAGGTGCAATGGGAGTAATATGGTCCTGAAGAGGCTATGTGGGAGCTAAAGGGTGCCATGCAATTGGCACATCCATTTTTGTTCAATTCTGTGGAGCACTGAGGCGATGCCAGTGTATCATTTTTGTTCAATTTTGTAAAGCACCGAGGATAGTGATTTTGAAGGGGGAGGGGAATGTAACACCCCGGGTTTGACCCCGTTTGCATTAAATGTATATGATGTATATATTGTAATGGATCATGGTGTGTATCTATAGGAAAATGCCCCACCATTGATTGTCATATTATGTTTTGGCGATGCTGATGGTATTTTGTGCTAACCAGGAACGTTACAATGTTGAACACCATGTACATATGAAAAATTAATTAAAATACCCACAACCAGCTATGTCAATGCAACAATAATGAAAAGGGCATGATTTCCTAAGGTTAAGGGTGGGGGGTGTCTAACCCTTAGGAGCCATTGGGGAACAACCAAGTGTCAATTGATAAACCCATCTAGGTGTCAAACATCTTGTTTGTCTTACTCACCTTTTTCCTTTGTATCATCCACCAACTGTTTTAATTTTGCAGGAGTTGGTTGGGTAGTTATTACCCTTGGGGGAACATGTGCATGGGAAATCATGTGGTTGGCAGGACTATCAACCCTTTGACCACACACATACTCCACCAAGGGAGGTCATTCCACACTCATGCAGGGCACTCATTTTCCTCATGCAGACATGCATCCACGACGACTAGTTTCTCTCCACATTTGTGGGTCTGGGTTTGTGAATCCACCTTCACGCAGGTCACATTCCTTCCCTCACGCAGCTGAGAGATTGCTGCTAGTTTCCCCATGAATTTTGGGTTGCTGTGGGTTGTTGTTGGTTTTTTTTGGCCATGATAGGGCCAAGAACGACTCTGGAGTCATTCTGCTCGGTTTGAGCTGTGTATTACCCAATCCGGTTTTGCTCTATGGTGTTTCCCTTAAATCCCAGAGCTGTGAATTGTTGTGTTTAGGCTGTGTGTGTTCACAATGGTTGATCCTTGGGCTGTTTGGGAGTGGAAGTGGAGCCTGAGAATGCTTGATAAACCTAGTGTGTGTAGGGGCCTCATGGGCAGAGCTAGAGGGATGGCTTTATTCTCTACACCCCTTGAATAGAATTGGAAGGGAAGTCATGGCCTGAGGGACTGCACAACAGAGAAGGGGATGATTCCTTGTGTTGGGTGTGTGTGGATGTCTTATAAGTTAGGCTAGCTCTGGTGCAGGTGTCCTTAGCTCTTTAGTGAGCCCACTAGCTTAGAAACTAACGTTTCCAACTCCTGATAGCTTGATAAACCCAACTTTGTTGTCTTGGCTATGTATTGTTGTGTAACCTTGGCCTGATAAACCCAACCATGTTGGCTTGGCTTAGTTGTGTATCCTTGGATATGTGTGAGCCTGCTAGTTTCCCCTTATTCATTGTGGAATTATGCCTGTCTCGGGGGTGTCAGTGTTGCTGAGAGATTGCTAAGCACACTAGCCTATGATTGGGTGGAACGTTGTAGTGACGTAGCTGGTTGCGGGACGAGCTTTTCTGAAGATAAGTATTCTTGTTCTTAAACCTTTGCAACTGTATTGTTTTATAAATGAACATGATGAATGCTAATGTTGTGAATGAATTTGCTTCCGCTGTTTGATAGTCATTTATGCATCTGTGTCTGTTATTAGTTCAATACATTTTTTTTATTTTTATTTTTATTAAGATGTTCATGGGGATGGTTTTTCCCGGGTGCTTAGTTAGCATGTTCAGTTGTGTCCTCTTCGTCGGTCGGAGGGTTGGGGATGTGATAGGATTTATTTGTGCAAATCACCGAGGACACATAACATTAGTTCCATAGTAGAGGAGGAACCCTGGTTTTAGGCTTGGTATCTAGTTCTATAGAAAGAGCTTTGGCACCATGTTCTGTAGAAATTTTTTTCCTGCATCTTAGCAAACACAATGCACCAATTAAATTCTAATTAATGAATAATTGATTACCTTTATATTGGAGGTTGAAAAGGGAACACTGATTGCAAAAAGTAAGGATAAATATCAATAAAAAGGATGAAAATATAATGAAGAAAGAGGTACATGAAAGGATGAAAATATTGGGGCCCATCATCTCCCACAGATGAAGGTGTTGTACATCCCTATGAAACTTGTACGCCAATTCAAGTCAGTTTAGAGTGCAGATCAGTGCAGATTGCTAAGATTGCAAGAGGAATGCCCACATTCCCATTATTCACAATACCCACCTTTTCTCTCAATATCATGCTAAAAATTCTCTTCTTCTTAAAGTGTCCATGTATACTGAGACATATACAAGGGTACATGAACCATATCAATGGAAAGGAAAATCTAAGCTCAGTCCAATTCTATCGACTTCCAAGAATACACTATGCATATCTCTCTACCCTCTTAAGTGCTTGTAGAAAATTAGCCTTATATGAAAGGATCCCTTTGCTTTTGTGATTATGTTATACATGCCCATCAGTGTTGACTCCAAAGTAATGATTTTATTTGCATATTTTAACCCAATCCAAACAACCATGGATCATTTCATGTTGATTTTCAAAGATATAGACAACTCTTTTAAGAAAAAAGATTAATCCCAAGAGAGCAACAAGTATAGACATAGTATTTCCATATTATCCATGAATCCAAAAATAGGAATTTTGTTCATTTGTTTCTACAAACCCTTGTGCTAGGTTCGACAAAATACGATTGTTCATAAAATATGTAAAGGATGTCAATTGAATGTCCCTTAGAAAGGGATTTGGATTCCACTTCGTGTGATGAAAAAGGACACAATCTGGTGTTCATACAACTCATACATCGTATTATTTCCTCATTATTGTAGGAAAAATAAGTCTTAAGAAATTATTCAAGATTTAAGAGATCATTGGGCCTCCCTTCTACCAAGGCGTCAACCAAAAACAACATTTTTATTTCTTCAATTGCAATTTTTCTTCTTTTAATTTCTTAACCTCTTTTTCCAATTTGGATTGTTTCTTCATTTATTCCTTAAAATTTGTCCACCATATTCTATCATAAGCATATAATTATACCCATTGTTCTCTCAAGGTCTTGATTCTCAGTTCATACTCTTCCAAAGATATTACCCCTTTGTCATGAATTTAAATAACATGTTTCCATCTAACCAAGTATGCTTTCAACTGTTGTGTTTTCAAATAATCATTTGGCTATGTATGGATGCCTACAAATAAACTAGTAGGTTTGGTATAAGTTTCAATAGCTTTCATAGAAAAAGTATCAATTATTGAAATTGATGATTATTATTACTGACAAACGCTGCAACAATTTCTTTATCAGTTTTGTTAACCCTAACTACATCTTATTTATCAAGATCAACTTCTATACTAGCAATGTCAAGAAGGATCTCAGTAGCTAATCTAGTGAGGATAGTAATATGAGAAATAATATTTCATCTATTGTAACATTCAATACATTTTATTCTTATGTAAAAATGGGTTGCTTTATTGCTTCCGTAGAAGTGGAGAGATTCACTTCTTCCATAGCAATCGTCTAGACAGTTTGGTCACCTTCATGCGAAGTAGAATGCGACCTTACACTTTCTTCAAGTACTTGGAATAGTAAGTCTAGTCCTATGTAAGGTGCAAGGTATTTTAGTTTTCTTTGATAAGAAGCTAACCTCTATCATAAATTCTCATTTTCCTTCTGCACTTGTCGAATTTCCCTTAAAATAAATTGGTAAGACAATTTGAGATGGAAGACAATTTGAGATGGAGCTTACCTAGGAAATAATGGATCTTCCATATTATTTTGATCGGACCTAGAGTTCCAACATCAAATTTTGGTTGTTCTTATTCTAGAAAATAATGAAGTGGACTTCAAAGGAACTCATCTCCATAAGATAAATTCTCATTTTCCTTTGTTGGTTCTTGTGGAGCAACAATTGATTTGTTTGTAGATGGTTGTTATGTGGCAGCAACAAATTATTTCCAAGTCTATTTTCATTCAGTTTCTTGGGGTTATATTATTGGTTCTTATGGAGTAGTAGTATAAATTCTTGTTATTGGTTCTTTTGTAGCAACAACATGGATTTTTGGTCTTTCTATTGGAGCAACTTCTTCACAAATAAGAATCTTGTTCTTTTTCTCCTGGGGTATTCTAGAAATGGTGTTTTTTATAGTTCTAGATTTTAATCTTGTTCTAGGGTTTTATGATACCTCTAGCCATTGTTCCTCAATTGGGAAAGGGATATATGCTCCATCAACTTTACTTGGATGTTTAATATCTATACATCATCATCCTCTCAATTCGTGGATATTTGCACTTTTGTAGCAACAGTGTGGATTGCTGCTACATGACCACTAGTTATTTGTTCAATACTTCATGTTGTTGGTTTTGGTGGAACTATAACAAGTTCTTTTGGCATAATTTCTTCATATTCTTCTTGTGAGTTAGCATCCTTATATTCCTCCTATAATTTAGCAATTTCATCTTCCTTTACTAATGCTTATGCTTTCCCCTTCTATAAAATATAAGGATGCTAAATAAATGCTTCCCGAGTTCAGTTAGTCTAAGGTAGTGCATCCAAGATCCAAGGTTTGATTAGACCGTGATGTGATAAGATAGTCTCAGACTTATTTGTATGCCTCACAATGTGATCCCTTGTCTGCAAAGTTTTCAACAAAAAGTATGGCATATGCAACAACTGTTGGTGCCTTAGATGCAATAACAACTTAAAATTTTATCCAAATAGTATACTATTTTTCCCTTCATAGGTAAGGTTTTTATATGAAATAGGTGACATCCACCAAATTACCTGGCAAAGAAATTTGTTTAATCCCATTTCCTCCATCTTCAATAACTTCACAGGGATATAGAAAATCTAGTCCCATCTATGGAATAATCACCTTTTGCATGAAATACTTTTTCCTTGTTTGTGGTATCCCAATTTCCCGACCTATGGTAGCCTTAGTAACTTTGATTCAAAGTCTCCTCACAATAGTTGTAGAAAGCCAAAAGTTTTGTGAAAATTCCATTGCACAAGGAGTGTAAAAACCCCTTGGTTACTCGAAGTATAAAAACCATCCCACATTCTAAAAGATATGGAACACTTCTAGGTTATTATTGAGCTTCAACTTTGACAATGCTAGTGTATATATTGCGCAGCAACTTGATATGGAGAAAATACAAATAAAATATGTTAGCAACAATGGGGATCAAGGGTAGGCACCAATTTTACCAAATTGGGGATATAGAATGAGTAGAGTACATTGAGAATTTATGTGAGGAAATAAAAATATATGGTGATTTGGGACTCCAGACATAATTTGGTTGGGTAATGATTCGTAGATGAAATGATCCTTTCCCCAACTAAATGCACATGTGGTACTCAACATGGGAAACATGTATGATAAGGGGTAGAATTTGTGGATCATAATGATGGAATTTAATGGAAATTGAAAGAATAAGAAGGAATTCGTTCCTATGGAGCATGCACATGATCTAACATGATGCTAGAGTTAAGTGATATAAGACACAATATTTGGTGTAATTTGTGAAAGATTAGAGCAGACATGTGGGTGTAATAACATATAATTTGACATGATTGGTAGTGGATCCATGGATATTGAACATCAACAATGAGGCGACTTGTGCAAAATGAGCATTGACAAAATATAGTCGCAGCAAAAACAAATTACATGAAGGTATAATTGGAACACTCCGTAACAATCGACAACATAAGTAGTGAAACACCAAGACAATAGGAATGATGTCATAAAAATCAATAACAAAAGCACGCAAGAGATGGTGCAACATCAAAATCATGAAAAAAATGTCTACACAGTAATAAGAAATAGAGGTATGAAACAGATGGTTTCGTAGAAATGTTGCCAATGACTAAAATAGAGAGATGATTGGTGAAATAGAAAGATGAGTAGATGGATTATGAGGAGTGGATAGATGATAGTAGGTGATGAGGATATGATTTTGGGTGAATGAAAATGTCAATGTTAGAGATGGACAATATGATAGAATTGAAACTTGTATGTGATTGTTGGCAAAAAGGGATATGTAACAAGATTTAGTTAGCATGGATTTTCTAGAATTAGAAGAAAAACACTTGAAATGGACATGCAACAAATAAAGTTAGTCAAACTTGCAACATATAGGATTTAGGAAAATGAAAATGAAAAAAGTGTGTGTGTGTGTGTGTGTGTGTGTGTTAAATGTGATTCACTACCCCATAACTTTGATGGAAAACACTACATCCACAGGAAGAATTCCAAGGGGCCCATTCGAAGGGGCCTCACCTTGTCAACACCAATTTTGGGAGCCTGACCTGAGAGGGCCCAGAGAATTGAACCCTCGACCTCAACCTAGTGAAGGCTTGGTCATGAAAATTCCAACCAAATAAGAGATATATATATAATACACATGCAAAAGTCAATATTTTTTTGGCGTCAATGGAAAATATATGGTACCGACAACTTGTAGATAAGAATGTGTAGTAATAGTTCAAATAAAGGATTCCTTGGATAATGATTTTTGTTATAACCATAGATGATGTCCATTACCCATCAACGATATCCTAGCTTCAACAATAGTAAGCCAGCCTCGATACAAATCCTAGGCTCTGTCAAGCATCGAGAGGGATCAAATATCTCTAGATGCAAACCTCTTCTTAGGTATTGCACTCAATGAGCTATCAATTTTGGTATGTCCTATATATAGCCATTGATTTGATTCAAACCAAAAGATACATCTTTTTTATTTAAGGTCGACATGTAATATTTTTATTATTAATATTTAATATTATTTATGGCCCTCCCCCATACATGGTTTTAAACCATATGCAATGCCCTACTAAAACCCATGGGTTGTTTAGGAGGCCTTACACATGGTCTTAAAGCATTTGCAAGGACCTCCTAAACCATGTACAATAAAACCATGGGTTGTTTATGAGGCCTTGCACATGGCTTTAAAACCATGTGCAAGGCCCTCCTAAACCATGTATAATAAAACAATGGGTTGTTTATAAGGCCTTGCACATGTTTTTTTAAAACCATGTGCAAGGGCAACATTTTTTTGCGGATAATTCAATTTTTATTTATTATTATTTTGTTAGGTAGGAACATTACAACATCTCCCTCATATTGTGTTTCTTTTTACCCACATTTTTTTTGCAGATAATTAAATTTTTATTTTTTTATTGTTTTGTTAGGTAGGAACATTACAACATCTCCCCCATATTAGGTTGTTTTTTGGGCCAACATTTATTTTGGCGGATATTTGAAATTTTTATTTTTTATTATTTTGTTAGTAACAAACGTTACAAGATCTCCCTCATATTAGGTTGTTTTTTTGGCCGACATTTATTTTGGCGGATAATTAAAATTTTATTTTTTATTATTTTGTTAGTGACAAACGTTACAAGATCTCCCTCATATTAGATTTTTTTTTGGCCGACATTTATTTTGGCGGATAATTAAATTTTTTATATTTTATTATTTTGTTAGTCTTGTAACGTTAGAACATAACGTTACAAGACAAACATTATAAGATCTCCCTCATACTGGGCTGTAGAGCGCCTCTTGGCGCAACAAATTAACATAACCATTGTCCTAAATAGTATCAATTTCATATCCCAACCATCTAGTACATAACTTACCCTTAAAATATTTAAATCTAAGTGCACAAAAAAGTGCTCAATCAACCATCTAAAATTTCTTCTTCTTAATAAAATTTTCATGCCGTCTTTCTCTCTATTGTTGAACAACAAATGTTTGTTGACTGGTAGCTTGGTGAAGTTCATCCAGTTGATTGGTTTCTTTTAAGAAATACTTTTGGGCCTTAGATATATTCATTCCAACATGTAATGAAATTAATAATGTTTTTAATTCAAACTATATTGGAAACCTAAGGTGGAGTAAGTAGCTAAATGGTAAGTCGCTCAAAAAATGATGATGTGACCTATGTTCAATTCTCTTGAAGGAATTTCTCACTTGAATGGGACTATGGTTCTGTGAATGGGAATGTTTTGGGTGCAGTGCATTGTAGGAGCATAGAACTGGGATACAAATCCCCACCTTTTCCCCAGATGCGGGTGTTTTGAGGAGGAGGAACGTGGCGGGAGGCGAGACTCTTCATTAAATGCCACCTGGAACATATGTCACCGCCTCCCGGGTATTTACATAGGCCTCCCCAGTGAAGGAATTCCAACTTGGAAGACACTCTACCCTGTACTATCGATCACCTCGCACAGGATTTGCCTTTGATGGATATCTTCACACAACAAAAGAATTTAATGGTCGTTGATGCTCAAATCAACTACCTAGTCACCCTGCTTGATGGCCTCAAATGAGCCTGGATTGGGGAATATATTATATTTTTGCATCCTTTTCAGCTGCTCCATTTAATTCTGGACTTCCATCTCTCAGAAAAAATAGAGAGAAAGAAACAAAAATCAAGTAATTTACTCATCGACAATCTCTCTTCGACTACATGCAATGCCTTGTAGGGGAAACAACTCCAGGGGAGAAATAGGACAAGCAATTCTCCATCGTTCCATTTCGATTGGGTAGGAATCCCTTATCAACCTAAGTGTGCACATAGCGGTGGATATCTGGGAATACGAGGCCATTGCTCATCACAACACAAAGCAACCCCTGTGGCTGTTAAGAACCCATGCCAACCCTCCTCTTTATTTTGTTAGTATATTTTATTGGACGCATATGCTTTGTAAGTCATCCCGTTAGTATGTTGTATTATCCCACATTCATGGGGATTAATAGTTGATGTTAAGTCATCCAGTTAGTATGTTGTATTATCCCACATTCATGGGGATTAATAGTTGTTTAGATTAGACTTAGTATATAACTAAGTGTTGAGGCCAATGAAATCATCGAAGAGTTATTTTGTATTGAGCTTGCTCAAAGGAGGTTGCCCCCTCGAAGTGGCCTACGATTAATAAAATCTCTTTTGTGATCCATAATTTCTGTTATATTGTGCATTTTTATTGTTCATTACATGAGGTTCTCCACATATGGTATCAGAGCACTTTCCTTGGAACAAGTGGGAATTTTTTTTTCTTTTCCAAAAAAAACGAGGACAAAATTGGGCGGTGAATTTCAGATCAATTTATGAAACTTTATGCATAGAATAAGAAGAAACAGGTTGCATATATGAATTTCTCTTGCAAAAATACACAGTTTAAAAAAAAACATCTCATTTGGAGTTCTGAAAGTGGAGATATCACAGATTTAAAATCAACAATTTTTCAGAATTTCGGTGACGGGCGCGAAAATTGCAGAGTGAAACTCTTTTGACTGGGTGCCCATATTTCTATTCCGATTGCGTGGGTAGAAGTAGAGTGGCTATTCTAGTTCCAGAAATAGGCTATAATAGTGATTCTGAGAAATATCGATCAGGTTATGCTGATTTTAAAATTTCATCTCAAAACCCTAACTCTAATTACGATATTTTTTTTTGGCATCGGGTGGCATTTCTGCCACATTTTTTCTGGCATTGTGATTATTGTAGTAGTTCTTTTTCTTGTAGCGGTACTATTCATTCGGATCAGGGAATAAACCCTATCCGCTTAACTGTGGGAAGTACTTGGGCATAGCCCTAAAACTCATTGTGAGGAGTACCATAGGAACCCTGAAGTAGCTGGCCATTGAGAGGACCTGCCAAGTGAAAAGGGCAATGAACCCCACTAGATTGACTAGATTCCCATTTGTGAGGAAAACCAAAGAGCTGTTGTTTTTTGGCAAGCGGTTAGCAGTTTTACCTGTGCCGTGAAGTGAGGGGTACTGCCCCAATACTCAAGCCTGAGACAGCCTTGGTGGCCGAGTGACTACCTTTGAACCATTAGGAAGCTGCTTATACCTGGGGTCCATATCTATTTACAGTTGATAATGCACAAAATTCCAGAATTCTCACAGATCATTTACTCCATTTTAAGTTGATAAAGCACAACTTTTTTTCACCGCCACAGATCATTTCTTCAAAAAAAAAAACAAGTATAAATTCCTGTTTTTTTAGCCATATATTCCTTGTTTTAGCTCCATTTCCCTTGAAAATTCATAGTCACCCCCATCATTCCATTCTCCATATTTCTTTCATTGAGGACCCTATCCCAAATTCCACTTCCCGAAGCTCGAAATTCCACATTTGTCATAACTTCTTCAATTCTCACCCAATAGCCTTCAAATTCTGCCACAGTGTTCGTTTATGAATTCTGCTTCATTGTCTCTCTTTGACAAATTTCCCATTATTTCACCCTGCTTCTGAAGTTCGCATTTTCTGTTCCTTTTTCTTCAGAAAGTGTTCCAAACCTAGTCAACTCCAATTACTCACTCATGTCTTTCCCAACTCAAAATTTTTCTTTTCTAAAACCCTCTCTGTTTTTGTTTTTCTACCCATTTGCCCCTCCCCCTCGAAAATTTAAAAAATAAAAAATAAAAAATTCTTGCTGTTGTCACCCGTGCAGGAGCAAATAGACAAATGGAACTTACTTGTCACCCTCAAGACCAAACTCACAGATCTAGAACAAATATTTCTTGACCTCCATCTTCAGCATCCAGCCATGAGCAACCGACAACAACTTGAGTCGTCTGGAGACATTGAGTTATCTTCTTCTAGCAACTTTCGTGGGCTGAAGATTGATTTTCCTCGCTTCAATGGTGATGATCCAACCAGATGGATACACAAGGTAGAACAATACTTTAATATGCATAACACTTTTGATGTCACCAAAGTCCCACTTGCATCATTTCATTTGGAACGTGAAGCCCTTCAATGGTTCTGTTGGTACATCAAGGACCATGAAGAGCTCCAATGGACAGATTTTTGCCAACTCCTTAACACCGATTTGGCCCTAGTGGTTTTGATGAATTCACAGGAGCACTCACCAAATTTCGCTAGACTGGCACTATGAGAGAGTTTTTTTCATAGTGCCAGTCTGGCGAAATTTGGTGAGTGCTCCTGTGAATTCTAGTGGTTTTGATGTATTCTGTAGGAGTTTTTTTATCAGTGGTCTTAAGGATACAATCCAATCTGAGGCCCCAAAGCACAGACCTTAAACATATGGTCTTTTATGAACTCCATGCTTCTCCATCAACATGGCACTCTAGGTTCATCAAAGCATATGAGCTAGCACGACGTAACTTCTTTTGGAAGGGAGTGCAACAAGAAATTCAACATATGGTTGTCGAATATGCTCCTTGTCAGCACCACAAGGGTGAAACTACACTCCTTTCTGTATTACTCGAACCTTTTCCCACCCTTACAAGGATTTGGGCATATATTTCGATGGATTTCATTCAAGGGATCCCTAAATATGGAGGGAATATCGTAATCTTAATTGTGGTGGATCGACTCTCCAAATATAGTCATTTTTGTGCTCTCATCCATCCATATACCACCTCTTCAATTGCACAAATTTTCATGGACCAGATATTCCTTCTTCATGGAATCCCTTCTTTCATTGTCTCCGACCGCAACACAACTTTCAGAAGTCATTTTCGCCTCAGTGACACCAAACTGCATATGAGTTCAATTTATCACCCACCAATAGATGGCCTGACTACAGTCGTCAACAAATATTGGGAAACTTATCTTCGTTGTTTCACCTTTGAAGAACAACATCAGTGGGAAAAGTGGCTCCCTCTCACTGAATGGTGGTACAATAATTCCTACCATATTGCATCTAAAATGACTCCATATGAAGTAGTTTATGGTCACGCACCTCCAGTACTCCTTCCATGCACCCCCAGCAGTTCACCAGTTCAAGCAGTTGACATGGTTCTTCGAAATCAACATCAGAATCTTCACCTCCTATAGGACAATCTTCACATGGCAAGAGCCTGCATGAAACAACAGGCCAATCAACACCGTTCTGAGCACACTTTTCAAGTTGGTGATATGGTTTTTCTTCATCTGCAGCCTTACAAGCAATCCTCCTTGAAAGATAAAGGGAATCAAATGCTCGCTCCAAATATCTCTTGCACATATCCAGTTCTTCAAAAGATTGGGTTTGTTGCTTATAAATTGGCACTTCCTCCTTCTCGCATTCAGCAAGTGATTGGCGCCAACATTAGCACACAAATTGTTTTACCAGAATGGGATAATGAAGGATCCATCATTTCGAATTCAGAGGCCATCCTCAATAAGCGCACTTGTCAGCTTCTCTCTCGATCCATCACAAAGGTCTTCAATTCAATGGCACACCATGCAACCAGAGAATGCTACATGGTAACCACTCCTTCAGATTCGGCAACAGTTTCCACATATTAATCTTTGAGGACAAAGCTTTTCTAAGAGGGAGGGGATGTTAAGAACCCGTGTCAACCCTCCTCTTTATTTTTTTAGTATATTTTATTGGATGCATATGCTTTGTAAGTCGTCCCGTTAGTATGTTGTATTATCCCACATTCATGGGGATTAATAGTTGATGTTAAGTCGTCCAGTTAGTATGTTGTATTATCCCACATTCATGGAGAGTAATAGTTGTTTAGATTAGACTTAGTATATAACTAAGTGTTGAGGCCAATGAAATCATCAAAGAGTTATTTTGTATTGAGCTTGCTCAAAGGAGGTTTCCCCCTCGAAGTGGCCCGCGATTAATAAAATCTCTTCTGTGATCCATAATTTCTGTTATATTGTGCATTCTTATTGTTCATTGCAGGAGGTTCTCCACAGTGGTAGAGGCTTTCCCACTACTGGCAAATGAAGAATGTTCTTGCTTAGCTTATCTAGGAATGCGACCGTCCTCCCTCACCTTCAACTTCTAGCGATTCTAACAACTCATCTACTCAGGAAAAATCCTTGACTTCACTGAGCCTGAACCAACAAGACCCTTCCAAAGAAATTCACCAGAGCCAGGACACCAAGCACACATGACGTGTGGTAGAGGCTCCATTCGACGTGGCGACAAGGGGGCATACTGAATAAGGGAACATGAAAAATGGAAACCCTTTGCAACGGATCTCAACACTTCCTCCTGTAGTGGATCCACATTAGGACCCTAAAACTTCCCTCTCCGGTGAAAACGATGACTACTTCAAGCCATGTCCCATTGTTGAAGAACCTTGGCGAAAGCTGTAAGGTTCTAGGATATTCTAAAACTATTTTGTGTTTATTTATTTATTTTGTGTTAGATTTGTTAGCATGTTGAATAAATATGATAGTTTTGACAGAGGAAACTTAGTTTCCATCACAAAGGGAAAGTTATGGACAAATGTTGCAATTTTTTGTTGTTGCCCTGACATTAAGGATACACGTGTCTCAAAGACCATGCATGTAATATTTTTTGTACTTTAATATAATTTTCTACTACTTACAAAAAAAAACTATATTGGAAACACCTCATGGTTACGATATACAAGTTCATAAGGATTAAAACTAGTATTGTTGTGTGAAGTGGTCCTATAATCCCAAAGAGATTATAGAAATCTGTTGGCCCAAAATTTCTGGTGGATCTGCATAGTATTGGTCAAAATAGATTCTAATATTCTATAAGTGACCTCAAATTTACCATTGGCTTGTAAATTATAAGTTGTGGATGTTCAATGATGAATTTGATACTACTTAATAAGATTTTGTATGAGTTTGGAAGTGAATTGGGGCCCATTGTGTGTAACAATTTCTCATGATACACCATAGAAGACAAATATTTCCTCATAGAGAAAATATACCACTACCTGTTTCATGGATATTGAGAGTGCTTTACTTCAACCCATTTTGTGACATAATCCATACAAACCAATATTTGAACCTTTTACCTAGATGGGGGATTGATAGGTCCCACAAAATCTAGAGACCAACTCTCAAAATGTTCCACCATGAGCTGAGTTTGAAGCAACATCTCCTTAGACTAAATAATTTGCCCCATTATTTGGAAACTATCATAACTTCTCACGTATTTTTTATCACCTCAAAAAAGTGCAGGCTAATAATAAACTAATTTTAATACCTTATGGGTGGTTCATTTATAAAAAAAGTGACCCTCACATGGTTCATCATGACAAGCTTTCAATATGTCATAAACATCATCCTCTCAAACATAGTACCGAATAATAAGATCTAATCCAGGAATACATAGCACTTTGATAATTCTTTGACGTTCATTTGGTGAGAGATGTAACAAAATATTTCCTCCATCCAAGTAATTAGCGATATCTCAAACCATGGAGTTTGAGTTGATAATGAAAATAAATGCTCATCCAAAAATACATCTCCTACATGAGTAAATTATCCATCATTAGAAAGCTTGAAATGAAGTCAGCCACAACATTCTCTCTTTGAAGTTTATCAAGAACACTAACGTCAAATTTCTATAGTATTAGTAACCACCTAGTCATTCCACCATTAATAACGTGTTTGTTCATAAGATACCCAATAGTTCAATTATCAATATGAATGAAAATAGGATATCCAATAATATAGTGACAAGATTTATTAATTGTATACACCACGAAAATAAATTCCTTTTCAATAATTGTATAATTCAATTTTCTAGAAGCAATATGTTTACTGATAAATTAAATGGAACAGGGCTTGTGTTGTTCTTTTTGACCATGTACTACTCCAATGGCAGTTTCTAAAGCATATGTGGAGATGTGAAATGGAAAGGACCAATTTGGTCCCCTCAATACCGATGTTGTAGCAATTTTTCTTTAGGGATTCAAAATGTGACACTGATTTGTCCAATGAAATTTTGTATCCTTTTGGAGCAAGTCAAATAAAGGAGATGTTATTTAGGTAAAATTTTCAATAAATCTGTGATAACAACCAGAATGTCCTAAAATACTATGAACATATCTTTTATATTTAGGTGTAGGAATCATGGATATTACCTTGATATTTGCAAAGTTCACTTTTATGCCTACAAGAGAAATATGATTCCCAAGAACAATCCTTTCAGTCATCAATATGTGACACTTCTTGTGATTGAGAAAAATAGCAATTTCTTGACATCTTGTAAGTTAACTACACAAATTAATCAATGTTTTCTCAAATGTAGTGATATAGACATTGAAGTCATCCATATATACCTCAACAAACTCATGTATCAAGTTAGAGAATATGATAAGAAGATCCCTCTGAAAAATAGCGGGTGCATTGCAAAGTCTAAAGGCAATACTCAGTAGGAAACATTTCCCCACAAATAAATGAAAGTAGTTTTATCCTGGTCCTATGGGGCCACTATGGGTCAATCTGAAATTTATTATACCCATTGAATCCATCAAGAATAGAAAAATAATTTTCCATGTCAAAGTATCTAGAATTTGATCTATGGAGGACAATGGAAAATGGTCTTTTAGGGTGAATTTATAAAGTTTCAATAACATATACAAACTTGCCACTTCCGATTTTCCTTAGGAATAATTACTAATGGTTATATTCACTAACTATTAGAAATAAGATACATGAAATTGACAATGAACAACTTTTGTATATTTTCCTTCCTTATTTCCCATAATGTGGGGTTCATTTATCATTGGGGTTGTTGAATAGGTCAATATTCATCCTTTGTATAAATGCGATGGGTGCACAAATGAGTATGGATGCCTCTCATGCCAGTATATTCCCAAGCGAATGCAATACTATGCTCTCTAGGTAGGGTAAACAATTGCCCCTTTTGTAGAGAAGCCAACCTAGACTTAACATTCAATGTTTTTCCTAGGTTGAGATCCACAAGTTGACTAGAAGGTGTTGTTATGGTACACAATGCATGAGGCATATAGTATGATTATAAGGAATGGCTAGCCATCGAACAATTTTCTTGGATGTTTGGATCCAAGATATTGCTAAAAAATGTGAAAGCTGGCTACTATAATAAATTCGGGTTTATGATGAAATTATTGATAATATCATCCTTAGTATCCTGCTTACATAAGACTAATTGATCTAAAGTGTGTATCTATGAAATACTGTTGTTTGGAAATAAATCCTATGACTAGGGCAAGATCACCAACGTATGGAAACAAAAGAGTCTGGCTTAATAAGCTATGTTTAAAGTAGGTTTAGACTCTTACATATGTATAAGACCTTTATAAACCTCAGCAAGAAAAACCTAACTACAAGAGAGACTAGGGAAGAGATAGGTGTATACTGTTTTCAAAGGTTGTCCTAGTTACTCCTTGATTTTTCTCTCGATATGCTCGTTGATTCCCAATCCTAACCTGCAAAACCAACAACCAACCTTTGTCAAACCAATTTGACACTTTATAAAGAATACAATTGAAATGGAAATGAACAAACCATTAATCAAATGCATTTTTTTTTAATTCCTAACCATAATTACAAGAACATTCAATTGGAGGAGGGAAAGATTCCAAATATTTATTAAACAAAGAAATATGTACAAGTTTACCTTCTCACTACTCGACACCTTCTCGAACCTAAAAATTTGGCTCTCTTTTCTCATGCAGTACAACAATCCCACTCTGGTCCACAAGATGTATGTGAGGGATGAAGTTATCTAAGGGAGACACTTCAATGTTTAGGGATACCATGGATCAACAACGTAAATTGTTGATAGGAAGAGATGAAGGGTGTGTGAGTGATTACTCTGCCATAACTTTGGATGTTTCTAACCTCCCTTCTTGGTCCATTTCATTTTCCTTTTATGTGAGAATGAAATAGTTATAATTGGTTATCAGGTGTTTTGGGGAGTTTCAAATGGGAAAGTTGGTTACTAAAACTCCCTTAACTACCATATTTCTATTTTTTATATTTTTTCATGAAGTTATGGGGAATTCACATTTGATTCACATGAAAATAGTGAATGATTTACTTCTTGTAAGTGTGAAAGATACGAATTGTTAGTTTTTGATGCATACACTCCTAATGAACTAGCAAAATGTGAATGGTATGCTCCGAATGATATAGCAGGATGCAAATTATTACTGCATTCACTTCTAATGAACTAGATGGATGTGGATTTTCCTTAGTTTAGGTTTGCATTCAAAATTGAGTGGAGTGACACTGGGATTTTATTTTCAAGGATCAGGGACATCAATAGGGGTCAAATCATAGGCTCTTCCATCCATAAGTGTCATTTTTGTGAGTGAACAATGACACTTTTGAGTGTCTTCTTTTGAGCCATCATTATGGACAAAGAAGTGCCAATTTGATCTACAACAAATCCCCCCTAATGTGTGAGGTCAGAAGGGAACATCATGGATGAAATACATTATAATAAGTGGTGTAATGGAATATAGAGTAGATAAGGCCAAGATTCCAAGACTCTTATTTCTGACAAAGTACCTACAATAGAAAGATAGGTATCAAACATTCTTTTTCCTAAGATGGACATATCCATGCTTAAAATGATATAACATGGCCTCCAAATAGTATACACTACCGATCCATGAAATATATGAATGATGTAGTGATCATGGCCATGAAATAATACACAGTGGATCCATGTGATATATATAGGTGGGTCATGACTATGAAGATGATACATAATGCATCCATGCTAATCAGGAGATCATAACAATGAATATATAAACAATGGATATATGTCAATCTAGAGATCATAGACATGAATAGATACATAGTGTATCTATGTCTCATCATGCATTATGACAATGATATGTATTTTAGTTGATATGAGGTGTGGTACAGTCTTGTGCAACTTGGAAAATATTGAAATGTGAGGATGCTACTATTGGTCCAAGATATTCCATCCAAACCACCGAGAGTTACTAATCATACCCATGTGAATAAATGGATTGAAGTCAAACATGGAGGATATTGTTTGATTACCAGTCATTAATGTATACTTCTAACAAACATGGGTAACCAACCGATGATGATAATGGGCACCCGAGTACCTAATACATTCTAGCAAGTATGAATAGATGTCTTGGTATCGAACACTTGCATAATCTATTTCGTAGATGACATTGATATATTCTCAATACCCAATAGAGATGGAAGCTACCACTAATGAATGAAAGCCCCAAGGTACTATCAAGACTCTAGATCGCATTCCTAGAGCATGATGAATTGAAGTTGATGGGAAGAAACTCATTGGAAGGGAGGAATTAAGGCATGCCCCATCATCCAACATGATGAAATATCAAGGATTGATTTAATTTGGGAAGGGGTTGGGAGAAATTTTTGTAGAATGGACCACCAAGTACATCTCCTGCATGCACTAGATGTAAATAATGCACGGAAGAGACCCCCAAGCAACAACCATAATGAAATCTATTGATAGGGTTGAGGAATTCAACAAATGATGACAACATAATCCAAGGTACATCACAAATTCCAAAATATGAATAGATTTTTTGACATCAAACATCGAGAGAAACCACTCAATCATTGACTAATGATGAATTGTTGTTTGTTGAGTGCAAGGTTGCCTATCAATGATGTAAACATGGCTAGGGAAATACAAATCTAGGTTAATTCCTAATAGTAGATGAATCATCATTGATGAGACACAACCCACATGTGAGAAGTCAATGGGGACCTTCCACACAAGCATAAGTCTGATAATTGATTTAATGATACACGATGAGAACAAACATACATCACTAAATGGTTGAGACACGAGGTCATAAAAACAGTAGAATGTCTAAAATGAGATATATCCTTGAAAAAATAGTATGCCACAATAGTGAACTCGACAAATTTGGACACCAAGTGACCAATGATACAAATCCACAATGTAGAAGACATTGAAAAATTTTCCATAGGATTGGAAGAGTAACCAACTAGAGGAGTAATAACTATGAGATCAAGGGTTAAATCTTAAAGCCAAAAAATAGAACCCAATTTGCTGAGAGACTTAGTAATAGTGCTATGTTCAAGGATGACTTGAATTGCTGCCAAAATATAACAAACATTTGAGACCCCACTTTTCTATAATATTTTATTTTTTTGCGTTTTTCATATTATAACACTAGTACATGTGAAGATTTTTCCCATGAAAAATTGTTGCTATACCCACACTATTGTGTCTCTATAGCGACGAATAGGAACCCATATTTTTGTGGAAAAATTATTGTCGCAGTATCCATACTTCGAAATTTCTGTCGCTATAGTGACATAATAGAGATGACACGTGGTAAGTGTGGTTTGCTTCAAAATCCTATATGCGTTGCTGGGGTGACGTATGCTTGTCGAAATAGCAACGTCAATCCGTCGCTATAGTCACAAAAGTATGTTACAACTAAGAAACTTCTAAGTCCACGTGTTGTTATATCAACATCAATGCGTCACTATAACAACAACAGTACATTGGTATAGCGACATATAGACCGACAAATTTTCAAAACAAGGTACGGATGGGCATCGCTTTAGCCATGGATTACTGTCACAGAACTTGAACACCAAAGTCTATGTTCATCTCTATAGTGATGTTCTCTGTGCATTTAAAAACAAATATATAGAATTCACAACAATTATTGTACTAGCTTATCCAAAGCTATGTGCTAGCTCTAATGTGATCTCAAGATACTCCAAGGGTATTCGTCGTCAAGGGAACAAGTTATCTAATCAACTAGCGAATTGGGGTACATAATCCTGTCGAGGTGTCAAAGCTCGGGAGTGGGATGAGGTGATAGACATGACTATCTGTACCAGCTGTGAAAACCTCACAACCCCAAACATTCAGGGAAATCATTAGACGAATTTGACGAGACATTGGGTGGGTCTTAAAATCTGATATGGGCACATGGTTTAAAAGGGAAAGGGCGAGAGGCCATGTGAATATCTTGTTGTAATTATTTTTTCTTGACACCAACACTCACTTACCATATTTTTGAAATATTAGTAGCATGAAGGATCGAGTTGGTAATCTTGGAGCTCTGTGTGAGAATTATGAGGCTCGAACCAAGGAAGCTTCTATTTAGGACGACGGGCTATGCAGGAAGTTGCAACACTAATCACTTGAACTATGCATTTTGTATTAGTAGATTCTCAGGCATAAGGAAGGTGCATATCTCAGTGAAGTTGCTGAGTATGAGGATGGAAGGCCGAAAGGGGAAGAGGAAACACATGGCCAGTTATGAGGTCGATGAATCTAGGAGGGGTACACGAGCCCAATGAAATTCATTATGGGAATCCCACCTATATGAGTTCGAGCTCCCTAGTGAGATTCAATAACATGTCAATGAATCTGAGAGGTAGTTGTGGGATGAATTCGATAAGGAGCTTCTGCAAGAGGAATGTCTAAAGGTGTAGGAATGGATTCTTGACCTGGGTCATTCGATTGCAAGAGAGAGTCAGTATGAGAATATAATGGCTTTGTTCTAGGTCATGAAGAATCTTATTGGCCGTGTTGCTAGGGACAAGGATGCAACAGAAGACTAGGAAAGTTAGAGGGACCATTGACGTGATGTTGTTATGTCTTACATTAAGCACCTGGATTTAAAGGTCAACTTGATTCTAAAGAGGTTTGGGGTGTTGATTCCACCAGCTCCACCTTTGATGCCAACCATGTAGCCTACAGAGGAGGAGTCTAATTGGGATAGAAATAGAGATCTTCCTTATGTCAAGCACTGATTGGTCAAGTTCATGGGTTATTTGGTATGTTGGGTGTCGGCATTGGCCTACACGTTGTTTTCAAATTTGAAGTTTATTATGGTTTCAGTAATATGAAGACTTTGTACTGTTTCAAGAAAAGTGGATTTCTTTTTGTACGCCTGACTATGAAGATGGATACTGTTGGTATTTTTTGGATGACCTTTTTTTTTTAAATGGGATGGGTTGGTTAAAGATTGTGGCTTCAGGCCTGTCTAAGGGTTTATGATTGTAATTTTCTTTTTACTGTTAATATAAGGATTGTCATCTTACTTACAAGAAAAAAAATATCGACCATTAACAAATGTAGATTTCTGCAATCATATTTTAACTAATTTCTTTCTACATTTTACTTCATCTATTGCCATGGCCGCCTGTGGGAATTTTTCAACCTTAGTGCATTTTTGCGGGCATTTGTCTGGACCCGCATGCATATGTTTGAGGCCTATGGAAATTTGCAACAATTATGTTGTCTTCAGTGTTGGGAAGTTCCCTTGCCTTTAGACTCTTGGCTGATCTAGTGGTTAAGGTGGATGGCTACATGCAGATTGTATTACTTGTATTTCCTGCATCCTTACTCATTTCTGTCATAACTATTTTCCTTTTAGAGCCCAAATCAAAAAAGGTGGAAGCTATAAGTTAACTATTAACATGTCTATGTCTCCATTAAAACACATAATAAAATAAATTCAATAACAATCTCGTGAACATATACAACATATTTTAGACTTTAAAAAAGATCATACGTTGTGGAAAACCACCTCCTTTGACATTAGTGTCAGCTTAAGAAACAAGAGTTCCTCGGAATCATCACCCTTGGAATTCTCAAATAATATTTCAGAAAAATGGAAGAGAAGCATGTTGCATTTATGGCCTTTGAATAAACTTCCCAAACCCAAGGTGTTGCAGCAACTGCTTCCTACAGGAACCATATCAAGTGGATTAAAATATTGGCAAGATGTCTTTTATGACAATTATTTCGAGCTGCATATACACACAAAAAAGATTCATCGGAATCAATCAGAACATTTGAAAAACATGATGCTTGGAATATAAAGAGATTGCAAGACTGGAAAATACAACAAAACAACACTACACATAAACAAAGATTAAAAAATAATAGGCTTGTACCATAAGTTATTTGATGCTACTATATTAACTTACCATGCTCTTCCACATCCATTGACAACTAAATTCTGCACATAAACATGCTTTGTTAACGGTATGAAAAAAATATCCATTCAATTTAAAGAAAACTTTTCAACTTAGTCATTCTCGGCAACCTTGTTGCTACTTTTCTTCACACATTTGAAACCCAATCTTAGAATTTTTTTGGGGACCTAGCTCCATTTTGTATTCTGGAAGAGGTTGTTACTAGAAATATTAATAACCAACAACAACAGAATGTAAGGCTAGGTGCAATTTGAAGATTACCTCCATTTGTTTGGCACTTGGAAAAAACAGACTCTTTCACTAAGTCAATGATCTCTAATGATTTTTTGAGGTCATTGTCTAGAACAGATTTAAAAAATGATCTCATCAAATCATGTTCAATTTCCAAGAATATATGTATCGACATTATCCATTGCAGTACAATTCAAAATTCTCAAGTAGACATTACCTTTTTTATGTCCTTAGTAATTTTTTTATCATAGTAGTTATTAAGCTTAAGCAATAAATAGCTTCTATGGTAGCATCTTCTTTATCAGTCTCATAATTTTTATGCTTGAACATTATCTTATGTTACACTCTCATATGGTGAAAATAGATAGTTCTCATGGAGTATTTCAAAGCTTATGAATGCTTACTTTTGGCTCTTGAGATGTTCCTAGTTGCAAGAGGAACTATTCCAAGCACATCTTAGTTGATAATATTGTTCGACGCAAATGATAGTTCTTAGTAGAATTTCCTATCACTTGGAAATTAGAGATGCAGTGTAGGCTTATTCAACGTATCTTATGGATCAAGGAAAATAAACCTGCTATTAGAAAATTCAATTGGTATAATCAGAGGTAGAAGAATAGGGAAATGGAAAATAAGTGTCCAGGATAGAGAACATTCACAAACATAAATATTTTTTTGATAGTAAACAAAACTATTTGAATAAAATACATGAACAATAGGCAGACACAATATAGCTATACTATGCAATAAGTATATCATTCAAAGACAATGGATCTGAATCTTCGAGGGGTGGCAGGCGCGGGGGGGGTCATTCTTGATCCCGACGGAAAAAATGAACATTCCTTTGCTTGGGGGTTAGGGATCAGGACCAATAACGAAGCAGAATGGTTGGCCTTGCTCCAAGGTCTGCGTTTCCTTCAGGCCAAAAAACTCCGCAAGGCCTTAATTTTTGGCGACTCCAATCATGTCATTTCCAAAATAGTTAATGGTTACCCCTCGGGAGCTGTTAGATGTCGACGCCTGTATAATAAAGTCAAATCTCTTTGGCACCACTCCTATCAGCCTTTGCACATCCTTAGAACCAACAATAAAGCTGCTGATGCCATGGCTAACATCGGGGCAACCCTTTCGCAAGGAGTTTATAAACAGGATGGGGATCCTCCCTCCCACATCTATATTCCTTAATGACTCAGGCAATATACATTTGGCACCCATTATTCTTTGAAACCTGGATTGGCCTCATGTTAATGGGAAGAAAATTTTATTTTTTGCCTAAAACTATGGTCTCACTCCTAAGCCCAAGGAGGAGAAGGTCGCGCGCTTGGGGCTTGGGTTCCCCTCTTCACCCTCCCCTCTCATCGAACCCCCTCATCCCAAACATTAACACCACCCTGCTGCTGCTGTCCTTCGCCGGCTGCACGCTTTTAATCATCCATCCTCCTCCCAACGCCGCGTGTATCCCTCCTCAAACCTCCCTCCCTCTGGTCACGTCCGCCTTAATGCTCACCAGCCTTTGGAGCCTTCGCATTCATCTCTCGCACGTTTGGGCTCTTGTTTATCCCGGTCCTTCCTCCATCCTCGGCTCCAGAATGTCGATCCGGAACCCTTCCTCTGCAACCTCTGGCATTTTTGAAATTCAAAGAACTCTGGGACAGGTGGTTCTGGGCGTTAGTGAAGGGTGGCTTCAGGGCCTCCCTTGGAAGGTTCTCCCATTATCGCGATCGTTGGTGAAAGATTGGCTCGTCTTGGCAGTATTGTCCTCTGGCGCAGGCTTCAGTCAACCAGAATTTCGGGTTGCTGAGCAAAGGGATCCAGAAAGCGTTTGGGTTCTGGACTCCGGGCAGAACAGGGTGCTGGGTGTTGTGGGATCTTCGGGTCCCTATCAGGCAGGTAATCACTCGTTGTCTTATGAGTTAGAGGTGCTCAATTCTCTCTTTTCTGCATTCAAGAATCCTCGAAGAATTACAGGCAACTCTGTCAACGTGCCTACCAATTTGTTTGCTGGTCTATCCATCTCGCCTGGGGTTAAAGGTATGGCTCACGGAGGCGATTGGATGGACATTAAGAAGAACCTCCGCCGGCTTTATGATCTCCTAGCCATTAACGTTGTGGACACCAAAGAAATGAGTGAGGAGATAAAAAGGATGTCTGACACAGTAAGCCACACCTCCCAGCAAGTGAGCAACAATGACGCCCGCATTGACGATAATGAGAGCAGCCTCCGGGTAATGCATGGGAAAATGGACAGAATTCAAGAGGATCTGCAGAGATTCATTGAAATGCACCAGTCCAGCCGGGTGAATGGCAAAATCAATGGCGAAGTTGCTGAAGCGGCCCTCCCCATGGAAGAGGAGTCAGTAGTCCAGCCGAGAAACAATAGGAATATGTAGTAATCTGTTTCCTTTAAGTTATGTTAAATGTTTTTTTGCCTCCTTATCTGTTTTCAGTTCGTCAGGGTTTACCCCTTTAGCAGTTTTAAAAGCTTTGAACAGTCAGTTTGCAGGGTATTTTGGACAATCCCATGGCTGGTTTTCTTTGACAGCCTTTTTGATGTATATTCTCTAATGAAACTACTATCTCTGTAACGCATGGCTGTGCGCAGCCCCCTTTTATATATCTATGTTCATAGTTTCTGTTAAAAAAAAAAAATGGATCTGAATCTTCACCATCGTTTTATTCCAATAAAAGGCAATGCATATGGTATACATACATAAATTGTTGATGTAATTATAACTTCAGAATGTATTCACTTGTATTTCTTATCTATTGTAACCCAATGTTTATTCTGGGATGTAATTGAGTCATATCATACCCTGATGTTTATTCCAGGAAGTTTCTATAATGAGAAAGTCATGTCAAGTCATTGTGGGTAACCCTCCTATTAGTCAAGGGTTAAAGTCCCCACAGTTGTGGGGCCCTTGGGTTATTAGACTATCTTAGTGAAGTCGACCCTCGGTGAGTCATTGTAATTCGGGGCAATATTCCCCACCATTCTGTTACCCTCCTATTGGTTGGAGGAGGCAAAGTCCCCACAAGTGGTGGGGCAATAGGGTTATTAGACACTCCTAGAGATGTCGGCTCTAGTAAGTAATTGTTAAGTGAGGCCGACATGTTGGAGTGGGTTCCAAGTGAACGGAAGAATATAAATAGAGAGTGACTACCTCTCTATTTATCATTCTCATACACACACTCACTCATTTGGGCGCATGAGTGAGAGAGGAGAAGCTCTCTTAGTGAGAGAGAGAGAGACTGTTGTTGTTGGGAGATCATCTTACTGCTTTCTGGTTTTACCTTTGGTGCTGATTCTATCTCTGAGGAAGTTGTGGGGTTTTATCTTTTATGGTTTCCTCAAGAAAAATTCTTTGTGTCTCTTGTCTCTTGTGTTGTGCTTATGTTTTATTGCTGTGCATGTTATTCTCTCAGTTAAAGATCCTAAGATCATAATAATAGCTTGAATGTTGAAAAACTAACATGGTATCAGAGCTAACCTGAGAAGAAGACATTGTGCAGCTATAGAATCTAGGGCTTCTTACTTTTTGGCTCTCTCTCCACAATCCATCAGCAAAAGTATGCTAGGATGACTCTCCATTGAAGGGCGCATCTTTCTGTCGAAGCAGAATTTGATTTCGAGCATTTTCAGTTTTCGATGCGAAAATTAGGGCTTTCTACAAAAGAGGAATTTTTGAGTGAGCTCAGCATAGGATTTTTCTCCTCATCAAAACCGAAGTTTAGAGGCCTGGATCAAGAAATTTGGTTGGGTGAAACTCTGAGAAAGTCATTACCCTAGTTTGACCCCGAGCTAGAAAAACCCTAAATACTAAAAATACTAAGTTTTGGTACATTCACTATATCCTACGATTGGTGAAGGTTCAGGAGTGGAAACTTGCAATACCCAAAGATAAAATCATGATGTACACTTTTTCCAAAATTCAGCCTCATATTCTCTATATTCTGGGAGATATGATCCCTCCAAGTTATGGTTCCGGCCTCTTCCATAATTCATCCCTAAACATGACACCTGGGGAGAATTGCAATATCTTGGGCTACCAAGGTCCAAATGGAATTCTTGAGGATTATCCAGAAAGGGTACAGGCTTTAATTTCTGTGGTCCAAATTTCAGACTCTGAAGATGAACCAGCGACACTTGGAAGTCTGTACAACTTCACTGTTCTGAACAGTCCTGTAACAGGTCACCTTGGGAAAAGGATCATAAATCCCAATGGGTGAAACCAATTATGATTAAACCTATGGTTTGGGATTAGGGACATGTGAGGTTACCTCAATGAAAAATTTCAAACATAGAGGAGTAGTAATTTCATAGATATCACAGAAACAATAACAGGAATTTTTACAGAAGAAATTGGAAAACTAGGGCTTCCTGTTCCGGGAGCTTCCCTCCACTATTTTCAGAAAAGAAGTACATTGGACAGCTCCATTTAAAGAGATATATCTGTCTATCCAATCATATCTGAAAGATTCAAAGTTTTGAAAATCAGGGTTTCTGTGACAAACCCTAGATCAGCCAGCTTCGGAACTAGGATGGACACCTCAAAATGGTAAGATCTAATCTTTCGCTATTTTCATTTAAGGTTCTCATTTCAAAGTGATCTATCACATCAGCTTGATGATAAGCTTGGTGAATTTGAAAAATTCCAAGTATGGAAGTATATGATCTCTCTGAATAAAATGGATTAGACACCTACATGAGTATAGAGCTTCCAGTTCCAGAGGGAGATGAGGCTAGAAGCCTTACACAAGAAGAACTTGGTCAAGGACAAGAAGATCATTGTTGATTCAGTCACGGATCAACTTGTACTACAAGTGTCTTCCTTAAAGACACCAAATATGTTTGATTTCTTGACCAAGCTATTTGAAGGGAAGAACAGAAATTAGAATATGACCTTAAGAAACCAGTTGAAGAATGTGAAGACCCAGAATGCAGAGACCATGCAGTCATACTTTACAAGGGTCTCTCAAATCAAAGAACAAACTGTAGCAATAAAAGAAGAATGTGAAGATCCAGAATGCAGAGACCATACAATCATACTTTACTAGGGTCTCTCAAATCAAAGAACAACTTGAAGCGGTAAAAGAAGAAGTGAAGAATGCAGAAGTGGTGATAGCCACCTTGAATGGCCTCCCAGGATCATGGGATTCATTCATGCGAAGAATGTGTGCCAGAAGGAAGTGATTAATTTCAGCAGACTTTGGGAAGAAGAAGTAGCTCTACCCATAAGAAGAGAAGAGAATATGGAAGCAACTGAAGATCAAGCTCTCACCTTCCAAAGAAGATCCCTCAATCGATGAGGAATGTGAAGATCTCAACTCTTGAAGAACTTCTTATCCACCTTAGCATTTGGATAAGAAACGATGCTATTATGAATGAAGAAGATGATGAAACTGAAGACTCAAGAAGGAGTATACCCATAAAACAAATAAATATAAGTATTCAATTTCATTGTTTTGTTATGCATTTATTTATATTCAGTTGATGTATTATGCATGATAGGATGTTTGCATTAATGACAGTATACTACTAATATGCATGTGATGGGTAAGTAGCTCATGGTGCTATACAAATCTCCATTGCTACTTATCTAGAATGAAACTTCTTTTCTGACATATTGGATTAGTGCACAATCTCAATGTTGTCCTGGTAGAGATGGAAGACATCTAGAAAGTTTCAGTGAGATATGGATGAATGTTGTATTGGCTAAAGTAGTTGCATGATCATATATTTATGCATAAGAAATTGCCAGTATAAATTTTCCTTATGAAATGTTTCTAACCATACAAATGCATTTGACTTGTAGGAAAGACCGTAATATACATAATCGCCTGCAAGCAAAGAAGAATGAGACTTGTTTCGAAGAACAAGTGACGACATTTCAAAATGAAGAATAATATGACGAATACAGCGACATCATTGATACAGAACCTTCCAGCCATGAATCAGTAACCAAAAGAAATGGAAGACCAGTTCAAGAAGAATGATGTCTAGGATGCAGTATCAATACATGAAGGGAAGTTCATAGTTCCATCATGCAGTAGATGGAAACATCGTGGGATACAAAGCAAGATTCATAGCATGAGGCTTCTCACGAAAAGAAGGCCTAGATTACGAAGAGACATTTGCAGTCAGTAAGAGTTGAAACACATACATGATGAGCTTGATGAAGATCTTAACCTTTGCTACAAGGTTGAAGATGCAAGTCTATACACTAGATGGTCACATAGAATATTAGTAGCATAGGAAGCTACTTGTCACTCCGGTACAGAATGTTTCAGTACATAGAGTACATAAGACAGAGGGAGTATGATGCTCTACATCAGAGGGAGTGACTATAGAATATCCTGAGGATCGACATGGTACGACATGATGGACATATTACTGATGACTTTAGGCTTTACTAAGAGTAAAGTGGATTCCAACCTTTGCCTCAAGGTTGAAGGCGGAAGACCAGTGATGCTCCTGTTATGTGTCGATGCGTTATGTTCTAGGCATGGAGGCGTGGACAAGGGAAGTATGCAGTAGAGATCCTAAATAGGTTCAGGATGAGGGACTGCATGACCACACCTATGGCATCAAACTTGAAGCTATTGAGCAATGCTTCATCAGAGTCGGTTGATGCTACGACGTATCGTCAGATGATTGGATCATTGATGTACCTGACGAACATGAGACCAGACATTTTCTTTGATGTGAACAGCTTGAGCCAGTTCTTGATAGATTCAAGAAATGTTCACTTGATTGCTGCAAAGAATATTCTGAGGTACCTGAGGGGTACAGTTGATTATGGGCTCAAGTATAATGCGAATCAAAATATTAACCTGGAGGGTTATGTTGATTCAGATTGGGCAGGTAGTGCCATTGATAGGAAGAGCACTTCAGGGTGTTTCTTTAGTTTGGGATCAGGTGTGATCTCTTGGTTTAGTAGGAAGCAATGCTGTGTGGCACTAAGTATAGCTAAAGCAGAGTATGTCACAGCTTGTTCAGCTAGTTGTGAGGCAGTATGGATGCGAAAGCTACTGTTTGATTTATTTGATCTCCAGATGGATGATACTTGTATACATTGTGACAACTAGAGTTGCATGAAGTTGTCAGAGAATCCAGTGTTCCATGACAAGTCGAAGCATATCGAGATCAAGTATCACTATATCAGGGATATGGTGCAGAGGGGAGCAGTGAAGCTCCAGTATGTTGCGACGGAGGAACATATAGCTGATGTGTTGACAAAGCCATTGGCCAGAGTGAAGTTCAAGTACTTCAGGGAGAAGCTTGGTGTTCTCTAGATTGAGGTTTCCTCCAAGGGAAAGTGATGAGTCCCAAATCCATTCTGACGAGCAGGTTAGATGTAAGGGCTGAGCCATTCTGTCATGGTGAGAGGATTTAGTTCCTTCCATGTCAGATATGAGTGCTGAGATCCATAGCCATTTTGACGAGTAGGTCAGATATAAGGGTTGAGCCATTCTGTCATGGTGAGAGGATTTGGTTCCTTCCATGTCATATATGAGTGCTAATTGCCATTCTGGGAATGGAGGTACCTGGTCAGTTACTAGGAACACTCAGTCCGAGACTGAGAGAGCCATTCTGACGAGTAGTTCAGATATAAGGGATGAACCATTCTATCATGGCTAAAGGATTAATTTCCTCCCATGTCAGATATGAGTGCTGGCCATTCTGTCGAGTAGGACATATTTAAGGGAAACTGCCACTCTCCGGGAGAGTGGAGGCATCTGGTCCATTACCAGGTAGCTTAGTCTGGGATTGGGGGCCTTTCTGACGAGGGTGGAGGATTTGGTTCCTTCCAGGTTAGATGTGAGTGCAGGCCATTCTGGCGAGGGTGTAGGACTTGTTTCCTACCAGGTCAGATATAAGGGCAAATGCCATTCTCCAGGAGAATGGAGGCACCTGGTCCGTTGCCAGGTAACTCAGTCTGGGACTAGGGTCCTTTCTGGAAAGGGTGGAGGATTTAGTTCCTTCCAGGTCAGATGTGAGTGCAAGCCTTTCTAGTGAGGGTGGAAGACTTATTTCCTTCCAGGTCAGATATAAGTGCTGAAGCCTTTTCACATATGTTAGTGATGTGATGGCCTATCATGGTGGTGAATGTGAGTGCTGGGCCTTTCTGATGTGATTGTAGGTTTCTACATGATCAGATGTGAGTGTTGGGTCACTACTAGATTTCGATCCAAAATCCGACGGTTTTTTCCGACGGCGCGCGGATTTTTTATTTTAACAGTGCCAAAAATCAGGAAGATAATTTTTTTTT
>LPNX011031458.1:53766-110799 GCA_001517045.1 Pseudotsuga menziesii | reverse complement strand
GGCTTTTAGTGGGATTTTCAGGGAAATATAGTAGGTAAATGGACGAATGAGCCATGAAATGGGGTAGATGAGGTAGTTAACCATTTTTGGGTGTTAACATCAAGGCTGTCACCTTGTTCTTGACTCCTCCGTTTAGGCTGAACTCCTAACGAAGCCAAGGGGGGTAGACCCTATTAAGTTACTAAGGAAAAATTATTTAGTATGATGATGGTATTAAAGAGTAAGTTTTTTAGGAGTTTTGATTTAACAATTGTAAACAACAAATAACATGATAAGATAATCACAAGTAAGCACGAAAATGACACCCAATCACATATAGATTGAAAGAAATAAACAGTTGACCAGTGCCTTGAAAATGGAGTCGAAAAATAATTAAGAGTGCTTGCAAGTGCTGGAATGAATGTTGTGCAATTGTATCTTGGTTAATTTTAAATTAATGTAAGAAGTTGAGTAATTTTACTTAGGTGAGGGGACTCCAAATATACCCATGGGGTACTTGAAGTATGTCCAAAACTAAATCATCACGGCTACCCGCAAGGAATATGTGGGCTGAATGGAGTCTCTGAGGCTGTTGTTCATAATGTACCCGAAGGTGTAACAGATATCGATGCCTCGAGGTCACTTTTTTAGGAGTTCCCACTTCCTTTGGGTATTATGCCACCATAATGGTTTGATGGAGGCGTTGGATTTTCGCCTGATGGTTTGTCAATTTGGGGAGAGTGAATCCTAATTATTCTAGTCACTCAAGTGATTTTGATGTAGCTTGACTAATCGAATGAACCGCATCCAAGTACAGAGCATACACACTAGAGTCTTTGTTATTTTTAGTAAATTTTAAAGTAGGTGTTCTTGTTAAAAAGAAAACCCTCTAGGAACCTCTTTCGATCCAAGTGGACCTCAATCGAGGAATCAAGGAGGGGTTGATTTTATTATGACTAACAAAATTATTAATTAATATGGAATCAAATATACACAACACCTATTTTCTAATTAGTCCTACCACACATCTCTTTCCCTTTACAGGTCAATTGGGAAGTCATCGGCTAAGTAGTATGATTACTTTTGAAATTAAAATATGGAATAATGCAAAATTATATCAAGGTATAGAATCCTACATGTCAGTACTAAACTGGGGCAGAAAAAAGGGAAGAATGCAAAAAAGCGAAACAGAGGCAGATCCCCCCTGGGGGGATGGGGAGCGGGCTTGAAAGAGCCTACTAAAAAAATATTTTCTTTTATTATTATTGGTTACAATATCAGAAAACTGAAATATCAGAAATATCTTGGTCCTTATATGGGATGAAACCAAGATCTTACAACTTTCCAAAATTGTTAAATTTTAGTGAAAGGGGAGACCCCTGGGGGGATTTGAACGCTCTCGAGGCCACTTTCGAACATCATATTATTTTCTTTTCAGTTACACCTGATAAAAACCAGAAAGCATGTTAGAATAAAATATGTCCAAAATCACTTTAAGAGTACCTTTGGGCAGCCTACCTTAACTCAAAAAAGACTAAGTTAAAACTAGCTAAACAGGTGAAAAAGGAACCAAGGAAAGCAAGATTTCCTTGGAATATTGGCTTGCTGTTTGTGCAGCCAATGAAATATGCACTGATTGCTGGATTTAAACATTTTTAAAATGGAAAAGGAAATCTAGAGCATGCAACCTACTGATTTTCTTTAACTTGCCATGCAAAACAGACGGTTTCCTTATGCTAGATCTAGAATGCTTAATGATACTTTTCAGAAATTAGATATAGAATATGAGATTTGAAATAGAATATCTATGTAAATTTTACTTTAATATAACAGATCCAAATTATAGCAAAGCTTTCAAACAAAGTAACCAGGTGAGAAAATTGAATTTTATAAGGAGGAAGAGAGAGGAAGAGTGCTGGTAGCCTTGAAGATCCACCATGGAGCTTTCAGGTGGAATGTTGAGGGACTATGCCTTTGGATGGTTTTGGAGAGAGTGAAGAAGCAAACTAGATCAGCATCCTCTCCAAGATAGGAACCTACAACTAAAATCAAAGACTTGCCAAAATACTTGTGAGATCCGGTTAATACATACACAAAGATTCAGAATAACATGCATATAAACTTATAAAACATGCTGAATCTAGATCTCTAAACATGCATCAAAAGAAAGAGATGGCCAATAAACTTATTGAAAAGCTCCTTTCCTATCAAGATTATAATAATCTTATTATCAATCTTAGCAATGAATCAACAAACAATCAGCAAATTATGAACATAGATACAGGTTACCTCAGTAAAAAATGGCAATGCTCATCCACACATACAATGACATGACACCATCTTGCCTCCAAAGCTTCTCTTTATTTTAAATGAACAATAACAATAGTACAATAGCAGCAACACCTCAATCCCAGTTCTAACTAGCTTGGAAGAGGTGATCTGAGCTTGATTTATACAAAAAATAGGAGATCCAGCCCAGGGGGCGCAAATCCCAAGGAGACAGACCACTGCACCTGAAGGAGAGTCCATCAATGCTAATCTGAAGCTGAACTGAGTGTACTTGTCAATCGGGGGGCTGATTTAGCTGACACATCAACCCACCGACTGACACATCAATCCACAAAGCTTCCAGGAGAGCCCACACATGTGGAGGAGAGAGAGAGGGCACAATTCCCCATAAAGGATGTTGAAGATCAACTCTGGATCTGTCCAGATCACCTCCTTCAGTCAAGGATTTGTCAGATCCAGTCAATCAGGTTCAAATCTGACTGATTTCAATCAAATTGGCTGAGAATCCACTGATCTAGGATTTTGGATTTTCTCCATTATTCATCAATTTATTAATTAAAATAATCAATAATTGATTTTTGGGGTTTTCTAACCTGAGTGATGGAAAATCACTCAAAACCTAAAAAAAGTGGGTCCATGGGTTTACATGGTGCTCTTAGCTTGAAAATGAGCACCTACATGACTGAAACTGAGTATTTTGCCCACTTTTATTACAAAAGCAATTTTTCCAATTAAACTATTAAAAAATAGCCTAAGTTTTGGAAAAATTAAATTTTAATAAAAAACACTGAAAAAATTAAAAAATTAAAAAAATTGAAAAACCTAGGGGGACTTAGACATGTTCATATGGATCGACCATGATGCCTAGCATGTTTATACATTGACACATAGACTCTAATAACCTCAATAGGCCTAAATACCAAGCTGACCACCCCAACTCTGGAGGTATGGAGTGAAAAACTCAGAAATTATCAGTCGTTTATTCAACAACCAATAATAACCAAGGGAAAAAACACCCTGGGATGATCGGATTGACAAATAAAGTCTAAGAGACCGAGTATTTTACAGACACTATCATGCTAGAACATTTATTACAATTCCCCCATGGGGTATGAACATGTGATATAATACAACAAGCACTTCCCAGAAGCACTTTCTGAGGTCTTCTGAAGTCCAAACAAAAAATCTTTGTCCGGTTCACCAGGCTCACTTGATAAAAAAAAAACTAAGGACAACTTAAGTGGTAACATTCTGGCTCCAACTGTGGGACGTGTGCTCAATCTGTTCTTTAAGGCAAGGAGAGGATACGAGAACACCAAAATCTCTGGTTTATATACCCTGTAAAAACATCTCAACTTGACAAGAAAACCTAAGTAGCACAAGCTTTATATAAAAAACCAAATGAACCATTAAGCTGATTTATTTAAACAAAATAAATGTAATTAACTAATGAAAAAAAAAGTTTTTATTATAGCTAAGTACAAAACATAAATGCAGAAAGTAAATGCTCTCTTTCAGGAGCTTATTTTCCTACTCTAAGCATGATATAAAAAGGTTAGGTGTAATAAAAAATCCAATGTAACCACCTAAGCATTTTATTAACATAATTTTTTTTTCCTTGTCTTTGGTTACCAGCCAAAGTAAGGATACCTTATTCAGAAAATGCAAACCTGCGTGATGATTCAGAATGGGCGGGATGGATGGGAGATCATAGGCATGAATAATGTCGTAAAAATTCTTCCCCAACTTGTATGTGCTCATGCAGGTTGCTTCTATCCATGACTAGATAGGACTGATATACCAATCAGAACGATGAGGCAGACTGACTACATCATCATACTGATCACCAGGGCTTATCAAATGATAACTCGTTGCACAAGTCCCAAGTAGCTCCAAATCACAAGGAACCTCTATATGTGAAAAAGATGGCTGAGACTGATATTCCACTGATTGCATCACATCCAACTTTTCACAACACTGCTTCTCAATGTCTTCATTATTGATACCTTTGTACGACTCTAAATGATATGACTCTGAATGATCATATAAGAGTTTTGAATGCTCCTCTTCCATACTAGGATTTTCCCAGGTCTCCATATCCATGCTTCCCTCTGTGGAAGTATAGTAAATTGGAATTGCACAAATTTCTACGTAGACACTCCCCTTGCTGGATATAGAATAGATGGGATTCTTAGTAATATATTCACAAAAATTCCAATAGTCATCACTGCCATCTATGTTAGATGTGATGGATTCTCCATTGCTGATATTACATTCTGATATCAAGTTCTCTTTGTCTTCATTACTGATAGTGATATATGGCTTAGACTAATCATATGGATATACTGCATGCTCCTTTTCTATATCAAAATTTTCCAAGGCCACAAGGTCCATGTTCTCTCCTTTAGATATGCCATAGATAGGAGAATCAACAAAACCATCCAAAGTTTCTGGTTCATTATTTTCCTCATAGATTGGATTTTCCATGAATGTCCAAGACTCCTCTTCAACATCTTTGTCAGACATAAGGGAGTCTTCGTCACTTGTATCATGATCCAATTTATACTTGTCCTCATTTTCATACTCATCTTCTTCAGAAAAATGGGAACAAGGCAGTAAATCTTCTAGAATGTCATCATTATATGGAGAATAGGTAGGAGTCCCATCATGCACATTACGGTTTTCATCATAAGTTTCACTATAATATTCTAGAATGATTCAACCTTAGGTAGATCTGGAGTACAAATGTGATCATCATCACTAAAATAATCATGAAAGCATTCCCAATCATCACTATTCTCTGTTGATGTTACATGAGGAGGATCTTCAACAATTTTTCCAATTAATGGCTCTTCATGCACAGATTCGATGGGATCATAATGGATTTCTGAATGTTGGTTGTTGTACACCATGTTGATACTAGATATCTTAGGGTACTCTGTATGAAACTCTTTCCAAGGAAAGAAGTACCCCAAATTGGTATTAATGAATGATTTAGCATTGAATGATTCAATATCATTTCCATCATAATGCCACCGCTTCAAAAATATTTTGAAGAACTTTGCAAGGAAAGTAATAGATTTCTCGGGAAAAAACTCATGAAGCCAACATGAAGTGTCCCCTTGCAGAGAATGAGCAAACATCACCATCATATGATCCTCATGTTGAATGTTTTTTTGACTCATATGTGACAGAAAAATCATAACATGGAATCTGGCTGAGTGATCATTATCATCCCCCCGAAAGCATGGAAGGGAAGTAGATGCCATTTCACTAGCGGGACGATTAGGAAAGCTATGGATCCTAGAGAAATCAATGGGAGGACAATCATAGGAAGCTCGAGCAGCAACTTCTATTCTTTTAATATCCATATCAAGAATAAGTGATCATGGAGAAAGTTTGGAACTAAAAAATGGGGTTGAGCCTTAAATTTCATTGTTATGTGGGATGACCTACACACAATCAGTCTCAAAACATTTTGTGAGAAACAAGGGTTTGATCCCTTCAATGGAGTCGCCATGTGAGAATAAAAATATACATTTAAGAACTCTCACAAAAATATTTTTTGCTTTTCTTTGTAAAAAACTGAAAAATGTCAGTGGAGTCTCCAGATGAAAATTAAATATCTACTCTAAGCATTCACCAAACAAAGAAAAAATAAAAAGGAAGAAAACAAAAGTCGTACTCGGGAATAAAAAGATTTAGCCTCGGCAACGGTGCCAAATTTTTTTGCCGCCTTTCACACACCTGGGTTACGTGGCAGAAATCTTCAAGCCACTCGGTGTGTCCTTGGGGGCAAGTCTCGAGTCAAGGCTGTCACCTTGTTCTTGACACCACTGTTTAGGCTCAACTCCTAACGAAGCCAAGGGTGGTAGACCCTATTAAGTTACCAAGGAAAAATTATTTAGTATGATGATGGTATTAAAGAGTAAGTTTTTTAGGAGTTTCGATTTAACAATTGTAAACAACAAATAACATGATAATATAATCACAAGTAAGCATGAAAATGACACCCAATCACATATAGATTGAAAGAAATAAACAGTTGACTAGTGCCTTGAAAATGGAGTCAAAAAACAATTAAGTGCTTGCAAGTGCTAGAATGAATGTTGTGCAATTGTATCTTGGTTAATTTTAAATTAATGTAAGAAGATGAGTAATTTAACTTAGGCGAGGGGACTCCAGATATACCCAGGGGGTACTTGAAGTATGTCCAAAACTAAACCATCACGACTACCTGCAAGGAATATGGGGGCTAAATGGAGTCTTTGAGGATGTTGTTCATAATGTACCCGAAGGTGTAATAGAGATCGATGCCTCGAGGTCACTTTTTCAGGATTTCCCGCTTCCTTTGGGTATTTTGCCACTGTAATGGTTTGATCGAGGCGTTGGATTTTCTCATGATGGTTTGTTAATTTGGGGTGAGTGAAACCTAATTATTCTAGTCACTCAAGTGATTTTGATGCAGCTTGACTGATCGGATGAACTGCAGCCAAGTACAGAGCATACACACTGGAGTCTTTGTTATTTTTAGTAAATTTTAAAGTAGGTGTTCTTGTTAAAACAAATACCCTCTAGGAACCTCTTTCGATCCGAGTGGACCTCAATCGGGGAATCAAGGAGGGGTTGATTTTATTATGACTAACGAAACGATTAATGAAGATGGAATCAAAGATACACAACACCAGTTTTCTAATTAGTCCTACCATGCATCTCTTTCCCCTTACGGGTCAATCGGGAAGTTGTGGGGTAAGTAGTATGATTACTTTTGAAATTAAAATATGGAATAATGCAAAATTATATCAAAGTATACAATCTTGCATGTTAGTACTAAACTGGAGCATAAAAAAGGGAAGAATGCAAAAAAGAGAAACAGATGCAGATCCCCCCTCAAAGGGAGCGGGCTCGAAAGAGCCTACTCAAAAAATATTTTATTTTATTATTATTGGTTACAATATCAACAAAATGAAATATCATAAATCTCTTGGTCTTTATATGGGATGAAACCAAGATCTTACTGTTAGCATAAAATTCTGATTCTGAAAAATGCGGAATAAAAATCTGAAACAGAATCGAAATAGAAATGCTGAATAGATCATACCTCCAGCCATTGATGCTACTTGACTTGCTATAGAATTTTTCCCTGTTCCACAAGGTTCAGCTTCCTGTATGGCACTTCCAAGCTCTGCTTTCTCTTTCTTGATGGTGTAGAATTGAGGGGGATTGAGTTAGTGAGCTTGGGGACCAAACAGGGGTTTAATAGCCAAGATTCCATCAAGCTTCTGTTGGCTATGTGTCAACTGTTCCACAAATCTAGGTAGAGAACCCTAGATGGACCACTCAAAAATCTCCCAGCAAGAAAACAGTTTCCAAACTAGAAATCAGTTTGAGTGGGGTTGATAACTAAATGAACCGTCGGCAATTTTGAGGAAACGCCGAATGCTGGATGCGGATGCAGGAGCTTACATTCTCCCACTTGGTCCATACTTTCAAACTTAATGTCTCATCTTAAAACCTATTGACAATCTGTATTAAGTAATAGATACAAGAATCATGGCGATAAGTCCTTTTATGACAAGTATTACCTGCCATGTATTACTATGTATTTATTGCTATTTTAATTTATGTGGCAACAATTTCTCAATAAATAAACCTTATGTTTATTCTTGGTCCTCATAGATGAATTTTCTCAAATTAAATTAAGGTGCACATAAGTATGAGGAAAAACATCACAGTAATTAAGAATTTCATTAAAAATAACATTGTCCATACAATGAGAAACTACATAATGGAACCAAGTCCCATATTCATTACATGATCCTTGAATTTAAACGGTGGCATGCCCTTAGTCAAAGGATCAGCGATCATCAACTCAGTGTTGACGTGCTCAATGACCACTTTATTTTCTTTAACACGTTCCCTTATGGATAAATACTTAATGTTGATGTGTTTATTTCGACTCCCACTTTTGTTGTTTTTAGCCATAAAAACAGCAGCTGAATTGTCACAATACATTCTCAATGGCTTAGAGATAGAATCCATAATTCTAAGCCCAGAAATGAAAATCTTAAGCCATACACCATGTAAAGTAGCCTCAAAACAAGAGACAAACTCGGCTTCCATAGTGGAAGTGGCAATCAAGGCCTGTTGGCACTCCTCCATGATACAGCTCCACCGGCCATCATAAAAATGTATACTGATGTTGATTTGCGTGAATCAAGACATCCAACAAAGTCAGAATCTGAGTAGCCAATTACTTCCAAATTGTTCGTCCGTCTATACATAAGCATGTAGTCTTTAGTTCCTTGAAGATACCTCATTACTTTCTTTGCAGCTCTCCAGTGGTCTATACTTGGATTACTCTGATATCATCCCAACATTCCCACAACAAATGCAATGTCAAGTCTTGTGCAGACTTGAGCATACATTAGGATTCTGACAGCAGAAGCATATGGAATGTTCTTCATTTGTTCCCTTTCAAGGTCATTCTTCGGGAATTGGTTCAAATTGAACCTATCACCCTTCACAATGGGAGCTATACTTGGTGAACAATCCTTCATCCAAAATCTCTCTAAAATTTTATTAATATAGGTTTCCTGAGACAGACCCAAGAGGCCTCAAATTCTGTCTCCATGGATCTTAATGCCAATGACATAAGATGCCTCACCCATATCCTTCATATCGAAATTTTTAGAGAGGAATTGTTTCACTTCATGCAGCATACCCTTATCATTGGTTGCTAGCAAAATGTCATCCACATATAAAACAAGAAAACAAATTTTACTCCCACTAACTTTTAGGTATATACATTGATCCATAATGTTTTCTTCAAAACCAAAAGAAGAAATTACATTATGGAATTTCAAATACCATTGGCAGGATGCTTGTTTTAAACCGTATAAGGATTTCTTGAGCTTGCAAACCAGTTGCTCACCATCACTAGAGGGGAATCCTTTAGGTTGTTTCATGTAAACCTCCTCCTCTAGATCTCCATTTAGAAAAGCCGTTTTCACATCCATTTGATGCAACTCCAAGTCGAAATGGGATACTAATGCCATAATAACGTGCAAGGAATCTTTCTTAAATACAGGAGAGAAAGTCTCCGTGTAGTCGATTCCTTCTTTCTGAGTGAATCCTTTAGCAACAAGTCTAGCCTTGTATCTCTCAATGTTTCCCAATGAGTCTTTCTTTGTCTTAAAGACCCATTTACATCCAATGGATTTTGCACCATTAGGAAACTCAACAAGATCCCAGAATTTGTTATTCTTTATAGAATTCATCTCTTCCTTCATGGCATCGTACCATAATTCTGATTCTTTGCAATTCATGGCTTGTGAAAAGGACTCGGGATCATTTTTGGCTCCAACATTAAAGTCAGATTCTTGTAGATACACAACATAATCATCAGGAATTGCTGATCTCCTTGGTATAATAGATATTCTTAATGTTGTATCACTATCTTCTTGAGAAGTATGTGGTTCAACTCGTTGTTCAAAAGTGCTTGGAAAATCTTGAACTACCTGATCTACTAGAATGCCGTCAGCAGCTTGTGGAACTTCAACAATTGGTTGTTCAACACCAGTTTGTACTTGAGGGGTGTTGTGAACAATAACCAATATATCACTTGAGGTGGAAGGTTGAGATTCTGAATGATCCTTCTCGAAAACTATGTTCCTGGTTAGATCGCTCCCACTGATCAAGTCATTTTCAAGAAATTTTGCATTTCTTGATTCCACAATCCTTGTGCCATGACATGGATAGTAAAATCTGTAACCTTTAGACCTTTCAACATATCCAATGAAATATCCACTAATGGTCCTTGGGTCCAGCTTCTTTTCTTGTGGATTATATATTCTCACTTCAGACGGGCATCCCCAAACGCGCATATTTCGCAAACTTGGTTTCCAACCTTTCAATAATTCAAATGGTGTTTTAGGAACGGCCTTGGTTGGAACTCGGTTTAATATATACACTGTCGTCTTAAGTGCTTCATTCCACAAGGATTTAGGAATATTGGAGCTGCTAAGCATACTCTGCACCATGTCCAATAAAGTTCGGTTTCTTCTTTCTGCTACACCATTCTGGTCTGGTGAATTAGGCATGGTGTATTGGGCAACAATCCCATGCTCTTGAAGAAATTTTGTGAATGGCCCAGGTGCTTTTCCATCTTCTATGTATTTACCATAATATTCTCCACCTCTATCTGATCTCACGATCTTAATTTGCTTGTCGCATTGTTTCTCTACTTCAGCCTTAAATATCTTAAAGGCATCTAATGCTTCGTCCTTTTTATGAAGCATGTAGAGATACATATATCGTGAGTAATCATCTATAAAAGAGATGAAGTATCTCTGACCATGTGAGTCCATCTCTGGACTACATATATCAGTATGTATGTTCTCTAATATGTCTGAACTCCTATTGGCACCTTTCTTTGACTTGTTGGTCTGCTTTCCTTTTATGCAATCCACACAAGTCTCAAAATCAGTGAAATCCAGAGTATTAAGTACTCCTTCATTTACCAATATTTTAATTCTTTCTATGGAGATATGACCTAACCTCCGGTGCCATAATTTAGAGGAATCTTCATTAATAACACATCTTTTAGTGCCAGTGTGAACATGCCTTGAATCATAAGTGACATTGTTTTGTAAATTAATGTGGTAAAGACCATCAGACAAAATACCATTCCCAACATAATCAAATTTATAAAATAAACTGACGGATCTTTCTGAAAAGTTAAAGGAATATCCAAAAGGTACAAGTCTTGAAACTGAAATCAAGTTTCTAGAAAAGCTTGGAACATAAAATATCTTTTCTAATTCTAAAACAAAGCCACTACTTAAAGTTAAATAGCATGTTCCTATATCTTCCACATGCGAGCCCATCTTGTTTCCTGATAAGATGCTTTGCTCACTTCCCACTGGCTTCCTTAGGTTTTGCAAACCTTGCAAGGAATTCAAAATGTGAATTGTTGATCCAGAATCAATCCACCAAGTGTTAATATTGACATTGACCATATTAGATTCATAACAAACAAACGAGATTGCATTACCTTTGTCCGCAAGCCATTTCTGAAATTTTGCGCATTCCTTCTTCATGTGTCCCTTCTTTTTACAGAATAAACACTTGGAATCCTTCTTAATATCAGCTTGGGGAGGTACTTTACCTTTCCCTTTCTTATTGGCTTGAGATTTTCCCTTCCTATGCGTTGCCAGCATTGCACTTTCTCCCAGTTCCATCACTAGTCTTTCTTCCTCTTGAACACACATGGTCATGAGTTCATTTATTGACCATTTATCCTTAAGTGTGTTGTATGAGATTTTGAAAGGTCCATATTGGTGCAGAAGGGTGTTCAGGATGTAGTGCACCAGGAAAGACTCTGATATTTCAAACTCAAGTTTCTTCAATTGAGCCACAATGTCCCTCATTTGCATGATGTGCTCGCACACACCTTTCACACTGGTGAGCCTTAGGGATGAGAACTTCATGATTAGGGTGCTTGCTAGTGCCTTGTCTGAAGTGACGAATTGATCATCAATGGATTTTAGCAAATCTCGGACCCTTTCATGCTGATCAACTGAACCACGAATACCAGCTGAAATTTTATTCTTAATGAACATCATGCTTAAACAATTAGATCGCTCCCATCGCTCATAAAGCGTGATGTCCGCTGCAGTGCTGGTATTGGTGAGTGCTGGTGGTTCATCTTTCCTAATAGCATAATCTATGTCCATCCATCCCAAATGAAGGAGAATTCTCTCCTTCCAGAACTTATAGTTATTTCCCTTAAGTTCAAGGATATCAGAACGAATTTCAGAGAAATTTTCAGGTTGTACAACTGCATAAAAATAAAGATCACATGCTTACGTTAAAATTGAGACCAAATAAAATTTCATGTTTTACCAATGTAAATTCATGCTTTAAGATTGAATCTAATGACAAAAAAATTGCCTATGGGCTAAATTTTTAATTCAAGCAGATTCAAATATTCTTTATGATAAAACTATTAATTCATAATTCCTGTGGGTAAGTTATGAATAATTCAATATTTTATCCTAATTAATTACATAAATATAATAAAAATTCCTGTGGGATAAAATTTATTATATTTAGTATAATTAATTACAATTAATGTCTAAACTTTCTTTATGTGATCCTCAATAAAAAAATAATAATATTAATTAATTAGAGATGCTGTGGCTATTCTCTAATTAAATATCATATAGATCACTAGACATTATTGTTGTTCAGTGTAACAAAACAAGCTTCAAATGAATAGATTTGAATGAGGGCAAGCTAAGAAATTCTGGAATATAAAATCCATTATTTTCATATAAAATAGATATTTAAAAATACCATATTATTTCTATCTAAAGCATCTTCCTTCAGCTAAACCATAACATAAATATAGCCATCCGAACTCCAAAATTTATAAAAGATTATAACCACCAAGTATAATTCTTTTTCTAAATAATATACATATCATCACTAACAACATAAGGCAAGTTTCTTGTGAATAAGATGAGTTACAAAGTAGTGCATAGATGGATAGCACAATATTCAGACAAAAAGCAAAGTGTAACAGCTTGTGCCTTAAGCCTTCATCCACAGACAACATTTTAATCGTTAATGTAGAAGATCTTCTACCCTGGTTGGGCAGGGGATATAAAAATTGTCAAAACAAACTTCAAAATTCAGATCTGATAAATATCTGAACTTTAAATAAACACTATCAAACGCGATTTACAGTAATTGAATGCAATAACTCGATTTACCTAATCATCTCTGCATATCTCAGTTAAGCTCAGATAAGAAGAACACAATCTCTACTCAATTAATTTCTAGACTTACTTTGATAGAAATGTCAGTGGTAACAAACATCAGAAATGAAGATTCTAACAGACAACAAGAAAGAAGATTTATGGCAGAATAAATAAGGGGGAGAGAGAATTTGAAAGCTGCTTACATGTAATTGGGCGAATCCAGGCTAGTTTCTGTCTCCCTCAGCTAAAAATGAATTCACATAAAATTGATACGGAAAAAATCCTGAGAAATCGATGAGAATAACAGAGCTCACAGGATAACGTCCTGCCTCTTCAGATAGCATACAAACAACCCACGGCTAAAAGGTGTAGCCCTCAAACAAACCAGGATTCAGCCTTAAGCCCACAAGAAAATCCATGGTAAAGTGTACATCCCAACAAATTAACTCACGGTTCATGTAAGAGATCAACACCCAGCCTACGATCCCCTCACAAGGAGGAATAGTAAGTCATGACTCTCTTAGACAGGCTCACAGCACACTACAGCAGGCTGCAGCTCTCACGACACCCTCAGCCTCAGACTTAAACTCAGCAGCAGCCACACGGCACCCTCAAAGGCTCACAACACCCAAGCAGCAGGTTACGTGGCTACCTCAAAGGCTCACGACAGTCTAGCAGGAGGTTACAACACCCAAACAAACAATTCCAGACACACCGAAAAAATCCTACAATGGCGACTACATACAGAACACTAAGGCAGAGATAACTGGCTCTGATACCAACTGTTAGCATAAACTTCCAATTCTGAAAAATGAGAAATAAAACTCTGAAACAGAATCGAAATAGAAATGCTGAATAGTTCATACCTCCAGCCATTGATGCTACTTGACTTGCTGTAGAAGTTTTCCCTGTTCCACAAGGTTCAGCTTCCTGTATAACACTTCCAAGCTCTGCTTTCTCTTTCTTGATGGTGTAGAACTGAAGGGGATTGAGTTAGTGAGCTTGGGGACCAAACAGGGGTTTAATAGCCAATTTTACATCAAGCTTCTATTGGCTATGTGTCAACTGTTCCACAAATATAGGTAGAGAACCCTAGATGGACCACTCCAAAAGCTCCCAGCAAGAAAACAGTTTCCAAACTAGAAATCAGTTTGAGTGTGGTTGATAACTGAATGAACCATTGGCAGTTTTGAGGAGCCGCTGAATGTTGGATGCGGATGCAGGAGCTTACACTTACAACTTTCCAAATTTTTTTAAATTTTAGTGAAAGGGGAGACCTCTGGGGGGATTTGAACGCTCCCGAGGCCACTTTCGAACAGCAGATTATTTTCTTTTCTATTACACCTACTAAAAACCAGCAAGCATGTTAGAATAAAATATGCCCAAAAGCACTTTAAGAGTACCTTTGGGTCAGCCTACCTTAAGTCAAAAAAGAATAAGTTAAAACTAGCTAAATAGGTGCAGCCAAGGAAATATGCACTCATGGCTAGATTTAAACATTTTTAAAATGGAAAAGGAAATCTATAGCATGCAACCTATTGATTTTCTTTAACTTGCCATGCAAAACGGACGATTTCCTTATGCTATATCGAGAATGCTGAATGATACTTTTCAGAAATGAGATCTAGACAGAGCTTTGAAATAGTAGATCTATGTAAATTTTACATTAATATAATAGATCCATATTATAACAAAGCTTTCAAACACAGTAACCAGGTGAGAAAATTGAATTTTATAAGGAGGAAGAGAGAGGAAGAGTGCTGGTAGCCTTGAAGATCCACCGTGGAGCTTTCAGGTGGAATGTCAAGGGACTATGCCTTTGGATGGTTTTGGAGAGAGTGAAGAAGCAAACTAGATCAGCATCCTCTCCAAGCTAGGAACCTGCAACTGAAATCAAAGACTTGCCAAAATACTTGTGAGATCTGGTTAATACATACACAGAGATTCATAATAACATGCATATAACCTATAAAACATGTTGAATCTAGATTTCTAAACATGCATCAAAGGAAAGAGATGGCCAATAAACTTATTGAAAATATCCTTTCCTATCAATATTATAATAAGCTTATTATCAATCTTAGCAATGAATCCACAAACAATCAGCAAATTATGAACATAGATACAGGTTACCTCAGTAAAAAACGGCAATGCTCATCCACACATACAATGACATGACACCGTCTTGGCTCCAAAACTTCTGTTTATTTCAAATGAACAATAACAACAGTATAATAGTAGCAGCACCTCAATCCTAGTTCTAACTAGCATGGAAGAGGTGATCTGAGCTTGATTTATACAAAAAATAGGAGATCTAGCCTAGGGGGGCACAAATCCCAAGGAGACAGACCACTACAACTGAAGGAGAGTCCATCAATGTTGATCTAAAGCTGAATTGAGCCTACTTGTCAATCGAGGGGCTGATTTAGCTAACACATCAACCCACAGACTGACACATCAATCCACAGAGCTTCCAGGAGAGCCCACACATGTGGAGGAGAGAGAGAGGGCACAATTCACCATAAAGGATGTTGAAGATCAACTCTGGATCTGTCCAGATCACCTTCTTCAGTCAAGGATTTGTCAGATCTGACTGATTTCAATCAAATTGGTTGAGAATCCACTAATCTAGGGTTTTGTATTTGCTCCATTATTCTATTAATCTTGTATATTGATCTATGAACAAAGCATCAATATCATCATAGATTAATCAACAAATAACTCATGAAATGGTGTAATCGATCTACAGGAATATTAACCGCGTTGTATTCACATAAATAGTGAATGATTACAATTACAATGTCATGCTACAAGCATGAATGAATGAGTAATTCGAATCCTCAAGGAGTTCATTCGAATTTAATGAGTGAGTCTAGCTTAACTGACTATAAGCCATAGTCCACACTCAGTTAACCACTAATCAAATCCCTAATTGTCTCAACTAAACCCTAACTAAAGCCGGAGTGCAATAAATGACTGAGTCTCAACTGAAAGAGATCAGACACATGTCATAGCAAGCCAACCATCAAGTGCTAGCGCTTCAATGACTCCAATGAACCCCGATGAGGTTAACTAAAGTTGAACTGAACATACGAAGTTGGTGGAGGCACCCCTGTTGACTCTAGTTCATTAATTAATCATTAAATAATCAATTAAATGAAAGGAGGTGCCTTCACTGACCTGTTTAACTGATTGTAACCACCAGTTAGCAATTAGGTGCATTAATATAAGTCAGATACCCTCGGAGTGCTCCAGTTAGCCTCCCCGAATGTAGGAGAAGGCTAAGTTATCCTCCTTGACTGAAGGTAGGCGTGGGTGTGACTGGATGATGACATTTAATGCTCCATTGATGTCAATTAATGTCAATAATACTTATGATAGTGGTTTAACTAGGCCAATTTGACCAAAAAGAGTGTGTATGGTGGTAAATGTCTCCAACACCCCCCCTTAAGCTATACTCAGGAGGAATTAGAAAACACAAATGCATAAAAATGCTAGGGCCCTAGCAACTAAGGCCATAGGTCACCCTGTACAATGTTGAAACATAAACAATGCTCAAAACAAACTAAGTGAGGAAAAGAGGGAAAACCCAGTGGGAAAACCCCCCCTCAAGCTGAACACTAAAAGTAGTCTTAATCACCCTGATGAACTCACCCCCAACATTGAACGGAGGTAAGTGAAATTCTTTTCTAAAAATGTCTTGGTGAAGATGTCTGCAATCTTCTCATCATTCGGGCAGTATTGCAGAATGATGGTCCTATCATGTACTAGCTCCCTGATGTAGTGCATGTGGGTCTCTACATGCTTGGTCCTCTTCCTGGTAACTGGATCTGTGGAAATCTTAATAGCACTTTTATTGTCATAAAAGGGGATAGTGGACAAAGTACTACCAAGATCAAACTCTGAAAGAATGCCTTGCAACCAATCTGCTTGGATGCAAGCATTCCTCACTCCTCGATACTCGACTTCTGCTGAAGATAGTGCTATGGAAGCCTTATTTTTGCTTGAATAGCAAATGGGGCCACCACCAAACATGAATACATATCTAGAAGTAGACTTCTGATCAATAGAATCACCCTCCCAATCCAAATATGTGTATCCAACTAGCTCTAGCTCGGAGTTTGCAGCATAGTGAATGGCGTAGGTCCTGGTTCCCTGAATATACTGGAGGATCCTCTTGGTTTCCTTCCAATGAATATCACGAGGATGCTGGATGTATCTTGATACAACATTCATGGCATAACAGATATCAGGCCGAGAATGTGTCAAGTACAACAAGTTACCAATCAGCTGTCGATAGATAGTGCAGTCCATGGGAGGTGTGCTTTTTTCTTCTTCAAGGCTAATCCTTGAAAGGAAAGGGAATGGTGCAGGACTACATTCAGCCATGTTAAACTTGACTAATAGGTCTGAAATTTATTTGTATTGAGTTACCATAATCCCATCAGAATTTTTCTCAATTTCGAGCCCCAAAATTTGTTTTAGAAGCCCCAAATCACTCATTTCAAAGGCATTGTGGAGAGCAGTTTTGATGGCTGAAATGGAGGCAACTGTGCTACCTGTGATCAGTAAGTAATAAAAATATAAAACAATGATAATTATATGACCATAATACTACTGTAAATACACATTTGTATCTGATCTACACCTCTAAAAGTTTTGCGAGAGAAGGAAGGCATCCATCTTGGAATACCACTCTCTTGGGGCCCGTTTTAACCCGTATAGTGACTTCTTTAGCTTGCAAACCAAAGATGGATCAGTGATGTATCCCTCAAGCTGCTTCATGTATATATCCTCATGAATATCTCCATGCAAAAATTCTGACTTAACATCCATGTGATGCACTTCCCAGTGCTTGGATGCTAAAATTGCCAAAACAAGGCGGATGGAGTCCATTTTTGCAACCGGTGCAAAGGTCTCATGGTAGTCCACTCCTTGGACCTGAGAGAAACATTTTTCCACCCACATTACCTTATATTTGTAGGTGTTTCCATCAACAGCAACATTGTTCTGAAACACCCACTGGCATTGAACCAATTTCCTTCCCGGAGGAAGAGAAACTAGCTCCCAAGTAGTGTTTTTCTGAAGAGAATTCATCTCTTCATCCATGGAAACTTTCCATCTAGGATCCTTCCGAGCATTCTAGTAGGATTTTGGATCTGAACTAATCATCAAATAGCAATTTTTAGACATCAAATTATCAGGACAAGAGAGCACAATACCTGCTCTTTGGAAATTAGACCGGGTTCTCCTTGGATCATCCAGATTTCCAATGTTGTCTCCTGCGGAGGAGAGTGTCTGTCAGGACCATGTAGGAAGATGATTTTGCACTTCAGGTTTTGATTCAGAATCTGATTATTGCTGCACACTGATATCAGAAATCAGAGGATCCAAATCAGGGTCATCACCCCCAATTTCCTCCTCCAAATATTCAGTAGAATAGGAAGGGAATTCAGCAGTTTTCTCCTTCACTAGTTCCACCTCCTGAAGAAGCTCATCGAACTTGACACTTCTCTCGATGATGATCTGTTTGGTATTGATATCTAGTAGCTTGAAACCTTTATATTCATTAGGATACCCAATAAATATACATTCTATGCTTTGCGGTTGCAAAGCCCTTCTTTTATCAAGTGGAATCCAGGCCCATGCAGTGGACCCAAACACCTGTAGGTTCGACACATCCGGTTTGTGTCCGAAGTATGCTTCGAAAGGGCTATTCCATTTCATGGATTATTTTGGAACCCTGTTATGAATGTATTCTGTAGCATTCATGGCCTCATCCCACAAATTTGTAGCAAGCTTCTTGGATTCCAACATACAGGTGGTCATCTCCTTGAGAGACTGATTCTTCCTTTCCGCTACTCCGTTCTGCTGGGGAGTGTAGGGAATTGAATGTTGGACCTGAATACCACTTTGGGAGCATATGTGTAGCAAATAATTACTGACATACTCCCCTACATTATCAGATCTGAAGATCTTGATCTTAAGCCCAGAGGCATTTTTGATCAAGGCCTTCAATTCAGAAAATTTCTCACATACTTCAGACTTCTCTTTGAGAAAGAAGACCCATGTGTACCTTGAAAAATCATCAATAAAAGTAAGAAGATACCTTGATACATTCATGGATGTGATAGGCATTGGAATTCTGATATCAGAATGTATCAACCCCAATATGCATGTAGCTCGGTTTTCCTTCCCCCGATCGAACTTGTGCTCAGGGTGTTTTCCAATCACACAGCCCTTGCAAATTCCTGTGGTTTCCTTGATGACCGAGAGGCCTTCAACCATGGATTTTTTATGTAATTGCTGCAAATATTTAAAATTAATATGGCCAAACCTCTCATGCCATAGCCTACTAACCTCATTCCCATGAGTTAGCAGAGCGGTGGGATTTGCATCCGCAACAAAGTGAGAGAACTCATAGGCTTTTGCATGATGGTTTGCAAGGCCTTTAGCAATGAGTTTCCCGGATGCAATTTCTATTAAATCAACATCATTTGGGATGAAAGAAACTCTCTTAGGCACTCCTGTATGTGTCATCTGATAGACACTAAGGAGATTTGATGCCAGAGATGGTACATACAAAACATTAGAAAAAAAGCCATTTTCAAGATCAACAGTACCTTGTCCTTCTGAAATGATGGTGGAGTCATCTCCCATGTGGATGTGGATGGATTTACCAGTCTCCAAGGATGAAAATGAGTCTTTTTCACCCATCATGCGGTTCAAAGCTCTAGAATAAATCAACAGTGCTTTGGACTTCAAAGTGCTTGCCATGAGGGCATGACCTTTTTCATGTTGTGGTTCCCGATCTTGCTGATCTCTCCTCCGAAAGCTTTCCAGAAGATTGATGTGATTTCTCTCAAGGAGAGAGGTAGCTTCATCAAGATTCTTCTTCATGTAGGCATGTTCAGGGTGGAATCCCTTCCCACAATAAGAATACTTGACTTTTTCCTTTCCATGGTGCCCTTTTCCTTTGTTCTTCCTTGAGCCGGAAGACTCATCATGCTGCTGATTTTCAACTCTAGGTTTAGGAGTATCAAATTTAGTTTTTGGATTTTTCTGCTGCTTTCCTTTACCCTTCATATCTTTGGGCCTCGAGACATGAAGGGCTTGATCATGGGAGGATCTGATGATCCCCATATGGACAAGCTTATCATGTTCACATGTTAGGGACTCAATGAAGGCATTGAGTGTAGGCATCTTCCATCCAGGGGTTGTGAGCTACCCCACACGGAATGTAGAAACAAAAACTGAATAATCAGCCCCAAGTTTGGAGAGTATGGTGAGGATGAGATAATCATCCTCCTTCTCCACTTTGCATTGCTTCAAGAGTAAAAGAGTATACTTGAACTTTGTGAAGAAATCATTTAGAGTCTCAAAATTGGAGGGCTGGAGAGACATGAGTTCATTTTTGAGCTGGTAAACCCTCAAGTCATCATGCTTTCCATATAGAGTTTCCAATTTGTCCCATATTTATTTTGGAGTCTTCAATCCCACAAGATGGAAAAGAATATATCGAGAAATAGAGAGGCACAAGAAACCGAAGGCTTCATCCTTCTTGTTCAAGAATCTTGATTTTTCTATGGCTGAACCGAGCTCATATTTAGTGTCCATGGTGACTCTAAAGAGTCCTTTGGAGCACAACTGAATCTCCATATCACCTTTCCATGAGTGGAAATTGTATGGAGTCAAGAGCTCTACTAAGGAGGCCATTTGGATCTGCTGGAGCGAATGCTTCGCCTGTAGAAACCTGAAAATCAAAACAGAAAGGGCAATGTAAGGTCGGTCAGCCTGCACATTTTAGGCTTTCATCACACCCAACATAGTCAATCAAGCAAGCTTGAGCAATAAGTTCTTTACTTGGGGTATTAAGTGGTAAGCCTTGGCTTTTGGTGCAGTGTTGGATTTTTGAGCTATTGCTCAAATTTCATGTAGAAATCTGTCAAAAATCTTGTTTTTGAGAGATAGAGCTTCATCTCGCCGTGAGCTTTGATACCATATTAATATTGTATATTGATCTAGGAACAAAGCATTAATCTCATCAAAGATTAATCAACAAATAACTCATGAAATGGTGTAATCGGTCTACAGGAATAGTAGCCACTCTGTATTCACATAAAGAATGAATGATTACAATTACAATGTCATGCTACAAGCATGAATGAATGAGCAATTCGAATCCTCATGGAGGTCATTTGAATTGAATAAGTGAGTCTAGCTTAACTGACTATAAGCCATAGTCCACACTCAGTTAACCATTGATCAAAACCCTAATTGACTCAACTAAACCCTAACTGAAGCCAGAGTGCAATAAATGATCGAGTCTCAACTGAAAGAGATCAGACACTTGTCATAGCAAGCCAACCATCAAGTGCTAGCACTTCAATGACTTCAATGAACCCCAATGAGGTTAACTGAAGTTGAACTGGACATTAAAAGTTGGTGGAGGCGCCCCTGTTGACTCCAGTTCATTAATTAATCATTAAATAATCAATTAAATGAAAGGAGGCACCTTCACTAACCTGTTTAACTGATTGTAACCACCAGTTAGCAATTAGGTGCATTAATATCATGCAGATCACCCCCGAAGTGCTCCAGTTAGCCTCCTCGAATGTAAGATATGGCTAAGTTAGCCTCCTTAACTGAAAGTAGGCGTGGGTGTGACTGGATGATGACATTTAATGCTCCACTGATGTCAATTAATGTCAATAATACTTAGGATAGTGGTTTAACTAGGACAATTTGACCAGAAAGAGTGTGTATGGTGGTAAATGTCTCCAACATATTCATCCATTTATTAATTAAAATAAGCAATAATTGATTTTTGGGGTTTTCTGACCTGATTGATGAAAAATCACTCAAAACCTGAAAAAAGTGGGTCCATGGGTTTACATGGTGCTCTTAGCTTGAAAATGAGCACCTACATGACTGAAACTGATTATTTGGCCCACTTTTATTAAAAAATCAATTTTTCCAATTAAACTATTAAAAAGTAGCCTGAGTTTTGGAAAAATTAAATTTTAATAAAAAACATTGAAAAAATTTAAAAATTAAAAAAATTGAAAAACCTAGGGGGACTTACACATGTTCATATGACTCGACCATGATGCCTAGCATGTTTATACATTGACACATAGACTCTAATAACCTCAATAGGCCTAAATGCCAAGCTGACCACCCCAACTTTGGAGGTATGGAGTGAAAAACTCAGAAATTATCAGTTGTTTATTCAACAACCAATAATAACCAAGGGAAAAACACCCTGGGCTGATCAGATCGGAAAATAAAGTCTAAGAGACCAAGTCTTTTACAGACACTATCATGCTAGAACATTTATTACAATTCCCCCATGGGGTATGAACATGTGATATAGTACAACAAGCACTTCCCAGAAGCATTTTCTAAGGTCTTCTGAAGTCCGAACAAAAAATATTTGTCCAGTTCACCAAGATCACTTGATAAAAAAAACACTAAGTACAACTTAGGTGGTAACAACCTTAACGAGTCTGAACAAACAAGTTTACTCGGAAATATAGTCAATTTTAAGGAGTCAGACCAGGGCTTAAAGATAACTCCATATCTTTCTAGTGAAGTTTTAACGAGTCTGAAAAAGTCAACTTGTGGCCTCCTTACTGTTTTTAACGAGCTCGAAGGAGAGTAGAAAGAATGCTCTAAATGTGAGGAGACAAGTGTCAGAGGCAGGTGAAACTATTTCCAAGCACAAGGAACATACCTAAGCATAATGCAAGGAACATGAGTAGGATAAAGACACTCGGGGAATGTCTCCTCAAGGAAAAAAGGTTTCAAGTTGCAAAGGAAAGAAGATACAAAGCTGAGTGATGATGAGAGCAGAGATGAGGGCTTATACAACGAGCAAAGAGTGTGGAAGATGATATCGGGCTCAAAAGAGCGAGTAGGGTACATGCAAATGCAGTTATAGCTTGAACAACAATTTGAGGGAAATAAATAGTTGTGAATCCAACTACAAATCCTATCTCCAAGAAGCAACAACACCAGGATCATATTTAGAAGAAAATATCTGATGCAGGTCACTTTGGCAGAAACACATGCGGATTTGATATCTTCTTCAAAAGGAAAAGTCAAGGAAGAATCGACCGAAGAAGATTCTATAGTGCCAAGGCTTGAGGGTTTATAATTAGTAAGTTCAGCCTCAGAAGAAAAGAAAACGACAAAGTATATAGAGTCTGTAGGAACAAACTCAGTATCACAGGAGTTGAGAAATCTATAAGAAAAATCAAACTCATCAAAATCACCGACTTGCTGTTCAAAGCAAGAGTTCAAAGACTGAACAAGACCAACATAAGAATATTGATCAATGGAAAGATTGAGATTATCAAACAAATCAGGGTTAGACTTAGTCACAACTAAACTAACTTCCATAATAAGGTTATACTGTATCAAATACTCTAGGAAGACTTCATTAGAGGAAAGTAAACCATCCCTGATAGGACACATATCTGAACTTTCAAATGGATCACTATAGTGGAGAGAGGGCTCCAGATTCTATATAGGATGGATGACCTGGTCAACTGCTGGTATCGAGCCTCGAGAAGGTAAACATGAACATAGAGGCTTCTTCTCAGTAACAACTAAACACGAGGGATATGAGGCCACATAGCTCACCCGTGGCGAGGTAGTGTCTACCGAGACACTAGGAAACAATAAAGGAAATACATGGTGTCTAGTTCGGTCAGGAGAGGGATCAAGAAAATCCAACTGATCGATAGTGACAATGTCTTTGTTATGATTAAAATACATCACACAAAAGAACATTGACACCACAACCTACATGGCATAAACATAATCACTCCCAAGGAGCATATTAAAGTCCAAGGGGTCTTCTATCACCATGAAATCAACTAAGACGGTCTTCCCACCCAAATTAATAGGAGTTTGAGTAGGAATTACCAAAGCTGTACTAGTTATTCTATCGAAATCCAGTAACTGACTATCAGTCGACATAAGGTTGGGATATCCCATGCCTTGCCAAGCACGTGCAGATAAAATACTAACTGAGGATCCTTTATCAACAATACAATGAACAATTGTGTATTGTCCAACTTTGACCTTTATCTGGAAAGGTGCAACAAAAGGAAGGCGTGGCTCAACTAGGCTATCCCAATCAAAGGAAGCAATACGAGGGATTGATGGGGGTTCATCCGAAATGAGTTTAGTGCCCCCTTGTTCAGTAAGTTCTAAATTGGCAATGAATAAAATGTGACTAGCAGAGATTTCACTCTCCAAAAGAAGAGTGGGATTGATCGACGATGGAAATGATTCAACCGCTTCGTGAAAGTCACTCTATGAAGGGAGAGTGGGATCGACCAAAGATGACATTGGTTCAATCAAATAAGGATTACTCTCCAAAAGAAGAGTGGGGTGAACCAAATACTAAGAGGGTTCGACCACTAGAACAACCAAAGGTTGAGTAGGTGGTTGAAAAACTACAGGTTGTTAAGGAGTAGGAAATCCTTGAGTCTCACACTCTTCGCACCTTTGCAATAGTAGGGCACTGGTGAGTAAGATGACCCCCCTCGCATAGATTACAAAGGAACTTAAGTTTGCACTTCGAACAACCAATTTTCTCAATGATGTTAACATGACTAGAAGTGGCTGACTGTTTATCCCATGCATGACCATCATAGGCTGGGTGACTGGGTCCAACCTGACTAAGAGAGGCTAGTTTTGAGAAACTTCAGGATTTTAAGCAACTGGATGATCTTGGAACCAAAGTATTCATACCTCTGTGATTGTATGGCATTGATAAGTAAGGTGGAATCCCTCACAAAGATCACAAGGAAACTTGGTCTTGTGTTTTGAATGGTTAGTCTTTTCAACAATGTCAACATGACTCGCAGTGGTTGGATATTTTCCCTCAGCATGACCCACAGATGCTGAGATTTTTTCCCTAGCATGACCTATAGAGGCTGAGAGACTAGGACCAACATGATCTGCAAAGGTTGGACGAGTTCCACGGATCAACATGCTTCACAGAGGTTGAGTGTGTGCCCCTAGCATGACCTCCATAGGTTGGGTGGTTGGTTCCAACATGAACTACAAAGGTTGGACGTGGAGGTTCACTTTGACCTGCAGAGGTTGAACGGGTGCCCTCAGCATGAACTACAGAGGTTGAGTGACTAGATCCAACATGAACTGTAGAGGATGGAAAGGTTCCACCAGCATGATCATCAGAGGCTGGATGATGAATATCAACTTGACTTGTAGAGGTTGAGTGCTTAGATCCAACATGAAGTACAGAGGTTGGATAGGTGCCCCCAGCATGAACTACAGAATATTGAGTGGTGAGGTTCAACTTGACTTGCAGAGGTTGAATGGGTGTCCCCTTGCTTTCGAGTCTTCTTCCTATTCTTCCTTCTTTTAATCCTTTTAGACTGTCGGTTACTAGTATCAGTACTTTCATTGCATGAGGTAGAAGGAGGAGGAGAAGCTGCTACAGGAGAAGGGGAAGTAGTATTTTGATGTCCTTGATATAAGGAGTGTAACACCCTGGTTTTGACCCCGTTTGCATTTAAATAATATGATGTAAATAATCATGGTGTGGAGCTTAAGGAAAAATCCCCACCATCGATTTAGTGTTTTGTTTCGGCAATTAAGATTTAGGCCAATGGTGTTTTTATGCTAGATGAACGTTATAAGTTTGGACATCATGTTAAATTTGCAATTTTTAATTAAAATCCTACAACCAACTATGTCAATGCAACAAAATGAGATGGGAGGACCCCATCTACGCAGGTTTTGTCCACTGGAGAATGAGAATGCAAGGCCAACATATAAATTCCAATAAGCAAAAATAGTGGGGCAAGTAGCAAGAGCTGTTGCTATGATTTATGCAGCATTAGAGGACCGCCAGGAAGATCACTAGTCAACTCTGGTTGAAGTTGCAGGTAATATTGTTGAGCAATATGTTTCTATTTTGATTGACCCTGGTTCTACTCACAGCTACATTTCTCCTAGAGTAGTGGAGATTTGTGCTATTAAGAAAGTAAAGCATAACACGTCATGGTTAGTTCAGCTAGACACTGGAACTAAGAGAAAAGTTAATGAAGTGGTGGAGAAATTTCCATTGGTGATGAATGGATCGAGCATTTGTGTAGATTTGAATGTTCTACCACGCGGTTCCTATGATGTTATCATTAGAATGGATTGGTTAGAAGCTCACAGAGTGAAGCTTGAATGTTATAACAAGACTTTTGAATGCATGGATGAAGAAGGGAACCCAGTAGTTGTAAGAGGAATTCCAAAGGTAATCTCTGTAAGAAATATTTTAGCAATGCAATTAAAGAATTTTTGTAGGAAAGGTTGCCAATTATATGCAACCCATATTGTGGAGGCAGCAGAGAATGAAACTCTCAAGTTGGAAGACTATCGTGTGTTGCAAGAATTCAGAGATATTTTTCCTGATAAGATTCTAGGGCTTCCTCCAAAGAGAGACATTGATTTCATGATTGAGCTTGTTCCAGGAGCAGCACCAATGTCCAAAGCACTTTACATAATGAGTACACTAGAAATGTTAGAGCTGAAGATGCAGCTGCAATAATTGTTGGAGAAAAAGTATATCAGGCTGAGTGTGTCTCCTTGGGGAGCACCAGTTATGTTCATGAAGAAGAAAGATGGTACATTCAGATTGTGTATTGATTACATGAAGCTGAACAAAGTCACGGTGAAGAAAAAATATCCCTTTCCAAGAATTGATGACCTCTTTGATCAACTGAAAGGAGAGAACGATTTTCCAAGATTGACTTGAGGTTTGCTTACCATCAGGTGAGAATCAAGGATGAAGACATTCATAAGACAACCTTCAGAACAAGGTATGGACAGTATGAGTTTGTAGTGGTACCATTTGGTCTTACAAATGCACCAGCAACATGTATGTGCCTTATGAATAGTGTCTTCAACAGGTATTTAGACAAGTTTGTTCTTGTTTTCCTTAATGACATTCTTGTTTATTCTAAGAATGAAGAAGAGCATGAAGAACATTTGAGACTAACATTGCAATTGCTCAGAGAACATCATCTATATGCAAAGCTGAGCAAGTGTGACTTCTATAAAGATAGAATTCAGTACTTGGGTCACATTATTTCAGAAGAGAGTATATCCATGGACACTGACAAGATTGAAGCTATCAAGAATTGGCCTACTCTAAATAATGTGACAGAGGTAAGATCCTTTATGGGGCTTGCAGGATACTACAGTAGATTTATTGAAGGATTATCCAAGGTTGTACATGCTATCACTTATTTGCAAAGGAAGGGGATAAAGTTTGAATGGACCTTGAAGTGTGAAGAAAGTTTCCAGTGGTTAAAGTATCTTTGCACCAGTACACCAGTCTTGAAAGTTAAAGACCTAGAGAAAGATTTTGTGGTATGTACGGATGCATGCGGTCAAGGACTTGGAGGAGTTCTTATGCAAGACAACCACGTGATATGCTATGAATCCATAAAGCTAAAGGACCATGAGAGGAATTATGCCACTCATGATCTAGAAATTGCATACATAGTACATGCTCTCAATATGTGGAGGCATTACTTGATGGGAATAAAATTTGAGTTAAGGACAGACCACTGTGGTCTGAAATATTTTTTTGGTCAGCCTACTCTAAATGCTAGGCAAGCTAGATGGCTGGAATTTTTATGTGAGTTTGATTTTGAAATCAAGCACATAAAAGGAAAAGAGAACAAGGTAGCTGATGCACTCAGTAGGAAGGTACAAGAAATGCATGTGGCATCTATTAGCATTTTCCAATCAGATTTGAGACAACAAATTATTAACCGTAATGCTGAAGATGAAATGTATGCGTAGGTAAAGGATAAATTAAAACAAAAAAGCCTTGAAAAGGAGTATGAAGATTATAAGTTAGAACAGGATGGAATTCTTACTTATAAGAGCAGAATGTACATTCCCAATGTAGCATATTTGAGTAGGGTTGTTATGGATGAAATCCATCATACTCCAGATTCTAGTCACCCGAGATATCAGAAGACAATTGCTACAGCAAGAAAGAAATACTTTTGGCTAGGCATGAAAAATGACATGGATGTATATATTCCGATATGCATGAAGTGTCAGCAAGTGAAGGTTTAACATCAACACCCCACAGGTTTGTTGTAGCCTTTGCTGGTTCTAGTATGGAAATGGGAAATGATTTCCATGGACTTTATTACAGGTTTGCCGATGACTTGGAGACAACATGATTCCATCATGGTTGTGGTGGACAAGTTGATGAAGGCAACGCATTTTATACCAGTGCAGTCTATGCATAAGACTGATGACATTGCTAATATTTTCATGAAAGAAATTTTTAAATTGCATGGCTTTCCTAAGGCAATAGTCTCTGACAGAGATGTCAAGTTCACTTCTAAATTTTGGAAAGGATTGTTTGCAGACTTGGGAACAAAGTTGAATTTCAGCATTGCCTACCATCCTTAGACTAATGGATAGACCGAGAGAGTTAACCAAGTACCGGAAGACATGCTTCACATGTATGTGATGGACAAACCATCCAAGTGGGAAGACTATTTACACCTGGTAGAGTTTGCTTATAAAAATGGACAACACACATCCTTGGGGATGAGTCCATATGAAGCTTTGTATGGCAGGAGGTACATAATACCAGTAACTTGGGATAACCCAGTGAAAAGAGTTGTGATCAGTCCAAAATTACTCAAGGAGATGGAGAAAGAAGTTGTAAAAATCAGACAAAATCTAAAGGCAACCCGATACATACAGAAAAGCTATGCATATAAGCATAGGGTGAACAAAGAGTTCAGTATTGGGGATCATGTTTACCTTAGGGTGAAGGAAAAGAAAAGTTCCTTGAAGCTTGGGAGTTGTGCCAAGTTGTCTCCTAGATACTGTGGGCCATTTGAAGTGCTTGAAAGAATAGGACTAGTTGCATAAATACTTGCATTTCGTGTTAGCACTAGGGTTTATAATGTTTTTCATATTTTTTTGCTTAAGAAATATGTACATGATCCTAACCATGTAATAAATTGGGATGTGATGCAGGTGGAACCAGAGGGAGAGTTCCAAATTGAGCCTGTGCGCATCCTCGCCAGGAAGATCATAATGCTTTGGAACCGATAAATATGACAGGTAAAGGTGCAATGGGAGCACTGCAGTCCTAAAGAAGCTACATGGGAGATGGAGGATTCCCTATGACTGGTACATCCACTTTTATTCAATTCTGCAGATTGCTGAGGGTAGTACCAACAAAGCATTTTTGTTCAATGTTGTAAAGCACTGAGGACAATGCTGTTGAAGGGGGAGGGGAATGTAACACCCTGGTTTTGAACCTGTTTGCATTTAAATAATATGATGTAAATAATCATGGTGTGGAGCTCAAGGCAAAATCCCCACCATCGATTCAGTGTTTTGTTTCGGCGATTAAGATTTAGGCCGATGGTGTTTTTATGCTAGCTAAATGTTATAAGTTTGGACATCATGTTAAATTTAAAATTTTTAATTAAAATCCTATAGCCAGCTATGTCAATGCAACAAAATGAGACGGGGGCATGATTTTTCCTAAGGATAAGGGGGGGGGAATGGGAAGAGGAGGCAAAAATTCGAAATGGGCAGAGCACCCATTTCTGAAAAACGTTTTTAAATTTTCTTGGGCAAGAAAACACCAAAAAATCCTTCCTTTCCCTCATGCATTCGTGTTTCACCTTCCCCTCATGATTTGTATTATGTGGAACATTTTGGCACAACATTCCGGGCATTCATACAACAACAAAAACCACTCTGAGTCTTGATCCTTCACGAATTTTTTCTTGTTCTGTGAATTGTTTTCCTTTTTACAATTTTACTATATGTTAGTCATTTCCTGAATGCAAATGCCCAGAATTTGATTTGTGATTTTGAATTGAATGACCAGTAGACGATTTCATTTTTGGTAATTGTAGTAGTCAGTCTGACTCAGGAAATGCTCAGAAATTCGTAATTGTTGTGTGTGTGTATTTCCTTGGCTTCGGTTATGTTTTGTTAAACCTAGAATTGACATCGCTGTGTGTACATCCTCATTGACATATGAACTGATTTGGGGAATGGAAATGGAGTTTGGAATTGCTTGATAAACCTAGTGTGTGAAGGAACCTCACAGACCAATCTAGAGGAATGGTTTTCTTCTTTGCATACCCTGAATAGCACTGGAAGGGAAGGCATGGCCTGATGGACTCTGGAGAAGAGAAGGGGATGCTTCCTTCTGTTGGGTGTGGAAATGTTTAGAATTCAGGCTAGATCTAGTGTAGGTGTCCATAGCTATGGGATTGATCTCACTAGCTTACCAGTCAATCTTTCCACCTCCTTGGCATCCTGATAAACCCAACTAGAAGGATGGCTTGGTAGGTGGATTAATAAACCCATTTGTTGGCTTGGCTATGTCTCATGTGAAACTTTGTCTAAGTGTAAACCACTATCTATGTAGGCCTGATAAAACGAATTGGAAGGATGGCTTGGCTGGTAGTCTGATAGACCCATTTGTTGGATTGGCTGTGGCTTGTATGAACTTTGACTATGTGTAAATCAATGCCTGTGTAAGTCTGATAAACCCAACTGTGTTGGATTGGATGAGTTTTATTGTTCCTTATTCCTTGGGGGAATCATGCCCAACTTGGGGGTGGCAGTGTTGTTGAGAGATTGATGAGCACACTGGCCTATGGTTGGGTGGAACGTTGCGGCGACATAGCTAGTTGCGGGACAAGCTTTTGATAAAGATAAGTATTTCTTGTGTTTAAATCCCTGCAACTGTACTTGTTTATAAATGAATATGAATATGATGAATGCTTGAATGGAATGTATTTGATGCAGATGTATATTTCATGAATGATGTATATGTGTATGTAATTTTATTTCAATGAATTTTCTAAGTTTTATGGAGCTAGATCGGTCAGATTCGTGATGGCCTGAATGCTCAAAATCAATTTTAGACTTAGAAATTTTTATGAACAGATCGAATTTCTGCAGATTTTTCCTTCCACAACTTCCTTTCCGGAACTTGCGGGATGTGAAATGTGGAAATGCGCTTTGCAGAAGTTTGGACTCCGCATTTTCCCTTCCAGAATTCCCTTTCCGCAAATTACAGGATGTGGGATGCGGGATGCGGAAATGTTGTTTGGAAAAAATGCTTTCCCCAATTTCCCTTCTCCAACTTGCGGGATACGGAGATGTCGTTCGGCGAAATCCACTTTCTGTAATTTCCCTTCCGCAATTTGTTGGATGAGGGATGTGAGGTGGGGGATGCAGGATGCGAAAATGACTTATGGTAAATTTTGATTTCCACAACTTTGATCTCCACAACAGTCATTTCGCATGCAGGATGTGGGGTGCGAGAGTGAAATTTTATATGTTTCCGATTCCGCAAGTGAATCTCTCGGCACCATTTATTTTTTGCGGGATGATTCTCCACTGTTCGATCTCTCTACTATTGGGGAAGATAAAGAGTTATACACGGTATGATCAGAATGTTAGCAAGGGAAATTCTTGCTTGTGTAAATATTTAAAAAAACAAAAGAATCAGGAATCGTCATATGAATGTAGAATTAGAGATAGGTAACTTAGGTAGAAGAGTTGGGCTGCGTTCTCTCCCCCAGGGTGGGAGGGGACGTGACAAGGAGATTACTTGAGAAGCATCAGGAGCATTCCAGATAGTTGGAGTGGAGAACAAACACATCAGTATCCCTAGGGTTAATCTAGGTAGATTCAAGGTGGCCATCAAAGTAACACCAACATTCCTTGTGAGAAGAAGAGTACAAGGAATCCCTAGTGAGGGGGTCTCCCGGTTGGTGTCTATAGGGGTGTTAGCCATAGTTTCAAACAAGCAGAAAATGTCTAAGATTGACAGGAAACCAACAGTACAAAGAACCACTAGAAAAAAAACTAAGTATCAAACCAAGAAAACAAATATGCCTTCCAAAGGAAAGTCTGGGATGATGAGGGCCCAGAACTAACCAGTGAAGGAAGGCGAGTAGTTACTTGGCGTCTCGTGAAGAGTTCTCTAGGTGCAAGCACCAGAATCACCCAATCGCCCTCCCAAATTGTCAATCAATGTTACCTTCCAAGTATACCCTAGGAGCACTAGAAATAGCCTTCCAATGGCATCTGTGTAAGATCCTAGCAGACAAGATACTAAGGCTACCAAAATCATGAAGAAATTTCAACGAAACAATCGTTAGTCCAGTCGATGCACATGGGTAGGGTAGCTAAGCCCAAAACTCAAGTAGTAACAGGCACCACATGGGTCTAGGAGGAGGTATTTGGTGAGTCTCCAAACATGCAACAACTCTGGTGCATCCTTTACTGAGAAGAGGAGGGGTATCTCCAATGGCTCAGTATCGCACTCCCTCGTGCTTGACTCCTGTGTGAGATGAGCTTTCCGATGTCTTTCTCAATGAATTTGGATTTCCTAAAATATAGGCCACTATGTTTGAGTTTGAAGTTTTGGGAAGTTAAATTATCTCTAACCCAAAACACTAGACTAGAATAGTGTGTCGCGTCCCTAGAAACAAACTGTTACTAATAAATTTTAGATATTAAACGTTCATTTTAAAGGGATGTTGATTACTTAAAGTGGGTGGTGAAGGTGAAACCAATGATGTGTGATTCAACAATAGAAACAAATTGACTAAGCAAAAAAAGAACTTGAAATGCAAAAATGAAACCTACTTCTCTTTCTTTTCAAACTTAAAATTGAAAGCCACGAAAGAACAATTCTCTTTTTATTTTTCTGAGAACAATGACATGCAATGAAATTTAGAATAAAACCCTAACCTATGTGCATATAAAGCAACTATATGTTATTTTTCTTTTTCTTTTATAAATGAAAAAGAAAAAAACAACCTATCAACTAATGCATGTAAAGCAAAACAAACAACAACAAATAGACTACTACCCTACACCCCACTAACAAACCCTAGGTTTCCCTAAGGCTGGATACAACCTCTCTTGGAAGGAAGGATTATAAAGGTAATAAATCCAACCACTTTGGCATGAAGAGACTAAGAAATAAGACTGGAATAAAAGAAGGTCAATAAGTCTCGAGAATCAATCTAAACCTGCAAACAAAGGCTTCTCAACACCTTGTCCAACAAGGTTAAGCCAAAGGACGAGGTGGGGGGGGGGAAGCATCAAAGACAAGTTAAAGGAATTATGAAGGGCTTACAAGATAGAAAAAGAGCACCTAACGGAGATGAAACAACCTCCCAGGAGTCATGCACATGCATAGGACCCTTGAAGATCCCACAGACAGCCCTCAAACCACCCCAAAAACCATAAAATTGATGAAAAAACACACTTTTAGGTGCATACATGAGTTTTATTAAGGAAAGTCGCAACTGACACGCAGGTTGTAGGTACTGCAAGTCACAAATACATCCTAGAGTCACTACTGTTCAGTCTATAGCTCACGAATGGGTGGAACAAAGCACAAATAGGGTAAAAAAATGGCCTAGGAAGGCAGGAAAGGTGTTATAACAGACTCAAAAGGTGTTCCTAACTTTTAAGAAGGACCTAAAACCTTACAAAATACTGGAAGAAAGAAAGAGAAACCCCAAAAAGACAAGGATCTCCCCAGTGGAGTCGCCAGTTCTGTTGTAGATGAAAGTTTCCTATGGCTCAGGTTTAAGAGGCCATCAACATACTGGGGTTGAAGAGGTAGATGCATATAGTTCTGCAAGTAAATATAAACAAGGTTAAGATATTAGAATGGATCATACCTTATTTAGATGAAGGTTGATCCAAGAAGCACTTCAATCCTCCTCTTTCTTTTCTTGCTCCAAGAGACCTGCAAAACAAATTCTACCTTCCTCAAATGAATATGACTAAGTGTAAAGCAATGATAATCAAAGCAATATGAAAACCTAATATAATTATCATAAACATCTGATCACAAACAGAAGTATAACATACATTAGACAGTTATTTGGGAAGAAGAATGACATCACATCTTTATTAAACATGGAAGAAGTACAAAGATACCTTCTCTAAGCCAGGCACATCACGAAACCTTGATCTGGTTCTGCTGCTTCTCTTCTCCAAGGGTCTCAGCCTCCAAGCTCTGCAAAACTAGGATGGAAATGTAGGTCAAAGGTGGATGGAATGGGTCCCAATTCCTCCAGTATAACAATGAAATGATTCAAGTCCCTTCTCATGGACCTCTCTCCCTCTATTTATATATTTATGAAGAGATAGGGTTCAAAACAAAGTAGTTACAACCAAAAGATTCAATTGCATAACCACCAAAACTACCCAAAATTTGAGAAACATTTATTTTTGACATGTACAGGAAAAAAACATGGGTTACAGTGACAATAGTCGTGAATGCAAGCCGAAATCGTGGGATAAAGTAAAAAAAATCATGAATAAAAGAGTAACCGCATGTAGCATGAAGGCATAGTCACGAGTATAGAGGTATACTCGCGGGTACCATGAAGGAAAAGTCATGAATAGGTCAAAGATGCTCATTTTTAGGGTGCTTCTGGGAATTTTCAAACTTTGGTGTCTTCTGGAAAGTGTTTCCTGACTCAGATACCTTTCCAACGGTCAAGATAATAGGTCAAATGTAGTAACATAACTTGAGGTATGGCTCCTCCAATTTAGGTATTTTAAATCATGGGAAAGTGGTCACAAGAAGAGATGTGTCATTTTGGGATATAAAAGGTACTTCAGTAAAGATCCCAAAAAATTATGATCAAGGAGAGTCATCCAGATAATCTTGTTTGTCTACTCCTGGTCCTCAATCAAGAAATTATTCTGACTCAATTCCTAGAAAGATGAGAAGTCTGCAGGAAATTTATGAAAAAATAGATGTTCATTCAAATTTTGCATTATTTAAATGCCAACCTACATTCTTTGAAGAAGAAATTAAAAAATAACATTGGGTCAAAGAAATGGATGAAGAAATTGATTCCGTAGAGAGGAATAATACATGGGATTGAGTAGATTTGTCTAAAGACAAAGGTTGTTTTGGTGTGAAATGGGTTTATAAAACCAAACATAAGGAAAAGGGTGAAGTTGATAGATATAAGGAAACACTAGTAGCCAAGGGGTTTTCACAGTAGCTTGGAATTGATTTATGAAGTAACAGTATCCAAGAGGTGAGATTTGACCATTAATACTAATTAACCTAATTGTTAATTAATTAATAATAATAGAATATACTATTTAGGTATATTACAAGTCATCCTGCTCTGAAAAACTCGTCCACAGATAATCTTATGAGCATGCTTCAACTAAAATTCTTTCCACGAATAATGGTGCCATGGTTTAGTAGTTCTTGAAATATTTGGTCGCATTTCCATTCAAATCTTTTCATGCATATGATTCCGTAGATGAACGCATAACAACTATATGGAGTATTCTTCTGAGCTTCTAATCCGATGGTGTTCTTTTGACCTTCTATTTTGATGTAGATTTTTTATATTTCTTCATGCTTTGATATGGTTTTCTTATATGTAGTGGAAACTACTAATAATGTACTTACTTCCTTCTCTGACAAGCTTGTCTTTATTTGTTCTCTGGGAGCCTTTTGAAATTCTAGAAATATCTTGAGTTGTGACTACTAATAGAATGTTCATCTCATCATTTGTCGCACCATCCTATGGGTTTCTTTCTTCTACGTTATCATGAATAAGGTCATCTTTAACACTTTTATTTTCATCATTGAATTCTTCTACAACTTCAATTCCCTCATAATTGTTGTTAACGTTGACTTTATTGAATTCATTGACTTCTATGACAACGTCAGTTTATTTACAATTGATATTGACATTGTGATTTCTAATATAATCTTGATATTTCATATATGCGTCCTCTACTTCTTCGGCTTTATCGTCCTTGTTATCTTCTTTCTTAACAAGTCCTTGTTTTGGAATTTCACTAGATAACTTTATAGATTTTTTAGCTGTTGCATTAATGTGCCTTGATTCCCTACCTTCTAATAAGCCACAAATAACTTCCAACATGCGTGCATACATTTTTTTAACTATCACATTTTGAGGTTTGTAGTTGGGATGTCTTTTCTTAACCCACTTGGTGTCCGGTGGTATGGATATTTTGTGAGGAGGGGTATAAGGAGTCGGTTGGCCAGGATTCCTTTCCTTCCTAAGGGTAGTAGCGATTTTATATTCATCCCTACTTGAATAAGTAGGAGTCGCAGTAGTCCCTTGTTATTCTTGACTTGGTAACTCGAGAGTCACAATTACTTATTCTGTCGAGGGTGTAGATCCCATCACTTCTTGACCTGAGAACTCAGAAGTCGTAGCATATTCTTATTTTCTGGTCGTAGTCCCTTCTTTTGTCATGAGTTTCGATGCAGACCCTAGGTCTGCTTGACCTGAGAACTTGGGAGTCGACATAGCTTTTTCTTTTATGATAGGAATCCCTTCTTTTGACATGAGTGCTAATGCATACGTCATCTCTATTCGTCCTGAGAACTTGGAAGTCACAACAGCTTCTTTCGAATTCCTTTCCTTCCTAGGGGTAGTAGCGATTTTATATTCATCCCTACTTGAATACATAGGAGTCACAGTAGTCCCTTGTTCCTCTTGACTTGGTAACTTGAGAGTCACAGTTACTTCTTATGTCGAGGGTGTATATCCCAAAACTTATTGACCTGAGAACTTAGAAATCATAACATCGTCTTTTCTAGTCATATTCCCTTCTTTTTTCATGAGTGTCGATGTAGACCCCAACTCTACTTGACCTGAGAACTTGGGAGTTGACTGTTGCTAGAAATACTCACCTCCTGCGGACATGAGCTGTTTCCCTAGCTTGAAATCCCTTCACAACTAGAACAAATGAGTGATAACAATAAGGAGTACTTTCCCCAAGATAAACATATGTTTGTAATGAAACTTTCACCTGCAATACAGTGCAATGCTCCAGCCTTCAAGAATGCTAGATCTCCATAGTTTACCCGAGTTTACCTGCAAGAACACACCACAAAGCACACAATATCAAAAGTACCAAAATAAATCTATTATCCTATATCAAAGACTAAGGAGTTTGATAATAAAACCCGTGATTGAAACACAATGAGAATTATGGGAAATAAACTTTTTATTGCATAGTCAAATAAAGAGAGAGATTACAACCATGATGCCTTAGTGTTGAGATGTCTCCTCTGATGCAAAGTCTTGTCCTCAAAGCTTCAACTTGTCTTCTCCATGCTCACCCTATATTTGGCTAGAACTTTGGTGAAACAACATAACTTTCCTTTCTTTACCCATGGGGGGTGAACGAGTACTTATAGCTCTTGGGAGGATAGGAATGGTTGAGAAATCGGTGGATGAGGTGGAAGGGAGATCCTATTAGGGGGGATATTAAGTCCAGGTGGTCCATAAGAGTAGGGATGAGGGTGCCACGAAGATGATCTTCGAGAAGCTTCAAGAATATTCTCTTTTTCCTTTTGAAACTTGAGCACCACTCTTTTTCTATGGAGACAGAGCGTTACCAGGGCTGCATCGCTCATTGCTCAAAGGTATTAGGCAGTGACACCGCTTATTGTCAATTGAAAAGAGGTGTTACTGAAAGGGGTAACGCTTATTGCATAAAGGGAAAAGGTGATGATGGACCCAAGTATGAAAATATGAGTCCTGACCAGGTGTTATCAACCCAAATGGCACTTCTCCGTCCGAGTGCCAACACTTCATATTTTGGCGCACAAAAGGACATTTATGGATTGAAGGTTGCCTAAAACACTATAGATAGGCATGTTATGAAATACATTATCTATCCACCTAGCTTGCCATTTTTACCTTTTTACATGTTGAATGCTGTATGCAACTCTTATCACAGCAATCCACGTACATACGCGACTATTCCTACAACATATCACGTACTATACATGAGTATTGTCATTGCAATCCGCATACAGAGCTATGAGTGGGTTTCCCTTATAGAAACTCGTGTGTCATACGTGGGTTGCCAGTATCAACACTTGCATACATCTTCATTTGACATTAAAAATAATAAAACACGATTAATGGAGATTTGTTAAGCCTTAATCATTAACTATCTTAACTGTCTCAACCTCCTCAACCTTTGAAACTGCTCTATTTCCTTAAGTATAAATAGAGGCCTTGGGGAGGGCATTAATCAATCATACTTGGAGAGAAAAGTTATGCTAGTGGTATCTATTCAGAATTCTTTGGAGTAGTAGAACTTAGAATTCTTTGGTTGCAGAGGAGTCCTTGTTTTAGGCGTTGGGTTGTACATTTATCTCATTCGCTATTGTTAATAAAGAGAATCCTTCTTCCAACTTTGTGTTGAGTCACTTTCATGTGTCATGGTTTGATGAATATTTATGATTGAGCACTCTATATATTTTTTATCTAACTTGTCATATATACATGCATAAGTTTTTACTTGGAGGATTTTCCCTTTGCAGGTGAAGGAGGTGCATCCTTGAAAGCTTTGGAGAAGAAGCAGAGCGGGAGAAGTTAAAGCTTGGATAAACCGTCGTTAATCGAGTGAGTCCATTCTATCTTCCTATTTCCTTTTTGTACTTTAAATCTGATTGTCTGCAAATTTTAAGAGTACGTTGGTAACCCCAAACCTTTGGTTATAAGGGTGTTTATTCCTGAACAACAGAACTGGTGAATCCACTGGGGAGCCCAGACTGCTGTAGGTTATTTTTGTTTACCTTTGACCAGTCTTTTCCTTGAGTTTGTGTTTGGTATCTTGTCCTGGTTCATGCTTAGGATAGTATTTGAAGACCTTGAAAAAATTTCCTTTTTTTTAGAAAATTATGTACCTGTACGTGGGTTGCTTTTGCATACAGTCGCATACAGAGTCCTGCGTATGCGGGTTTCTCTCTAGGACAGTCACGTACGGTACGTGAGTTGCCCTTGTACATAGTCGCGTACAAGACTTAGCATAGGAATTTTTGGGTTAGGGTTTGCTTGTCATTGTCCCTCTATAAGTTATGTTTGCTGGTTGGTCTTCCTTATAAACACTGTGATGTCATTTTGATGACCTTGTTGGCCACACTTTGTGCTTTCTTGTAAATCCCTTGATTTTCTTTTGTTTGGATTGTCTTCTGTTTGCATTTTGAAGCGGATTTTCCTGTTTGGGTTATAGGTTGAGGTGTTAGTTGTCCAAATCAGTGATCAGGGTTTTGGACACTGTTTTTCCAGTCTATCTTTGTATAGTGATTGGTTTGTCACTTAACTTTGTGTGATTTCAGTGATTTCTTGTCATTGTGCCCATGCAAGCTAGGGTTCCAAGTCTTCCCTTGTTGGTTGATTTTTGGTCTTATTAATCCATTTTACTTCACTTTGCTTGCTTTATACAGTTGATTTAATTCAAACATACTCAAGCTTAGTGCATTTAATTGCATACTAGTCTTTGAGCATTTTAAAAAGTGAAAAGAAAACATTTTCAAGCTTTTGCATGTGATTTTGCATAGAGTAGTTTTACTTTCAGTTTTTAAAATATAATCTCAAAAAACTACAAAAATATAGTCTTAGTGTTCTCTTTATCGTTGCATTTTTCATCAATTTATATTTACAAAAAAAGGAAAAAGAAGTTTGCTTTAGTAGTGATAATTTGCTTTGAAAACATACACCTTTGCTTTTACATTTCTTATCGAGTCAAAAACATCATAGTACTTCACTCCACTTCCTTCTGAGTAAGAAATAGCCCTTAAAATGACCGCAATATTTAAAATTTACTAGTAAATTTTATTTTTTAGGGCCATTCACCTACTAGCTTAGGCTAGACTTGTGGGCTAGGAAGTGTAAACTTCCCATAAGTTTTAAAATTCAGACATAGTGGACCATTCGATAGGTAAATCCTTATCTTTATCGATTGTATCTAGGGAGCTCCTCTCAAATGGGAGTCAAGCACGAGGCCGCGTGGAGGCATTGGACTGAGGAGATAACCCTCTGATTCTTTGTCAAAACGTAAATCAGGACTTTTACGCATTTGGGGATTCTGTCCTAGACAGAGTTTTAGGCTTAGCTACTCTGCTCATGTGTATGAGTGAGGCTTGTGACTATCCCCCTAGACTGTTGGTATAGCTAAGGTAGCCTTTAGTCTCTTGACATTTAGGGTTCATAACTAGGTAAACCGGAAGGCTATTTATGGTTCACCTTGGACGGGCTTGGAAGGTAACCCTTGTTGAAAGTGTAGGAGGGTGGTGGATGATTCCTCTGCTTGCGCCTAAGAACCTCTTCAAGGATGCCAAGTAACCATTTTTCAGATTTATTCAGGAAAGCATATCTTTTACCCTTGCTGACTGTTGAGACTTTAGGATTTTTTGTAGTGAGTGCTTTGTGGTTTTTCTATGTTTATCCAACCTTAGGGTTTGAATTGTCAAATTTACAATAGTGGAGGACCAACCTATCAAAAGGTCACGAAGGTTGCAAAACATTCCTCCTCTCATCACATTGGAGCCTCCACCTCCACCTCAAAGGCAGAGATTGGACATGGACGGTTCATTTGAACCGGTAGGAGTAAGTGAAGCTCTAGGTGAACCAACACTTGTAGCTAACCGTTTTGATTTTAATACAGTTGAGATAGAAGAATTGTAGGCTGACGAGTTTACAAGGAATTTTAACACTCCCTTGACTGACTTAAACGATCCTATGATTGTCCAGGTTAGACCTTTTGATTCACCTATTTTAGGAGTCCATGTGGGTAGGATAATGTCTACTACGGGAGAAAGTTCTTTTGCTTTCACCTCAGCCTTCCTGGATGAAGGGGTACTACCTCCCCTAGCAAGTGCCCCTAGATCTAGCATACCTACTATGCCATTGACTCCAGCGAGCCGGGTGGTCCAACCACTGGTTCCCATAAGCCTAGCAGGTGCTTCTGGTGACATGGGTACTAGGATTCCCAGTATACCTACTGTTCCTTCCTCCTTTGCATACACTGCCCAGAGCGGTCCGGTAGGATCCTCGACTTTCGTCCAAGGATTTCCTTGGAATGAGGGGCATATTCCCCCATCCACTCCATACATAGGACCATCACCTTCTTATGTAGGAGTGCAGTTTGGAAACACTACCTCTTACGGGAAAGGTTTTCAAACTCCAGTCTCGGCCCCATTCACGAGCTCTCCCTTTTCGTTATTTAGTGGAGGGATACCTGCTCCCTTTTTTCAAACCCTAGTTTCAACTAGGACAGCCAAAACCTCTTATACTGCACCCCCCACATACAATCTTGTGGCTTACGGATGGAATGCATTTCAAAGTAATCCATCCACTTCGCAACCGGTGGCAGGGGGCAACCCCACCTTTACATATGGGCATTCGGGGGCAAGTACCTCTAAGTCCCAGACTGGCACTTTTAGTGCTCCGGTGCAACCCAATATTCCTTTCCTGGAAATATTAAACTTGCCAGATTTGTCTAAGTTGATGAACGACCCAGTGAGTCATGACCCCTCGTGGCCACTTGTTCCCACCAAATTTCCATCGGACATCCCTAAATTCGAGGGAAAAGTTGGTGAAGATCCTGGGGCTCATGCCACCACATTTCATTTATGGTGTTCTTCTAATTCACTGAATGAAGATTCAATTAGGTTGAGGCTATTCCAAAGAACCTTAATGAACACTACAGCAAAATGGTACATTGAGTTGCCTTTTGCTGCGTTTAGTAGTTTTTGGGACTTGGATAGTGCATTTCTTAGCCATTTTCAGCTTCTAGTCCGATATGATTTTGGAACGGACTTGTTATCTACCTTTAGGCAGAACAAGGCTACCCACATCTCGAATCATATCTAGGAGTGGAGGAGGTGAAATATCCTTATTAAAGCCACTATTCCTCCTGATTTATTACTAGAGTGGTTCCTTAAATCTCTGTTGCCTTAGATATCTAAAGAAGTATCCACTTCAGGAGTGACGAATGAAGAAGAAGCCATTCTTAGGGCCTAGAAATTGGATTTGATTTATTCACAATCTGAGATCTTGTATGAGATTATCCCTGAGGCACCGAGCCCTACCCACGATGCGGAGAAACCTAAGCCTGGACCCCATACCGATGGTGTGGTTGGGTCCATAAACTCTCCCACTGTAGAGTCTTTGTCCAAACAGCTTCATCAATTGTCCGTCAAACATTCTACGGTGGAGGAAGCAAAGGCTACCCCCTCACCCCAAAGAGCAAATTTTTTTGCACAGACCTCTCAGAAGGGCAATCGGCAGCCCGACGGGAAGAGGAAGAGAGGAAAGAAAGGGGAGTGAAATCAAAACAAGCAGAAGCCCATGAACAATGCTGATGGGGGAAAGAAAGAAAATAAAAAGGTCAAATTCCTGTGTAATTTGTGCCACAAGGATCACCTCACTCACCTTTGTCCCCTTATGGAACAAGCCCAGAAGTTGCTTAAAGCTCAACAAATGGCTGTCCTGAAGGATCCATTTTTCCAAGGGTAGAACTCTGCTTCAACTTCTAATGTAGTAGGGGGCACTCCAGGTGCCCTTGACCCTAACTGTATCAATATGGTTCGCTCTTCAACTTTGCTACAGAATAGGAATAAAAACTATGAGAAAGAGACTTTTAAGAAGGGTAAGTCTATAGGTGAAACTTCTAACCCTCTCACTATCGAGAAGCCTACTGAAACTATGCCTAAGATACCGGGAGTTGTCTTTAAGAAGACCTTGCATAACCCTAATGCTAGCGTTACTTTGAACTACTCTGTGGTTAAAGACTTAACCCCAACCCCATGTGCAATGTCAGCTTTAGAGGTGCTACAGAGCTATCCCGCTCAACAGGATGTACTCTTAGCAGCCTTAGGTAGCATGGACTCATCGAGTTTCATGGTGAAATTTCACTTGTCTGATGTTAAAATTTGCCTACCTTATCATGTAGCCTTATCAATAGATGTCATACATGGTGGAAAGACCATTGGAAGGGTAGTTGTTGATGAGGGTGCTTCTACATGCGTTATGTCCTTGTCATGTTGGAAAGCTCTCGGATCCCCAGAGCTGGTCCCATCAAACACTCTGCTTACTACTTTCGATGGAAGGTCATTCCATCCACATGTATCCTACCATATTTTGAGATAAAGATGGCAGGGAAAGTAGTTTCTATTGAAGTGGAAGTGATTGATGCACCTTTGGACTATAATTTGCTTCTGGGAAGAAGTTGGACTTATGCCATGTCCACTATTGTGTCGGCCGTCTTTCGGGTGGTAGTTTTTCCACACAAAGGAAAGTTGGTTACTATTCACCAACTCGATTTTACTCGAAAAGGATGCATGGAGTCTAATGAGTCCACTGTGCCATTGGTTGATCAGGTCAAACCTGCTGCACAGAGCTTGGGGGCTAGAATGTACGCATCATTGATGGGCACATTTGATCTTCCAGCCCCGATTAACTATATTGGTTCTACTAGTGTAGGGAAGTCCATAGCCACGGTTGTTGATAGGACTGATCCTTGGGTTCTCCCTTCCCCCCATGAACCGAAAGTGTCCCTATCGACAGTGGAAGTAGCTTACCAAGCTATCACCCAAACCACTGTTGATCCCATTCCAGACCCTCTCACAGTCTCAGAGGACCTGGAAGAATTCTATTTGCCTACTTGGGAAGAAAACTCTTCACACTCTACGGACTGTTTAGATATGGTTTTACCTTCTGATGAAGCCATTCTGGAAGCCTTGAGCGGACGTGATAATATCTGTGAAGATCTTCATCATTGATCATATTTTCTTCTAGAGCTAAGCAGGATAGAAAATCAAGATTTTCATATGAGACTATCAGATGATGTTGGGACACCCATCAATCCCTTACCCAGGGAAGGAATGTTTGTCGAGGGGAATATGGCAAAAATTTCCACTACTATCCCTATCAACATCTCTGTGAATCTAGATGTCGTGGAAAATATATATAAAGGTGCAAATTTCTCTCCTGAGGATATTTCCATCTATACGGCCTTGTTTAAGGAATTCCGCGGCGTCTTTCCTGGTCATATGAGGAGATGCCAGGAATTGATCCATCGATCGTTGAACATGAGATCCGAACATACCCTAATGCCAAACCTATTCAGAAAAAGTTAAGACTTGTTAACCCACGTAAAGTGGCGGCTATGAAGGCTGAAGTTGAAAAGCTATTGAAAGTTGGTTTCATTTATCCCATAGGTCTGACGGAATGGGTATCCAATCCTATTCCTATTGATAAGAAGAAAGGGACCATACACATCTGTACTGACGTCAGATATTTGAATAAATCCTGTCCTAAGGACAACTATCCCATGCCATTTATAGACCAGATTATAGATTCTTGCACGAGAAGTGAAGTGTTCTCATTTATGAATGGTTTCTCTGGATACAATCAAATTCAAATAAAACCGGAAGACCAACATAAAACTGCTTTCATTTGTCCTTGGGGTGCCTTCATGTACAAAAAGATTCCCTTTGGATTGAAAAATGCTGGGGAAACCTTTCAACAGGCTATGAACTTTTCCTTCCATGATATAAAAGCCATTGTCGAGCCTTACCTTGATGATCTGCCTGCACATTATCGCAAGAGGATTGACCATCCAGATCACTTACGGTTGATATTTGAGCGATGCGGATACTATAAGATCCACTTGAATCCCCACAAGTGCGTGTTCTGTGTCAAGTCAAGGAGATTGCTTGGATTCATTGTCTCTAATAGAGGCATTTAGGTGGATCCATTAAAAGTAGAGGCCATTGTAAATATGCCTCCTCCTCGTTCTATGAGGCAACTTCAAATCCAACAGGGTAAGTCTAATTTTCTTCGACGTTTTATCGTTAACTATGCCAATATTACCAAGCGTTTCATGCACCTGCTAAAACAGGACACCCCATTTGTATGGGATGAAACTACACAACTCACTTTCAAGGCATTGAAAAAAGCTTTATTGTCGGCACGTTTACTGCGTCCGCAAGATTACTCTAGGTATTTTATATTGTATTTGGCCATGTCCAAGTCGACCATTGGGGTAGTCTTGGTCCAGGAAGATGATAAGCTCTAGGAGCATGTCGTTTACTATCTTAGCCGTGCTTTGGCCGGCCCCGAACTCAAGTACTCCCACGTCGAGAAATTGGCTTTAGCAGCTGTCTATGTTGTTCAGAGGTTACATCACTACATTTTGCTGAGGACTACAATAGTAGTGGCGGATGTGAATCCCTTTCAGTATGTTTTGTCTTGACGGATCGTTGGGGGAAAATTCAACAAATGGAGAGTCATTCTCCAAGAGTTTGACTTGGATTTCCAGTTCGCTAAGTCTAAAAAGTCCTTATTTTTTGCTGAGCTTATAGCAGAATTTCAAACGGAAGAATATGTAGTCATTGAAGATGACTCATTCCCAGACGAGCATATCTTCTTGATATCCACCTCTGATCCTTGGTACGGAGATATACTTATCTATCTCCAAAATTTGAAGTATCCTATGACTTCCTCGTGGGAGGAATGACGTAAATTATGCCTTCATGCTAAGAACTACCTCATCATAGGTGATACTCTATATCGAAGAGGGGTAGATTCCATTTTGCATTGATGTCTTACCCATGAGGAAGTAGATATTGTCCTAAATGATTCCCATAGTGGAGCATGTGGGGGTCATTTATCTAGGTTAGCAATGACCTAGAAGATACTACATGCCGGTTATTTTTGGCCCACAATCTTCAAAGATTGTGTGGAAGTAGTGAAGCGTTGTCATCCTTGTTAGCTTTACACCAGAAAAATGCGGCCACATCCTGCTCCATTGTTTCCTGTTGTCTCGATGGGCCCCTTTATGAAGTGGGGGATCGATTACGTGACATGTAACCCAGCCTCAGTTGGGGGGCATAAATATATCATTGTCGTTGTTGACTATTTTATGAAATGGGCAGAGGCAATGCCTACCTTTAAAGCCAACGGGGAAACCACAACTTTCTTCGTATTCAATCATATTATAGCACGGTTTGGCATACCCAAGGTGATTGTCACTGACCATGGCAGTCATTTTCAAAATAGCATGATGACGGAACTGACCACTATGCTGGATTCAAACAAGAGCATTCATCTTCGTATTATCCTCAGGAAAATGGTCAGGTTGAGGCTGTAAACAAGACTTTGAAGACTTTCCTCAAACGTACAATTGATGCAGCCCATTCTAACTGGCATATCATGACATACCCTACTCTTTGGGTGTACCGAACTAATGTAAAAAATGCTACGGGTTTCTCCCCTTTCCAACTTGTTCATGGAGTGGAAGCCGTGACCTCGGTTGAATGTGAAATCCCATCCTTGAAAATAGCTATTCATGTGTTACCCGATACGACAGAGATTGAAGAATGTCTGGTACACTTAGAACACCTTGATGAACAATGTAGAGATGCGTTGACTGCTAATCAAGCTCACAAGAATAGGGTCAAAACCCAATATGATAAGTCGATCAAACCTCGGATTTTCTCTGAAGGGGAACTTGTTTTGCTTTGGGACCAAGACAAAGAACCCCTGGGGGCAGGAAAATTCAAGGCCATGTGGTTAGGGCCTTATGTCGTGTCAAAGGTCTTAAAGAAGGGCACATATGAGTTAATTGATTTTGATGGGAATAAGCTGCCTAAGCCTAGAAATGGGATCTACCTGAAAAAGTACTACGCTTAGGCTTAGTACTTTTTTGTATTTTATTGTATGTATTTTTATGTACATTAGTTTGACGGTTTTATTTTTTATACCATCTACTGGTTGTTGCAGATGTCTTTCGAGAGGTACATAGGTTTCGCTGATGGCGCCAGTCGCCACACTTGTAATCTAGCCTCAGCAGCATGGGTCATTTATTCTCCCTCAGGACAGTTAGTTGCCTCAAGAGGTGTTTGCTTAGGTCCTTCTTCTAATAATGTTGCTGAGTATAGGGTTGTAATTGAGCTTCTATGGGATGCTTTGTCACGTGGTATCACCCAGCTGGAAGTCCGACTGGACTCTCAACTGGTGGTTTCCCAGCTTAATCAAGCTTATCAGGTGCGGAGCCCTATTCTATTACGTCAGTTCATGCAAGTTAGGTTATTGGAAATAAATTTTGATTTCATTATATTCAATCACATTCCAAGAAATCATAATTCATTAACTGATGCATATGCTAATTACATTTTGGATTGGCATCTAACACACATTTCATAAAAATATACAGCATGCACATAAAAAAAACTTGTAAATAAAACGATGATATATATGTGTGTGTGTGTGTGTGTGTGTGTGTGTGTGTGTGTGAATATCTGTTTATAGATAGGTCGAGTCTATGATCCTCAGATCCAACCATCACAATATAATATACAAAAATATACAAAATGTGGATCGTAGTCCATCAAAATGTCCTAGATCTAAGCAGGACCACCCTGGTCACTTGAACGACCTTAGTCCCCATGGTCTCTCTATACTCTGTCTTCCTCAGCCTCTTCGGCTTTGGAAGCCTCCACAACATCTATGTACACTAAAACGGCTTTAGCCACTCGCCTCAAAAGGCGTAACTAGACAGGTGGAGCTCCAACCACAAACTCTTGCATGACGGCTGGGATATGCTCTATCCGCAAGGTGGGCACTCTCTGGGTAAGCCTGGCCAGCTTCCCCTCTAGAACCCTAATAAGCCCCTGGTCTTCACCTAAGAAAGGATGAACAAACATACGTGGATGCCCCTTAAGGAGGACCGGTCCAATATTTGCATTTTGACATGTTGATAGGATTAGAACTCTTTTACATATGTATATATCTATATATTAAAATTCATAAAAAATTTAAAAAAACTTGAAAATTTAAAAATTACCTAGCTCTTCCCATGATCCTCCTGGAGGGAGGACAAGGTATGGATCACCTCGAAAATCCATCCCGACATACGGAAACTGCTCCAATGTTGGTAACTACCGCTCCCACCAAATGTAGAAGTCATCATCGTATACACTCTGCACTGAGCCACCTCCTCCTTGGTGGAGGAAGATATCTCCCCATCTGCTCAGCCTAGGCTGACGTGGAGATCGTACTGGTAGGGGTATTGTAGGGCTTAACCCTGTCACTCTCGAAGAAGAATAAGGAAACCAATATGCTAGAATACCTGAAGTTCTTCCGCTTTCCTCTCTTGCATTCAAAGAGTTGTTTTCTCATAATTGGGACAACTCCTGAACACCAATCATATAGGGCACCTTGCATACAATCCACTTCCAACCTCATTTGGGTCCATGTAGCTAGATGGAGTGAAGATGATCCCACAACCCTAACTATGGTACTTGCCAGTACCTGTAGTGAAATATCACGTATATGTGCAATGGGGATGCAACTCCCTCTCTTTTGGGTACTTGGTGCGTAGTACACATTAATGTAATTCTGGACACTTAGAGGATCACCGCCTCTGTCAGTTCCCTCTAAGTTGACTGGTGATCCTCATCGTGACAGACCGGCAATAAAATATATGTCCTCTGAAGTAATTTCCAAAGTCTCACCTTGTAGGTCAAACATCCCTAAATCATGGTCCCAATAATTTATCATGAACTCTAGCAAGCGGACATTGGCCCGCATGGGTGATGTGCAAAATAATTTCAAATACCCACTCATTCGTAAAACATGTATGGTGGGGGAACTTTGGAGTGCTTCTTGGTCCATATCCTCATGCTCATGCTCCCTCCATTCAAGCACCATCTTCACACCTAGAAAAACAATCATTATGAACCTTTAGTGGCATGTAAAAATTCAAAATTTTGATCCAAAATATTACTTTTTCCCTTCACGCAGTACACGCGACTGTCTAGTTAGACATGTCACGTACTGTACGCGACTGTCCTTTAGGGAAACTCACGTATAGAACGTGTCTACACGAGTTTCAATATAGAAAACCCACGTACATAGCGTACCTTGCTTTAAGGTGCTTAAAAACATAAAATTTGGACTCAAATTTGAAAATTGCTAGGATCAAATTGAAGAGATTGAGGTGTAGGCTTACCTGCAACTTGCAGAGTTGGATTTCGTCCACCGAATTGTCGACACCGATCGAATGAAGGTAGAGGTAAAAACTTGCTTCTTATGGTTAAAATTCAAATGGTGAGTTTTATTTTAGTTTTTGAACTATTTATAGAAATTATATTTCTAAAGTGGGTTTTTTCCTATAGTTTGAAATTGATTTAACTAACACCATATCTCTTTTGGCCTTGTAACAGGTTTTTCATCGTTCTAAAGTGTTTTTTCTCCTATAGGATGGTTTTTGTCATTTCCAATGCATTTTTGCCTCTATACTTAATCCATTTTCAACCTAGCAATCAACATTTTTAACCACGGACTATGGTATTTTAAACCATTAGTTCCCTGTCTTTACCATTGTTCTTCCGTGGATAGGACCTTCCTCTCATGAGTATCCTCATTTAGAACCTATGTTGTCTTTTGATACTCATGCTGCAGTTGTCTCAGGTAAAGGGGTATCCTCTTAGCCATTTTTCATGCCAAATGGAGCCTCATTTTGGTCTCTTTTTACAAGCTAACCTTTTATAGGACTCCCCGCCCATATGGAGTTTCTTTAGACCCAGGTCCGACTCCTTAAAAATAGACTTGACTGCTGAGTTAACTTGTCTGTTCAAGCTCGTTAAGAATATGTGAATGGGCATCCGCATTGGTGGTAGGTTATCTCTTTCTCGGACCATGCGGAATAACATGAGAAAGGATCCCTCTCTTTTGTACTGAATTGAGAAGAGTATTCTCAGGCATAGGTTTATAACTTTTCCGGATCTGAGGGACTAAATTTACGGAAAAGGAACTCCCGGTATTAGCTTAGTTTTCTCTTTTTCGTGCTCTGGACCTAAACATGAAAAAGATTCCGTGCGTACTTTGTGTCTTTGTCATGCTTGTTAAACACTAAAGAACAAATCATCGATTTTATTGTTGTAAGCCCCATTTCTCGTACTCAAATGGATCTTTCCGAGTGATCTTGCTTTCCTTCACACTCGTAAAACTCAAGCTATTTATGCTATTTTTGAAGGAGTGTTCGGTAGGTAGTAATTTAACCTTTTTTGGACCTCCCTGAATAAGTACGAAAAAGGTTCACCTTTTCTTCTACGGAAGTTAAGAGAGTTCTTCTGTGGTATGTTTTATACTTTTCCAGCCTCAGGAGACTAAATTGGATGAAAAAGGACCCCCCTGGAGTCTTCTTTGGAGTTTTCAGACTCTCTAAATGTGAAAACACCGACTGAGCATGTACTAGTTCAGGCTCATTAAATCCACAAATTAGTAACACTATCAAGCATTATTCCCTCTTCTCTTCAAGCTTGTTAAAAAATGAAGAGAGATTCGAGTTGACTTTCCTGGAATTATTAAAATTTAATAGGGAAGGTAAGGAAGAAGTTTTCTTTTGTTTTCAGTTAGTGGCAGCATGTCATCCTTGAACATAGCACTCTCTATTTTTTCTGATACCCATGTCTCAGTGTTCACTTTCAGTTCAGCTATTACTTCGAGTTTATTACTCCTCCTCTTGTCCGTTCTACCTAGGAAATCTGATCATGTCTCCTACATGAAAGATAGGTCTAGTTGTTCTATCTATAAAGTTAAAAGCTTCATTGGGTCATCTCTGTGTCATGCTCACTGTTCAAGGACTTAACTCAATGTCTGATCTCTATCCTGATCCCATCATTGTCATATCTATTATCTCTTATGTCTCCCTTCCTTTTCCTAGTTCCTAGTCACTCTTGTGATTCATTGGAGGATCTCTTGCCTTCCTTATCACAGTATGGTTCCATTTCAGCACTTCTTGATGATGAATACCTAGAGTTTTGATGTTTGTACCTCTAGATTCACTTTCATCATTGGTGAATTCCTTTGCTTCAGTTGTCAATTATCACCTATTGATTGACAAACTGTTGAATCCTCTCCATGTTTGACTTCAACCTACATCTATTCACATGGCTTGGATTGTACTGGTTCTTTGGGATTGTTTATGAAGACCTTGGTTCCCTCACTATGGACTAAGTTGCACAAGATTATGTTCTACCTATGTACACAGCTTCCAGATATTTGAAGACTCATCATGATTGTATATTGTGGCTTCGATCCACCTTTGTAATATATGTGGTCTTGTACCTGTATTATATGATGTAATAAAAATTTTGTAAAGGAGCTAGTGTTCCAGTATATTAAACATAGCATCCTCAGATATGAATTTGTATATGACATTATTATGTATTTGTTTTAGGTACTACCTCTGCTCCATTGGATTTCTGAGTTCTCTAAAGATAAATATTATAATGTATTTCGGCCATCACTTCCCTCTAACCTCACACATTAGGGGGCATCTGTTGTCAACCCAAATGGCACTTCTCCGTTCGAGTGTCGATAGTTCATATGTTGGCACACAAAAGGACATTTATGGATTGAAGGTTTCCTAAAACACTATAGATAGGCATGTTATGAAATACATTCACTATCCACCTAGCTTGCCATTTTTACCTTTTTACATGTTGAATGATGTACGTGACTCTTATCACAGCAACCCATGTACATACGTGACTATTCCTACAGCATATCGCGTACTGTACGCGAGTATTGTCATTGCAACCGACGTGCAGATCTGTGCGTGGGTTTCCCTTATATCAACTCGCGTGTCATACCCGCGTTGCTAGTATCAACAATCGCGTACATCTTCATTTGACATTAAAAATAATAAAACGTGATTAATGGAGATTTGTTAAGCCTTAATCATTAACTATCTTAACTGTCTCAACCTCCTTAACCTTCGAAACTGCTCTATTTCCTTAAGTATAAATAGAGGCCTTGGGGAGGGCATTAATCAATCATACTTGGAGAGAAAATTTATGCTGGTGGTATCTATTCAGAAGTCTTTGGAGCAGTAGAACTCAGAATCCTTTGGTTGCAGAGGATTCCTTGTTTCAGGCGTTGTGTTGTACAGTTATCTCATTCACTATTGTTAATAAAGAGAATCCTTCTTCCAACTTTGTGTTGAGTCACTTTCATGTGTCATGGTTTGATGAATATTTATGATTGAGCACTCTATATATTTTTTATCTAACTTGTCATATATACATGCATAAGTTTTTACTTGGAGGATTTTCTCTTTGCAGGTGAAGGAGGTGCATCCCTGAAAGCTTTGGAGAAGAAGCAGAGCGGGAGAAGTTAAAGCTTGGATCAACCATCATTAATTGGGTGTGTCCATTCTATATTCCTATTTCCTTTTTGTACTTTAAATATGATTGTCTGCAAGTTTTAAGAGTACGTTGGTAACCCCAGACCTTCGGTTATAAGGGTTTTTATTCCTGAACAACACCAGGGTCTAACTTCACATTTTGAGGATTTGAGGCAATTTCTGATGTTTTGGCTCTCATTACATGGTCATGACAAGAATTGTGTGTAACAATGACATATATTGTTCTATTATGATAGGAATACCTTCTTCTGACATGAGTGTTGATGCAGACACCATCTCTATTTGTCCTAAGCACTCGGAAGTAACAACAACTTCTTTCAGATTCCTTCCCTTCCTGGGGGTAGTAGCGATTTTATATTCATCCCTACTTGAATACATAGGAGTTGCAGTAGTCCCTTATTCCTCTTGACTTGGTAACTCGAGAGTCACAGTTACTTATTCTATCGAGGGTGTAGATACCAACTGTGCTTTACCTAAGAACTTGGGAGTTGACAGAGCTTGTTCTTTTATGATAAGAATCCCTTCTTTTGACGTGAGTGTTGATGCAGACACCAGCTCTATTTAGCTTGAGAACTCGGAAGTCGCAAAAAACTCTTCCTTGATTCCATTTTCTTCTATCATGGGTGAAAAATCAATTTCCAGCTCTTTATTAGGAAATTCTAGGGGCGTAACTTCTTCTGTTATCGTAGGTGTCATAACAGCTTGCATTCCCTCGCTTGAAAAGTGAGATGCTACATCATCTTCCTCCTTCAACTAAATTGAGGGGTAGGACTGTTGTGTTTCTAATCTTTCTTTGTCCGCATGCTTCTTAGGTTCTTCTTCTGGCCACTGTATTATCAACATTTTTAGTTCTTTAACTAATTCTTTTATATCTTCATGCATAACTTCTACCGCCACGTCGATATCCGATATTTTCACTTCAAGTTTTGTGGGTTTTATTTCTTTAATATCCCATTTAAAATCATTTTCAGCTTCTTGATTTGGTTTATCTCGTTTAAAATCCTTTTTTGCTTCTTGAGTTGGTTTATCTAGTTTAAAAAAACCATAATCGCCTTCATTGAAGACCATTTTGTTTTATCCAAAATCTTCATAATAATAATAATAACAATTAATTAATTAGTTAATAATATTATTATTATTTTTATAAACTATATATAAAGTTTAATATATAGTTTTTTATTGAAAATTTTATATATATTAATAATTATTATTATTTAATAATAATATTATTATATTATATTCTTTTTTTAAATGGTAGATTTTAGGGTTTTAAACCCTAGTGGTTGGCCAAGAGGGGAGAATGGCGAGAGTAGGGAGTATGGAGATCACGTTGAAATGAAGAGGCAGATAGGATCATGTGTGTGTGGGGTGAAACGAAGAGGGTTGAGTGGAAGCAAGAAGGATGGAGCACGCAGATGAGAAAGAGGATGCGAGGAGGGTGTTGAGAGAGCGAGAGGGAAAATGGACATGTAGGTAGAGGAGGTGGGTGTTGGAATGGATAGAGGGGAAGATCGCGAGTCTGGAGAGGGGAGAGCATTGAGGAGAGTTAATGGTTGCGAATTTTTTCACATGAGTGGGGCGCTGCATTGGAGGTGAGAGAGGAGCAAGCCATGAGATGGCGGAGATGTGGAGCGTGGGATAGCCGAGAGTGGAGGAGGGAAATGCAGGTATGGAAGAGCACAGGAACAGTGATGGAGTGGAGGGCATGAAATATGATGGGAGAGATGAAATGCAGGTTGCGTTGGACTGTGGGGTAGGAAGCAGAGTGTGGACATGTGGAGACTGGTGGGTGGTTGGAGTTTGGAGGTGTTGTGCAGAACAACGAAGGAGAATGAAGGGCCACGCATGTGGAGAAATGTGCAGTGGAATGGTACTGTGTGGATGTAGGACGCAGGAGATTTGGAAATTATGCAGGAAGGATGGAGTGGGGATCATTTTGAAGGTAGGATGTGATTTATAGTGTGGTGGAGAGGCATGGTGTGTGGGGGAGAAAGATGGGCATGTGCATGTGGACGTGTTAGCAAATGGGATAGCTCTGGGAGAGTTGGAAAAGCTAGTGAGAAAATGGGGAGGAGTGAAAAGGATGGAGGAGTGGGAGTGCAGAATTGGAGGAATGTATGGAACGTGAGATGATGGAGTGTAGTGTATGAGCAGAGAGTCAAGCCTAAAGCTCTGATACCACTTGTAAGGGTTCATCCTTACATAATTATCATAATTGATAATATATATATATATATTTATTATTGAATTGATAATTTATTGCATTGAAAGGATTACATTATATATGGAATCTAACCTATGAATGGTAGGACCTTGAAAAGAGGTGACCTTTGACCATTAATACTAATTAACCTAATTGTTAATTAATTAATAATAATAGTAATATACTATTTAGGTATATTACATAAGAAGCATCCCATTGTGATGATCTCATCCACAATATTTGAGTATGTAGCAACAACAATAACAGCCTGTCAAGTAGTATGGTTACGTAGAGTTCTCGATGATTTTCAACAAAGACAAAAAGGAACAACCCCAGTTTATTGTCACAACAACTCAACCATAGCACTATCTAAGTGTTGACACAGTATTTTCCTACTTGATTGAGATATAGTATACTTAGAAGTTTTGTCTTCAAATATGACCTAAGGATCAACGATCTATATTTGAGAATTGATAAGATCGACAACAGACAGGAAATCCGCTAGATGAAGGTCCATGTTCTATAACATTAATGAGCTTTGGAAAAATGATCGTTGAAGTGTGCTAAAGATAGGAAATGATCAACGGTGCATGGTCGGAAGAAGGAAGATCAATGGTCGACATTATTTGTGTGCTTTCAATTAGGAGGGGGAAATGAAAAGGGAAAGCGGTAGTGGAATTTTTACCGCTTTCCACGTGGTGAGATAGGGATCATTTTGCTGGTTGAAAAGCTATAATTGAAAAACTGCCTCCCACGATCCCGAACCACCTTATGGAATATTATAAAAGGAAAATGATTATGTGGAAAAATGTATTTGTCACTTTGAACTCAGGGATAAATAACTAACAGCACATTTGGAATCCAAGTTAGAGTTTCTCCTTCTAGCCGTCAGTTGCTAGGCAGGCCACGTATCCCAAACAACAAATCATTTTTTTTAAATGGAAGGAGAAAGCAAAGTGGAAGTTCAAGTTATAGAATTTAATAGATTGGAGGAAATTTTGAAGGACAGATATGGCATGTCTTTGATACAATATTATCCCTTGGTCATGTTTTTGGAAATTGAACCCAGTGATAGATTAATTTTACTCACAACAATTAACAATTGATCATGCAAAATCACTCACAAAAGAGACTAAAATTGGAGCTGAACACTAAATTGTATTAACTCAGTGTACAATAGCCAACCCTATAACATAATAGGTTTCTTAATAAATAACATACATCATGGATTCGAATGCATGAGGAGCAATTCGAATCTAGCATAAAGCAGGCTTACTAAAAATAAGCAAATCCCCCATAGGTGTAAAAAGCTAATTCCAAATCTGTCATGGAGCTCACGAATTGGAAAAATGGCTTAGGAAAGTTAAAGAGTGGTGGAATTGTAGCTCATACATTCTTTTGTAAGGAGAAAAGAGTGGAGGATGAAGAGGACAAAAAACTAGTTCACCTCACCTAGTCTAGCTTTTCCATTTGCCTTAAAACACTGAAAAAGCAGGGAATAAAGCAGAAAAAGCAGAAGGGCACCTAGGAGGCTAGGAATAAAGCAGATTTGATTCCTTGGGCTTTCCCATGCGCTACATGAGTCAAATAAGGCAAGTTTGACCACTATGGATAGGTAAAAGACAACTTGCACAAGGTGGGACACATGAACTAGGCTAATAAGACAGAAATAATTAAATTAATGTCTAAGTGGGTAAACTATGGGTTGATTATTCTAACACCCCCCCTTAATCCTGAACTATGAGTAATATATCAGAAAATTATAGGGCCTAGCAACAAGGCTTAGTCACCCTTTACATATTGCATGTCCATTTAAACAAGGAAAGAGGCAAAACCAACTTGGGAAAATCCTCCCTTAAACATGGATTGTAAAACAAAATTTTGGAATCTTGTCTTCACTCATGCTTCACAACATGATCAGAAATCCCCAGCAGTGATTTGAGATTGCTGAAGGTCTTCTCACAAAATTCTTTGGTGAAGATATCAGCTACTTGTTCTGAAGATGAACAGAAGAGTAGGTGAATGGTGCTATCATGCACAAGCTCTCTGATGTAGTGCATATGGATCTCAATGTGTTTGGTTCTCTGCTTCTGAATTTGATCTTTACAGATTCGAATGGTACTCTGGTTATCACAGTAGATGGTAGTTGAGTACTCTGGTTCGAAGCCACACTCTCCAAGTAAACCCTGCAACCATAAACATTGAGTTGCTGCATTAACAACTCCTCTGTACTCTGCTTCTGTAGATGAGAGTGCAATGGCACTCTGTTTCTTGCTTGACCAGCTGATTGGCCCTTCTACAAGCATGAACATATATCCTGATGTGGACTTTCTATCTGTGCTATCACCTTCCCAATCACTGTCAGTAAATCCAATCAAATCAAGATCAGATTTTGCTTTATAGAATATCCCATGTGTCCTTGGTCCCTGAACAAAGTTAAGGATCCTTTTGGTTGCTTTCCAATGGATCTCATGAGGATGATCCATGTATCTAGAAGCCACACTTACTGCATAACAAATATCAGGTCTAGTATGTGTCATATACAACAAACATCCAATCAATTGCCTATACAGTGTATTGTTTACCATAGGTGAAGAATCAACTTCTTCCAGCTTCACTCCTGAAAGGAAGGGAGTTTTTATTGCTTTGCAATCCTTCATTCTGAATTTGTTCAGAAATTCCAAGGAATTT
>LPNX011031458.1:5261-53560 GCA_001517045.1 Pseudotsuga menziesii | reverse complement strand
CATAGGATCCTTCATGCACAGACCACTCTCAAACTGAGATCTAGTCCTCCTTGGGTCATTGGGATCCCCAGCTAGCACTCCTGCTGCATGTAGTGTCTTGGATGCCCATTTTGTCCTTGTAGGGATTTTAGGGTCTGCAATAAACTCATATCCATCAGAAAAATCAGAATCAGCATGTTCAACAAACTCTTTACTTACTTCTTGAGGTTCAGGTGGTGAAGAGGCTTCACCAACTTCCACTGCTGCAAGGGGTTCTTCTTCAAACTAAACACACCTTTCGATGAAGGATTTGTTTGTGCTCAAATTTATCAATTTTTACCCTTTTGAATCTTTAGAGTATCCAACAAAAATACACTCTTGGCTTTGGGGCTGCAAAGCCTTCCTCTTCTCTGTTGGAATTCTAGCCCAAGCCTTTGAGCCAAAAATCCTGAAATGGGTCACATCTGGCTTGTGCCCACTCCATGCTTCGAAGGGAGTCATGCCATAAAGCTATTTATGAGGCACCCTATTCTGAATATAGGCTGCATATTTGATAGCTTCGGCCTAGTACTTTGGTGGCAAAGTTTTGGCCTCCATCATGCATGTTGCCATCTCCTTCAGTGATCTGTTCTTCCTCTCAGCAACACCATTTTGCTGTGGTGTGTAAGGGATAGAATGTTGCATCTGAATACTTGCATCTACACAATAATTAATAAACTTATACTTGACATGATCACCACCATTGTCAGATCTGAGGGCCTTGAGTTTCCTTCCAGACTGGTTCTCAACCAAAGCCTTAAAGACTTTGAATAGGCCAAAAACTTCAGACTTGTGTTTCAGGAAGTGAACCTAGCAATACCTGGAAAAGTCATCAATGAAATTCAATGCATATTTGGCCTGAATCATGGACATATGAGGGAATGGGCCAGCAACATCACTGTGGATCAGCTCGAGGGGTGCACAGGTTCTCTCATGACTAGCTCTCTCAAATTTGTGCTCTGGGTGTTTTCCTAGGATACAACCTTGGCAGAATCCTTTGGAAAATTTTATCTTGGGCAACCCTATGACCATCTCTTTTTCACTAAGATCAGAAATATACTTGTAATTTAGGTGGCCAAATATTTCATGCCAAAGCTTGCTGGATTCATTAGCATGAATCAGAAGAGCAGAGGGGTTTGAGTAGGGTAGGAAGTGTGAGAACATGTATACCTTTTGAGCATGATTTGCAACTCCTTTTGCAATGACTCTACCACTTGAGATCTCTGTGATCTCAACTTCATCAGGGGAGAGTATGAATTTCTTAGGAGACCCAGTGTGAGTCATCTGGTACACTGATAGGAGGTTGGAGGCAAGACCAGGCACATACAACACATTGCTGAACTGACCATGATCAAGATCTATCCTTCCTTTGCCTAAACTTTTAGTAAGAGAGTCATCTCCCAGTACTATTGATGGTCCTTTCGACTTTTCAAGTGAGGAGAAGGCCTCCTTGGTCGAAACCATGTGTCTTGAAGCTCCAGAATCAATGATAAAACTGGGTGAGCTTGATGTGCTAGCAACCAATGCATGAACTCTCTCTCTGTCATCTGAACTTGATCCTCCTTCTCTCTTCTTTGAGCTTTCTGGAAGGGAGATGCCATTCTTCTCCAGGAGTTGGGTCAGCATGTATATTTTCTTCTTCATACAAGAGATTTCAGTGTGATTTCCCTTATTGCAGTATGCGCACTTGCTCATTTCACCTTTGTTTTTGTTCTTCTGGTAGTTCTTCTTGGAACCTTGTGGCTCCTTCGGAGACTATTTCTTGTCTCTCTTTTGCTCAGGTGGCTTTTTAGCTTTCTTTTTGATTTTTGAATCCACCTTTGAATCTCCAGCAATCAAAGCTTTATCTTTGGATGGTTTGATGGTGCCCATCATCACCAGCTTGTCCTGTTCTTGTGTGAGAGATTCCATGAAATCTGCAAGGCTAGGCATCTTCCAGGTTCGAGCTGTCAGTTTTGTGGCATAGAAGGTCGAAAAAAACACTGAATAGTCAGGGCCTAGCTTCGAGAGGATGGCCAGGATGAGCTGATCATATTTCTTTTCGATCTCACACTGTTTCAGCTGCAAAACTAGTGCTTTGAACTTGGAGAAATATAGCTACAGGGATTCAAAGCTATTTGGACTCAGAGAAATCAGCTCATTTTCGATTTGATGTCCCCTCATCTCATCTGTCTTTCCAAAAAGATCAGAAATATTCTCCCATACTTCATTCGGTGATGTCAATCCATCAAGATGGAAAAGGAGGTCTCTGGAAATACTCAGACACAGGAGACCATAGGCCTCATCCCTCCTGTTGTGCCATTTTATCTTCTCTGCAGCTGCATTGGGCTCTGCTTCTGTTGCCATAGTCACCCTATAGAGGCCTTTCACTCTCAATAGTATCTCCATCTCTTCTTTCCATTCAAATAAATTGAAGGGAGTCAGGATAGTTTTCTGTGATTGATCCATAGCTTAGAAAATCTGTCCCGGCTGTCAGTAGAAGGCTCCCAGTCACTGATGTCGAACCTGCAAAACAATTTTGAAGGAGAGAAATCAATCTACAATGGCTTTGATACCATGTGGAAATTGAATACATTGATATATTAATTTTACTCACAACAATTAACAATTGATCATGCAAAATCACTCACAAAAGAGACTGAAATTGGAGCTGAACACTAAACTGTATTAACTCAGTGTACAATAGCCAACCCTGTAAAATAATAGGTTTTTGAATAAATAACATACATCAGGGATTCGAATGCATGAGGAGCAATTCGAATCTATCATAAAGCATGCTTACTAAAAATAAGCAAATCCCCCATAGGTGTAAAAAGCTGATCCCAAATCTGTCATGGAGCTCACGAATTGGAAAAATGGATTAGGCAAGCTAAAGAGTGGTGGAATGGCAGATCATACATGCTTTTTCAAGGAGAAAAGAGTGGAGGATGAATAGGACAAAAAACTAGTTCACCTCACCTAGTCTAGCTTTTCCATTTGCCTTAAAACACTGAAAAAGCAGGGAATAAAGCAGAAAAAGTAGAAGGGCACCTAGGAGGCCAGGACTAAAGCAGATTTGATTCCTTGGGCTTTCCCATGTGCTACATGAGTCAAATAAGGAAAGTTTGACCACTATGGATAGGTAAAAGACAACTTGCACAAGGTGGGACACATGAACTAGGCTAATAAGACAGAAATAATTAAATTAATGTCTAAGTGGGTAAAATGTGGGTTGATTATTCTAACAATGTTCATGAGATTAAGAATAAATTAAAGAACTTAGAAGCACAAGGAGTAGATGTAAATGACGTCCATAATTATTATTTTCACCATTTTTGTCTAGGCCAAAGGATGAATTTTCTCGAGTTTTTCTCATGGTGTGCAACTAACTATTCCCAGTCACAAAGGGTCATCATGGACTATAGCTGGTCAAAAAATATTTTCCCCATAAATTTCCTAGTTATTAGAGATTCGTTAGAGGTTCCTCAATCTTTTTCCCAAAACCTAGAATATTTCCTGGAAAAAAATATAGTTAACTTGTACACGCATGTTACAACAAAGATGAAACAAGATTTCCTATTAAAAAACATTAAACCTAATGTTTCAGTAGAAAATGTACCCTTCCCTTTAGATACTTCCATATTTAATTAAGAATACCAGTGTGCTCTCTCTTTACTATGTAAGTTTTTAGGGTTAAATAGTGACACATTTATTCTAGAAATCTTGTTAAGCCTATTGTTTAGGTTTGAGTCTACATCAGTTGGAGTTTGAGCCTATTCAGAATGTTTGTCTTAAATTTGATGAATTCCTAGATGAAAATATTAATTTTCAACTAGTGAATTTCCACATGACTAGACACTTCGAGTCTCAATCATATTTGGTTAGAATGTTCTTATATTTAAATGAAGAAAATCTGTAGCTCCCTGAAATAGTTTTCACTTTTGAGACCAAAAATAATGTTTTCAACTATATGAACCTCATTATGTCAGAAGTATACAGAGTTATCTTTTAAGAAAAGCTTTCCAGAGTTCTACTAGAGATGAAAGATGTGTTATAGTTCAGTCTTGGCAAAAGAATTGGTGATTGGTTCCTTTTAAAGGAATACATTATCATTAGGGTTTATGGTTATGTTCATGAACCCTATATTATTCCTGCATTTTTTACACCAAGAGTTTTTGCTCTGGAATTGATCAAATAGAAGCTTATTGTGGAGAATGAACATTTTTTGAATTTTAGGAAAGCTTCTGAGATTAGATTTCCTTCGAAAGTTGGTCCTTTCATTGTAAAGAATAAAATTCCTCTCCTAATGATAGAAGGATTTTTGCAAAATATGAATTTCATGAAAGCTTCAAAAATCAATTACGACCCACATCATATTATTTCTCAGAGGAGACAACAGAATAAAAACAAAATATTTGATCATCAAGAAGTAGAAGGATTGATTGAGAGAACCAATATGATGGAGTATCAATCAAGTGCAAAGAGTTCAGAAATCCTGCAATCAAACCCTTCTACCTCGATGAAGTATGTTTCTATTTTAGTACCAATCCCAGTAAAGTTGAAATTACTGGTAAAAGAAGCTTTTCATAAAAAAATGAAATAGAAGATGAAGATGATGATTCCATAAAAATACCTAGACTTGATCCTAAGAAAGAGCTGGTTGAATTAGAAGATAAGAAGATAAAAGAAAAAGGGAAATGTCAAGATCCAATCATTTAGATACAGGAATATAGTTTTTTTTAGGCACATGAGGTTGATTTCAGTGACAAGTACCAGTCTAAAAATGAATTGTATACCAAATATGATCAAGACAAAAAAAAAATCTTCTAAAAAAGCTCTGAAACATTTTTCTAAAGTCAGAGATATATCAGATAAAGAGGCTTCAATGATAAATGTTAAGGACCATGTGAAAATAATTTGAATTTGGTGGTGGCCTCTCATGATAGAGTTTCAAAGATGAGAAATAACTTGAAAAAGATATCAGTCCCAGACAAAATTCATTACAATCAAACTGGAGAAGTGATTTATACCGACTTATTAAAAGCCACTTTGAAAGATTCAAAGTTGCATACCAGAGTGGGAATATTGGAAAATAAATTGAATAAAGAGAATATTGAAAATAAAGCTTATTAGCAGCAAATTAGGAAGCTTCATATTGACTTTATGGCTATGGATAGTGAACCAAACAAATGACAATCCACAAAGGATATTTTGGTTGAGAAAGAAAAACACAATTCAATTACTCAAGAAGAAATTGAAGATTCCAGATACTCAATTGATTCAGGCATCTGAATTGACAACTTTAGAAAAGGAAAATGATTCCTTATCGCATGAGTTGAATGATAGTAAGGAAAAATTGTTGAAATTTGTTGAAGAACATGGTAAATGGGAGAAGGAAAGAGCTTATCTCATATCTCAAATTGATGTTTTAAATGAAAATCAAATAGGTTTGGAGAAAGATAAAAACCAATTTGATACATGCCAAAAAATTATGTCTTGAAATTTATCCTAAGCTTGGATGAATTGAAATCACAAAATTGCTTGAAAAATATGCAAGAAACACTCAAAAGGAGACATAATACGTTGAATAACACAAAATTTTGTTATATTATTTTACACCAGCCATAATTATATAGAAATAGGTTCTTCAAACATGTAGATACTCCAATTATTTGAAAGCATAAAGATTCCATTCGAATCAGTACAAAAGCAGGCTAACTAAATTAGTCAAAATCCCCCATAGGTGCATGAAACACTTTCCTAATCTGTCAAGAGGCTCATGAATTGGATGAATGAGTTTTTATAGCTGATAAGTGAAGGAAATTGGACTAAATAATTCTTTTAGGTGAGGAAAATAAGGAAGGTGAGTTGTGACAAAAACAAGGCAGTCTACCTTAAAACTAGCTTTACCTTTTGCCTAAAACTGCAAAAAAAAAAGGAAACTCTGGATAAGGCATGAATGCACACTTACTAAATTGGGAAGTCTTATGGGTTGGAAGAATTTTATCTATAATATTTCCAAAGCGCTCTTGAAGCCATTTTTGGCAAATTTGGCCACAAAAATGCAAGTGGATGCCAACTAGCTACTGTAGGACCTAGGAATTTAACCAAAGTGATTGAATTTTATATCATAAGTATGGGAATGGGTTTTTATTATTCCAAAACCCCCTATTAATCCTAAATTATGTAAAATATCAGAAAAATATTAGAGATATAGGGCCTAGAAACAAGTCTTAGTCACCCTTTACATACTGCTTGTCCATACAAAACAAGGAAAGAGGAAAAACCACAAAGGGGAAAATCCTCCCTTAAACATGGACATGAAAAAAATTGTAAGAGGTCTTGTATTCAATAAGTATTAACCACATGATCAACTATCCCCAACAATGATTTGATATTCCTGAAAGTATTTTCAGAAAACACCTTGGTGAAGATGTCTACAACTTGCTCAGATGATGCGCAATAATGCAGAGTAATGACCCCATCATGCACAAGTCCTATGATGTAGTGCATATGGATCTCTATGTTTTTAGTTAAATACCTTAGTACTAGATTAGTTGATATTTTAATGGTACTTTGTTTTTCACAATAGATGACTATAGAAGTCTCAGACTCTATCCCAAACTCTCCAAGTATACCCTACAACCACAAACATTGAGTAGCTGTATTCACAACTCCTCTATATTCTGCCTCTATAGATGAAAGTGAAATGACACTTTGCTTATTACTTCACCATATGATTGGTCCATATGAAAGAATAACCACATATCTATATGTTTATTTTCTAACAATGTTATAACCTTCCCAATCAGAGTCAATAAAACCAACTAACTCTGGGCTAGATTGTGCAACATAGTGAATCCCATGTGTTATTGTTCCTTGTACAAAGTTTAGGATTCTATTTGATTCCCTCTAATTGATTTCATGAGGTTGATCCATGTGTCTAGAATCCACACTCACTACATAAGAAATATCAGGTCGAGTATGATTCAAATAAAGAAGACAACCAACTAGTTTCCTATACGGGGTGTTGTTTACCAATGGAGTTGACTGTGCTTATTCAAGCTTAACTCCTGAAGGAATGGAGTCTTGATTGGATTTAAATCCTTCATGTTGAAATTTATTATCAGGTTTTAAGCATAATTTTACCGATGTAACTTGATCCCAAGATCTTATTAAGAAATTTCAAACCCCAGAAATTGGCTTAACAATCCCAATTTAGTAACAGAGAAAGCATGGTTCATTGCAATCTTCAAAGAGGAAATTTATTTTTTGGAACTTCCTATGATTAGGAGGTCACCCACATATGATAAATTTATTAAATAACCATGAATCATATTCAAATAGAAATTTGGATCAGAATTGCATCTACAATAGTTCAGTGATAGCAAACAGCTATCAATCTTGGCATACCAAGCTCTTGGAGCTTGTTTTAGCCCATATAATGATTTCCTCAATCTACACACAAGAGATGGATTACTCCAAAAAATGTCTGGCTACTGAATATATATTTTTTATTTCATATCTCCATGTATAAAGGCACTGTTTACATCCATGTGATGTACCTCCCACTGCTTGGAAGCTGCAATGGCCAAAACTAGTCTTATGGAGTTCATCGTTTCCACTGGTGCAAAGGTATCATTGTAGTCAATGCCTTGGACTTGGTAGAAGCCCATGTTAAATACCCTTGCATTATATGTTAGAGGAGATCAATCAACAACAAATTTAGTTTTGAATACCCACTTACACTTGACTAGCTTTCTCCATGGGGGAAGATTGACTAGTTCCCATTTGTCATTCTTCTGAATTGAATGGTATTCATCCTTCATGGATGTTTTCCATATTGGATATTTTTATGATTATTAATATGTCTCTAGGTCATATTCAATCATTATATAACACTTCTCAGCAAATAAAGGGTCCTTGACAGAAACGACACTCATGAATTGAGATCTAGTCCTCTTAAGATCACTAGGATTCCAGCTAGTTCCCTAGCTACTTGAATGGTATTTAATTCCCACTTTGGCCTTTTGAGAATATTAGAATATGAAATTAAATCATCATTATCAGACATGTCAGAATCAGAAATTTTAGTAGTCTCTTCACTTATAGTCAAACGTGGTGGTGGTGAAGAAGACTCTCCAATTTCTGTTGTTGGCATAGGCTCTTCTTCAAAATGAACACTCCTTTCAATGAAGGCTCTTTGAGTTCTCATGTTGTTCATATTATAAAATTTATAATATTAAAAATACCCAATAGATATGCACTATTGGTGTTAGATGGAAATACACACCTCCTGCGGACAAGAGTTGGTTCCCTAGTCTGAATGGTTCAGATCTAGAACAAAACACAGACACGAAATGCTAGACTCTCCCTAGATCTGGTTAATCACTTGAATGGAATTCCATGATTCTTCTATAAAAGTTTTTCCTCACTATCCTCATAGAATAACCTGTAAAATATGGAATACAAAAAATAAAACATGATAGCATACAATATAATCAACTAGATCTATGCTTGTGACCAAGGAATCATGCAATATAAACACATGAAACAGTAAATATGGGAAAGAAAAGACATTCTTTATTAATGACTGATTGGAGAGACTAAAACCTTCATTCCTTGGTGTTGAGAGTTCCTTCCAATGGCTACTTGCCTCTAACTACACCTTGCCTCCAAAGAATCAAGAATGATTTTGACAGAGTTTGGGTATGGAACACAATTCTTCCTCCTCTGACCCATGGGGGATGAGATAGTATTTAAAGGCATGGGAGGATAAGTATGGTTGAGGATATCATGGGTGAGGTGGATATTAGATCCTAAAAGGGAGGATATTGAGCTCTAACTGGTCCTAAATCATAGGGATGAGGCTCCACATAGGCAAGCTTCGAGAATCCTCTTGAAGCTTCTCTTTTTGCCTTCAAAACTCTAGCACTGCTTTTCCAAAGAAGCAAATAGGAGGTGATAAGGGGGCACCGCCTTTGTCATTAAGGGAAAGAGCAATGGCACCTCTCTTCTCTCATGTATCAGGAGCATTTTTTCCTCTTTGCTTCTTGGGTAATGCTTTTGGTCAATGGGGAAAGAGTGTTACGAGCTTAAAAGAGGGAAAAATTGCAAGGGGTTGATTTATTCCTCTATTTCTCTAGGGAAACTATGAGGGATTGGAGCAGTTAAGGGGATACCTATCTCATAACATGAGGGTGAAAATATTTTGTTATAACACTTGGATTTGGGATTCCAAATCCCTCCTTTTTGTCTGATGGAATTCTAGCGCATTCCCTTTAGCCAAAAATCCTGAAATGAGACACATCAGGCTTGTGTCCACTCCAACATTTGAAAGGAGTGATTACATCAAGGTTCTTGTGAGGAACCCTATTCTAGATGTAGGATGCACAATTTATAGCTTCATTCCAAAACTTTGGTGGAAAATTATTAGACTCCATCATACATGTAGCGATCTCCTTGAGGGCTCTATTCTTCCTCTCAGCAACACCATGCTGCTGAGGTGTGTAAGGAATAGAGTGTTTCATTAGAATACATGAATATGTACAATATTGAATGAAATCAGAATTGACATATTCACCACCATTATCATATCTGAGTAACTTGATTTTCCTTCCAGACTGGTTCTCAACTAAGCCTTTAAAAACCTTGAAGAGGTCAAAAACTTCAGACTTGATTTTAAGGAAGTAAACCCAACAGTATCTGGAAAAGTCATCTATGAAGGTTAAGACATACTTGGATTGACTCATGGAAATATGGTGGAAAGGACCATCAATGTCACTATGTATGAGTTCGAGAGCTGCAGAGGTTCACTCAATACTGACTCTCTCATACTTATGCTCTAGATGTTTTCCTAGAATGCAACCCTGACAGACTTCTTTGGAAAAAATAATCTTTGGAAGCCCTGAAACCATGTCTTTTTCACATAAATTTCAAAGATATTTATAATTTAGATGGAAAAACCTCTCACGCAAAAGCTTGTCGGCGTCATTAGCATGAGTGAGGAGAGAAGAGGGGTTAGATAAAGGCATGAAGTGTGAGAACCTATACACTTTTTGATCCACAAAACCTTTAGAAATGACTCTACCATTAGCAATATCATATATTTCAACATCATTGGGAGATAAAACAACCTTCTTAGGAGACCCAGTGTGGGTCATCTAGTAGACTGACAAGAGATTAGCAACAATACCTGGGACATGTTGTCACAGATATTATAGTTTCCTCAATAGAAGAATCCTATACATGATGGCAGAGGGGACGGGAAACCAAAGTCGAGACCTACGAACCAAAAGATGGATGGTTGTCATGTCAGTTAAGACTTCCTTCGCTTTATGCCACTAGAGAAGCCCAAGTGACAATGGGGGAGACCTAGGTCTATCCTGAAAGGAAAGACCTAAAGCAAATCACTAGATCAAACTCCTATTGGATAATACGTAAGGTGAGTGCTTGAAGCCCTAGATTCAGGGAATAAGCCACAAATTAAGGGTATCTGAGTAGAGGTGGTTAATTATGTTGGTAAAATTACTCAAGTTTATACAATCAGGTGGCTTGTGGGGATTTAGATTAGATCTAGGATTTAGTGTGTTGGTTCAAATGATCAAACCCGGACCCTAGGGGGGATTTAAGCAGATAATTGAGAAATTCCCAGGACAAGGTTGATGTTGATGATTAAGTATTCCTGTGCACTGACTTGGATGAAAGATTCAACAACTAAAAGAGATCCAAATAAAACCAAAACAAAAACACTGAGAAACCGACTATCAGACCAAAGGGGGGCATTACCTTCCTAAGTGACCAGTTCCTGGAGATGGGTAATGGAGTCCAAATTAATGTTTATTCATAGGAGGGATAATAGTTTTTGAGGGATAGCCAATAAAACCAAGATCTCCAAATTTGCAGATTCTAAGTGTGAATCAATTTGGTGAGTTTTCCTACTCCTAAAGAGGGGGTTTTGAGTGAAAGCAGTGATGGGAAGTGCATGCGAAAAAAAATGGTGGAGAAATTACCTGAGAAATGTACCTAAATAATTTTTGATGACCTCCTAGATGATTAAGAATGTCTTTCTTCTGGTCAAATGAGTGTTTCGTGCGAGATCTTGATGGAGTTCAGCTTCCGCTAGTGACCCTAGCGCCCCTTTCAACTTGTCAAACCAGAGGAAATCGATTGATGTTAGGATATTTAGACACTTAGGAGTTAGTTAAATCAACTTGTGCAATATATCCTTTAGATAAAAGTGTGTTTCTTTAGTATGCATTAGTATGCATTTGTAAATATTCTAATCTGACGGTCATGATATGTTCTAGACATAGAGTGATCCGACAATTCAACTTCTCTTAAATCATACATGCCATTGATCTGTGGCTTAACACCCAATTGGTCTATGATCTCTATTTAAAGAGCGTAGAGGGTCCTTGGCTAGTGGATCGATTATGAGAAGCTCATGTAACTTTATTTCTTTTTCATAATAAATTGCTCCAAATAGCTATTTGGCTGGGGCCGTGGACTGTTTCCCTCTTGAGGGTTTTAACCACGTGACAAACATTGGTGTGTTGATATATGATCTATTTGTGTGAAGCGGTTGCTCAAGGTGTTCAGTATTTTGGGAGTACCCTCTGTACCTGAACATGGTATCAAATCTTTTACGAAGAGCTGGTTTCGGTTTTGATCAAGATCTGGAACCAGTGTTGCTGAAACTTTGAAATGGTTTCTAGTTCTGGATTTTCTGTGCATTTTTGGCCTATGGGAGCTATTCCATTGCGTCTAAAGCACTGTTTTCATTGGAAAATAGATTTTGTTTCACCAAAAACCATTTCCATATGTTCCAGAAACACCCACTTCGGCAAATCTGAAGGTATAATGTTACAGTGACGGATTTGCTTTTTTTTTAAAATATCTCATATCTTATCAGTTTTATTATTAGATCTTTTTGTTTTAGTTTTAGACTGTTTCCTTCCCTGAATACGCATGCTCTTTTCCGTGCACCTTGCACGATCGCAGTGAATCAGAAACAGTAAGGGAACGTTTTTTTCTTGTCTTCTCGGCTACGTATGCTCTTTGCCATGCACCTTGTGCGATCATAGCAAATCAGAAACAATGAGAAAACTTGAAAACGCAGAATTTTTGGGTAAGCTAACCAAGATCTAACCCCATTGTGTGGAAAAAGTTTTTTTGTTTTTGTTTTTCGTTTTTTTTGTGATTTGCAGAAGAAAAAAAAGGCAAGCACGGAGAACGGGAGAGAAGAGTAAAAAAAAAAAAAAAACCCCTTCCTCTTTCCATTCTTTTACGTACCTTTTAAACTTACCTCACTTGGTCCAAAGTTGCTTTATTCCTTAATAGGTCTTATTAAGCTACTTTTTAGTGCATGAAATTTCTATTTTTAAGTTACTTTATTGTGAAAGTGCATCTCACATAAATAAAATAAAATAAAAAGTGAGTCACTTAACTCTTTTAATTTACTGCCGCACTATTTAAAAGTAACATTATTGTAAAAGTGAACCTCACTTATTCTACAAAAGTGATTCACTTCAAAACAAATTTATTGTAAAGCGATTGTTAAAGGTTGATCTTGGGAAGAGAGGGGTTCTTTTTTTCGTTGGTCAAGTTAATATCTGCCACGTCACTATTGGGGACATCTTCAACATTTTATTTGATCAAGCATAACTTCATCATCCAGAATCAGTTTTTAGTGCCTTTTTTTTTAAAACCACATATTTTTTCGAGCTCTTTACAACCAAATAGTTAGTTTTTGTTTTTTTAGCCATTATTTTACAGTATGGTCACCCCTTGTGATATTATACTTACAAGTTCTAACTATTTCTTATGGAAATATCGTATGGAGGATGTTCTACAAAGTAGGGGACTTTTCAGGATAACCTCAAGGAAAGAAATAGAACCCACTGATGATGATAAGAAAATTAAATGGGCAAATAGATTTGATGAAGCTCATGGATTGATTGGGATGTCAATATCTACTGATTTGTGATTCCACATATCTGGAATTGATGAACTTGATAAAGCTTGGGAAAAGTTGGAATCTGTGTTTGGTAAACATAATGAAATTTGGGGTCATCAACTTGAGAATGAGTTGCTTTCCTTGAATCCAAATGGTTTTCCATGCATTCAAGACTATTTATCTAAGTATAAAACTCTTAGACTCTTATGTGCAGAATGCAAGATTAAGAAAGAAGACAAACAATGTATTTATCATATTCTTTCCAAAATTGGACCTGCATATTCTATTTTTGTATCTACATTCTACTCCATGAAAGAATCATTGACTGCAGCTAGCGATCAAGAGCCTAGTCTTGAATCCTTTTGTGATTCCTTAATTAGAGAGCAAGATAAACTCATTCATATTGGACTAATTAACAATGCAGATACATCTGGGAAAGCCTTATTGTCCCAACAGAAAGAAAATTCCAAGCCTCCCAAGAAACAGAATTCTCACAATAATAAGCCAAACAACAAGGGTCCCAAACCCTCTCAGTCAACTCCTTCTTTAAAACATGACAAATGATCCAAGCCAAAAGGAAAGAAGACTGAGCGTCATTACAATTTTTGTGGGAAAGATAATCATGATGAATCTAAGTGTTTCAAGAAGATGGAAACCTTGGAAGTAGCAATGAGGAAGCACCACATCAACCTAGATTCGTCTTCAGAATCTAACTCTCATGGACATGCACTTTGTGCTTTTGGTTACTCTTATATTGCATCTTCTTCTTCTACTTAAAATGAATGGCTCATTGATTTTGGAGCATCTTATCATATGACTAAGGATCCAGCCATCTTTTCTACTATGCATGAATGTAACACCAAAAAAATATTTGTTGGTGATGATATATCTCTAAGTATTGTAGGATCTGGAACAGTTCCAGTAGAAAATGGTCATTTCAGTGATGTACTATGTGTTCCAAAAATTTCCTGCAATTTGTTATCAGTCTATCAAATTACTCATTCAGGTGAAGGTAAAACTGTGATGTTTACACCTCACCAAGTTGTAATCAAGGATTTTAAAAATCCTCAAAATGTCCTTGCTACTAGAACTATTGATGATATTACCAGGTTGTACAAATTTAACAACTTTCAGTCATCACCTTTTCCTTCATTTTTTGTTGCTCATAGTGATAACTTGAGCAAGCTTTGGCATGAGCGGTTTGGTCACTTAAATTATCACTCATTGCAACAACTATGTAAATACAATATGGTGACTGGTCTTCCAATGGTATCTTGCAAGGATGGTGTTTTTTCGGTTGTGTACTCGAAAAACATCATCGGGATAGTTTTGACAAATGTGCCTCTTGGCATGCCTCGGTTCCTTTGGAGCTTGTGCATAGTGACTTGTGTGGTCCTCTTCCATCTACATCCTTTTTTGGTTTCAAATATTTCTTAAATTTCATTGATGACTACTCCAGACGCACTTGGGTTTACTTCCTAAAACTTAAGAGCGAAGTATTTAACATGTTCTTGGCCTACAAGGCCCTTGTTGAAAAACAATCTGGTCATCAAATTATTAAGTTAATATCTGACAATGGAGGAGAATATGTTAACAACAAGTTCACTACTTTCTGTTATATTTTTATCATACAAGCTAGCATTATGATCTGAGGATCTTTAACTGAGAGAATAACATGCATAGCAATAAAACACAAGAGACAAGAGACACAAAGAATTTTCCTCGGGGAAACCATAAAGGAGAAAACCCCACAACTTCCTCAGAGATAGAATTAACACCAAAAGTAAAACTCAAAAACATAAAGATGATCTCCCAACAGCAGCAGTCTCTCTCTCTCACACTGAGAGAGCTTCTCTTCTCTCACTCATGTGCCCCAATGAGTGAGTGTGTGTGTGTTGTAAATAGAGAGAATCACTCTCTATTTATATTCTTCCGTTTACTTGGAACCCATTCCAACATGTCGGCATCACTTAACAATTACTTACTAGATCTGACATCTCTAGGAGTGTCTAATAACCCTAGTGCCCCACGACTTGTGGGGACTTTTTCTCCTCTGACCAACAGGAGGGTAACACAACGGTGGGGACTATTGCCTCAACTTACAATGACTCACCTAGGGTCGACTTCACTAGGATAGTCTAATAACCCTAGGGCCCCACAATTGTGGGGACTTTAACCCTTGAACAATAGGAGGGTTACCCACAATGACTTCACATGAATTTCACATTATAGAAACTTTCCGGAATAAACATCGGGGTATAACATGGCTCAAATACATCTCGGAATAAACATCGGGTTACAATACATAAGAAATATGGATGAATACATTCTGAAGTTACAATTACATCAACACTCCCTCTTAACTGGGAAGGTATTCTCTCGACACAATTTATCAGCACAAGTCTTCTTCTCTGTATCATCTGGATCATCATTGAGTTCTTGTCATCTTCATCTTCAAGTCATATTTATCTGGATCTGGATCATCACTTGATTTGGATCATCATCGAAACATCATCTCTGGATCTAGATCATCACTCGATCTGGATCACCACTAGGTCATCATCACTGGATCTGGATCATAGCTTGATCTAGATCATCACTACTAGATCTGAATCATCACTCGATCTGGATCATCTCAGAGACATCATAACTGGATCTGGATCATAGCTCGATCTGGATCATCACTGGGTCATCATCATATGTGCTATCTCATGATTCTTATCATCATAGGAAGTTCTACAGAGCTAGCCCTTTTTCATGCTGGGTGTAGGCCTACCTCCTCGTAGGCCTTTGGTAGCCCTTACATTTGACCTACTCGTCAGAATGGCCAACACTCACATCTGACCTACTTGTTAGAAAGGCGGTAGCCCTTATATATAATCATGTAGGACCTAATCCTATAGTCACATTAGAATGGCTAGCACTCACATTTGACCTACTCGTCAGAAAAGCAGTAGCCCTTACATCTATGTAGGAGATCATCCTACATCAGAATGGCCAGCACTCACATCTGACCTACTCGTCAGAAAGACATGCACTCACATCTGACCTGGTAGGAACCAAATCCTACCCTCGTCAAAATAGCCCCCTGTCCCAGACTGAGCTATCTGGTAATGAACCAGGTGCCTCCTCTCTCCCGAAGAGTGGCAGTAGCCCTTACATCTGACCTACTTGTCAGAATGGCCAGCACTCACATCTATCATGGTAGGAACCTAATCCTTTAGCTATGAAAGAATGGCTTAGCCCTTATATCTGACCTACTCGTCAGAATGGCTCTTTCAGTCTCAGACTGAGCATTCCTGGTAACTGAGCAGGTACCTCCATTCCAAGAAGGGAATTCAGCACTCATATCTGACATGGAAGGAACCAAATCCTCTCACCATGACAGAATGGCTCAGCCCTTATATCTGATCTACTCATCACAATGGCTATGGATTCAGCACTCGTATCTGACATGGAAGGAACCAATCCTCTCACCATGACAGAATGGATCAGCCCTTATATCTGACCTACTCATTAGAATGGCTATGGATTCAGCACTCATATCTGACATGGAAGGAACCAATCCTCTCACCATGATAGAGTGGCTCAGCCCTTACATCTGACTTACTTGTCAGAATGGCTATGGATTCAACACTCATATCTGACATGGAAGGAACCAATCCTCTCACCATGACAAAATGGCTCAGGCCTTACATCTGACCTACTCGTCAGAATGGCTTTCGGACTTGTCACTTCCCCTTGGAAGGGACCTCGATCTGGAGAAAACCAAGCTTCTCCCTGAAGTACTCAAACTTCACTCTGGCCAATGGCTTCATCAACACATCAGCTATCTGATCATCTGTCACAACATACTGGAGCTTCACTGCCCCCCTCTGCACCATATCCCTGATATAGTGATACTTGATCTCGATATACTTTGACTTGTCATGGAACCTTGGATTCTCTGACAACTTCACACAAGTCTGGTTGTCACAATGTATACAAGTAGCATCCAACTGGAGATCAAATAAATCAGAAAGTAGCTTCCTTAGCCATACTACCTCACAACTAGTTGAACAAGCTGCGACATACTCTACTTCAGCTGTACTCATTGCCACACAGAATTGCTTCCTGCTAAACCAAGAGATCACACCTAATCCCATACTGAAGCAACACTCTGAAGTGTTCTTCCTATCGATGGCACTGCCCATTTTGAATCAACATAACCTTCCCAGTTAATCTTCTGATTTGTATCATACTTGAGCCCATACTCAACTATACCCTTTGCAACCATCAAGTGAACATGTCTCAATGTGTTCACAGCAAAGCAAGTATCTGGTATTGTATCCATCAGGTACCTCAAGGAACCAATCATCTGATGATACATCGTAGCATCAACCGTCTCTAATGAAGCATCACTCAATAGCTTCATGTTCAATGCTATAGGCATGGTTATGTCCTTGTAATCCATCATCCTAAACCTCTTCAAGATATCTACTGTATACTTCCCTTGTCCACACCTCCATGCCTAGAAAATAGTGCATCGACACATAACATGAGCATCATTGGTCTTCTTCCTTCAACCTTGAAGCAAAGGCTGGAATACACTTTACTCTCAGTAAAGCCTAGAGTCATCAGTAATATATCCATCCTGTCGTACCATGTCGAACCTCAAGATCTTCTACAGTCACTCCCTCTGAAGCAGAGCATCATACTCCCTCTGTCTTCCCTACTCGATGCATTGAAACATTCTGTACCGGAGTGACAAGTAGCTTCCTGTGCTACTAATATTCTGTGTATCCATCCAGGATCACTGGATACCAAGATCCTCTATCTTTGAAAGCATTCTTCTCACACCCATCTATGAGCTTGTTGTTGCCATCTTTCACACATCTGGGTCACGTTGCAGAAGTCTTCAAGCCACTCGATGTGTCCTTGGGGGCAAGTCTCGAGTCAAGGCTATCACCTTGTTCTTGACTCCTCCTTTTAGGCTCAACTCCTAACAAAGCCAAGGGGGGTAGACCCTATTAAGTTACTAAGGCTAATTACTTAGTATGGTGATGTTAAACTGAATGAATTACTTAGGAGTTTGAAATTTAACCATAAACAACTATAGATGACAAGATACAAAATGAGCGCACGAAAGCACAATGCTGAGACAAGAATTACATGCAAATAAACTTATTAAACATGTATAATATAGATATTATAATCATATATTCCATGAGATATAAGAAAAACAAGTAACCTTACTTGCCCAACTATGCTCCTATTGATTCAGCTGAACCATTCAAGCCAGAGAGGGTTTAGATGTAGAAATTGAGATAAAAGCCAGCAACATCAATAGCCGTAAGACAATGCTTAATCCACACACATGAGAGCATTACACCATTTGGCCTCCAAAGCTTCTTTATTCCAACAGAATTACAATAGTAAGCCCTTCAATCCAACTCTAACTAGCTTGGAAGAGGTAGCTTGTGCTTTATTTATACAAAAAATTAGGAGATCTAGCCCAGGGGGGCACAAATCCCAAGGAGATAGACCACTGTAGCTGAAGGAGAGTCCATCAATGCCTGATCTGTGTCTAACTAAGCCATATCTGAGTCTCACTGAGTGCAATTGTCAATCGGAGAGCTGATCTAATTGACACCTCAACCTGTTGACTGAAGCATCCACCAAAACTCATCCAGATGAGACAAAACATGTGGAGGAGAGAGGGAGGGAGAAATTCCCCATAAAGGATGTTGAAGATCAACTCAGGATCTGATTTGATCACCTCCTTCAGTCAAGGATTTGTTAGATCCAGTCAATCTGGTTCAGATCTGACTGATTTCAATCAAATCGACTGAGAATCCACTGATCTATGATTATGGATTTGCTCCATTATTCATCAATTTATTAATTAAAATATTCAATAATTGATTTTTGGGGCTTTCTGACCTGAGTGATGGAAAATCACTCAAAACTAGGAAATAGTGGGTCCATGGGTTTACATGGTGCTTTAAGCTTGAAAATGAGCACCTACATGACTGAAATAGATTATTTGGCCCACTTTTATTACAAAATCAATTTTTCCAATTAAACTATTAAAAAATAGCCTAAGTTTTGGAAAAATTAAATTTTAATAAAAAAACACTGAAAAAACTAAAAATTTGAGAAATTGAAAAACCTAGGGGGACTTAGACATGTTCATATGACTTGACCATGATGTCTAGCATGTTTATACATTGACACATAGACTCTAATAACCTCAATAGGCTTAAATCCCAAGCCGACCACCCCAAATTTGGAGGTATGGAGTGAAAAACTCAGAATTTATCAGTCGTTTATTCAACAACCAATAATAACCAAGGGAAAAAACACCCTGGGCTGATCGGATTGATAAATAAAGTCTAAGAGAACGAGTCTTTTACAGACACTATCATGCTAGAACATTTATTACAATTCCCCCATGGGGAATGAACATGTGATATAGTACAACACAGCTTCCTAGAAGCAAGACTGAAGGTCTTCTGAAGTCCGAACAAGTTATCCTTGTCTAGTTCACCAGGATCACTTAATAAAAAACCACTAAGTACAACTGAGGTGGTAACACTTATCATCCTCTATCAACCTTGTAGCATAGGTTCATATCTTCATCAAGCTCATCATATATGTGTTATCCCATGGGTGTCTTCTGAACTCAAACAAGGCCTTCTTTCATTTGCACACATGATTATGAATGTCATGTGACTTCACTTCCAGTGGTTGCAAATGTCTCTTCGTAGTCTATGCCTTGTAACCCACGATGTTTCCATCTACTGCATGATGGACCTATGAATTTCTCTTCATGTATCGATACTGCATCCTAGACATCATTCTTCTTGAACTGATCTTCCCTTTGTTCTTGGAAGGTTCTGCATCAATGATGTCACTGCATTTGTCATATTATTTTTTATTTTTGAAATGTCGTCACTTGTTCTTCGGAACAAGTCTCATCTTTCTTTGCTTGTATGCGATCTTTCCTACAAGTCAAATGCATTTGTATGGTTAGGAACATTTCATAAGGAATGTTCATACTGGAAAATTCTTATGCATAAATATATGATCATGCAACTACTTTAGCCAATACAACATTCATCCATATCTCACGGAAACGTTTCTATATGCCTTCCATCTCTACCAGGACAACATTGAGATTGTGCACTAATCCAATATGTCATTATAGAGGTTTCATTCTAGATAAGTAGCAATGGAGAGTTGTATAGCACCATGAGCTACTTACCCATCACATGCATATTAGTAGTATACTGTCATTAATGCAAACATTCTATCATGCATAATAGATTAACTGAATATAAACAAATGCATAGCAAAATAATGACAATTGAATACTTATCTTTATTTGTTTCGTGGGTATACTCCTTCTTGAGCCTTCAACTTTATCGTCTTCTTCATTCATAATAGCATCATTTCTCATCCAAATGCTAAGGTGGATAAGAGGTTCTTCAATAGTTGAGTTCTTCATATTCCTCATCGCTTGAGGGATCTTCTTTGGATGGTGAGAGCTTGATCTTCACATTCTTCAGCTATTTTCTCAAAGCCATCTTCTAATTTATGTTCTTCCCTTCAAATAGTTTGGTCAAGGAATCTAACATCTTTGGTGTCTTTAGGAAAGACACTTGTGGTACAAGTTGATCCGTGATTGAATCAACAATGATCTTCTTGGTCTTGACCAAGTTCTTCTTGTGTAAGGATTTGAGCCTCATCTTCCTCTAGAACTGGAACCTCTCTCCTTATGTAGGTGTCCAATTCATTTTCTTCAGAGAGATCATATACTTCCATGCTCATAGTTTTTCAACTTCACCAATATTATCATCGAACGGATGTGATATATCAGTTTGAAATGAGAACCTCAAATGAAAATAGCAAAAGATTATATCTTACCGATTTGAGGTGTCTGTCCTGGTTCTGGAGCTGGCTGATCTAGGGTTTATCAGAGAAACCCTAATTTTAAAAACTTATAATCTTTCAGATATTATTGGATAGAAAGATAAATCTCTTCAAATGGATTTGTCCAATGTACTCCTTTTCTGAAAACAATGGAGGGAAGCTCCCGGAACAGGAAGCCCTAGTTTTCCAATTTATTCTACAGAAATTCTTGTCACTGTTTCTATGATATCTCTGAAATTACTACTCCTTTGTGTCTAAAATTTCGCACTAAGGTAAAAACACATGTCCCTGATCCAACACCACATGTTTCATCAGAATTGGTTTCACCAATTGGGATTAATTATCCTTTTCCCAAGGTGACCTGTTAAAGGAATATTCAGAACAACGAAGTTGTACGGACTTCCATGTGTCACTGTTTCATCTTCTGGGTCTGAACTTCAGACCATAGAAATTAAAATCTATGACCTTTCTGGAACATCTTTAGAAATTCCCTTTCGACCTTTGTAGCCCAATCTATAGCAATTATCCCCAGGTATCCTGTTTAGGGATGAATTCTAGAAGAGGCTGGAACCCTAAGTTGGATGGATCATATCTCCTAGAATATAGTGAATCTGAGGCTTAATTTTGGATAAAATGTAAATAAAGGTTTTATCTTTGGCCTCTACAATTTTCATCTCCTTATCCTTCACCAATATCAGGATATAGCAAATATACCAAAACTTAGCAGTTTTAGTATTTAGGGTTTTTCCAGCTCGGGTTCAAACTAGGGTTTGACTTTCTTGGAGTTTGAATCAACCAAAAAAATTGATCCAGGTCTCTAAATTTCGATTTTGATGAGTAGAAAAATCCTGTTCTGGGATCACTCAAAAATTCTTTTTCTACAATAAGCCCTACTTTTCCGCACCAAAACTGAAAATGCTCGGAATCGAATTCCGCTTCAACAGAAAGATATGCCCTTGAATGGAGAGTCGGCCTAGCATAGTTTTGCTGATGGATTGTTGAGAGAGACCCAAAAAGTAAGAAGCCCTAGATTCTGTAACTGTACAATGTCTTCTTCTTAGGTTAGCTCTGATACCATGTTAGATTTTTATCATACAAGCTAGCATTATGATCTGATGATCTTTAACTGAGAGAATAACATGCATAGCAATAAAACACAAGAGACAAGAGACACAAAGAATTTTCCTCAGGGAAACCATAAAGGAGAAAAACCTGCAACTTCCTCAGAGATAGAATCAACACCAAAAGTAAAACCTGAAAACATAAAGATGATCTCCCGACAGCAATAGTCTCTCTCTCTCTCACTGAGAGAGCTTCTCTTCTCTCACTCATGCACCCAAATGAGTGAGTGTGTGTGTGTTGTAAATAGAGAGACTCACTCTCTATTTATATTCTTCCATTCACTTGGAACCTAGTCCAACATGTCGGCATCACTTAACAATTACTTACTAGAGCCGACATCTCTAGGAGTGTCTAATAACCCTAGTGCCCCATAACTTATGGGGACTTTGCCTCCTATGACCAACAGGAGGGTAACACAATGGTGGGGACTATTGCCCCGACTTACAATGACTCACCTAGGGTCGACTTCACTAGGATAGTCTAATAACCCTAGGGCCCCACAACTGTGGGGACTTTAACCCTTGACCAATAGGAGGGTTACCCACAATGACTTGACATGACTTTCACATTATAGAAACTTCCTGGAATAAACATCAGGGTATAACATGACTCAAATACATCTCAGAATAAACATCGGGTTACAATACATAAGAAATATGGATGAATACATTTTGAAGTTACAATTACATCAAAACTGAACAAGGAATCCAACAACAACACACTGTTCCATATACACCACAACAAAATGGTGTAGCTGAATGGAAGAACCACACTTTAAAATAAATGGCTAATTGTATGATCCAATCTAAGGGACTGAGTCTTCAATATTGGGCTGAGGCCATAAATTGTGCAAATTACATAGTTAATTGCACACCCACTAATGTTTTACAAGGTATAACACCAAAAGAAGCATGGATTAAAATTAAACTAGATGTAAGTCACTTTCGTGTGTTTGGTTGTGAAGCATGGGCTCACATTCCGGATGAAAAACGGAAAGCATTGCAGCCTAAAAGTGAAAAGTGCATATTTGTTGGATATTCAGAAGATGTAAAAGGTTATAGAGTTCTTCATCCCCATTCACATGATATAATCATTATAAGAGATGTTAAATTTGATGAAAATCTCTTGGACTGCGAGCCTAACTTGGTGGGTGTGCCATCTTTGTCCTGCGAGCCTGATTCGGCGATTGTGCCTTCTTCTTCTTCTTCCAACTTCCTTGACAGGTTTCCAACTCTAGTTTTTGATGATGACAGTGATGATGAAAATCCACCTCCGCCTGCTCATGTTCCTCCAATTACACCAGCACCAATGCCTCCTCGATGGGTCCATTCAACATGTGAAGCAACTGGTGATATTGCCGGTTGTCCTAGAGATCAACGTCGAACACGTTCTCAGTTTCAGTGAGCCTCTTCCCTTTTGGCTCAATTTTTTGAGAATCATGATCCAGAAACTTTTACAGAAGCTTCAGGAAATCCAGAATGGGATGCATCTATGGATGAAGAATATCATTCCTTAATGGCAAACAATACTTGGGATCTTGTTCCTCTTCCAAAAGGAAGAAAACTTGTCAGATGTAAATGGGTCTATAGAACTAAGTATGCATCAGATGGAAGTGTTGAAAGACTTAAGGCAAGGTTAGTTTCCAAAGGTTTTTCCCAAGTTGAAGGGATTGACTACAATGAAACCTTTTCCCCTGTAGCAAAAATGAACTCCATCCACCTTGTTCTTTCCCTTGCAGCCTCACATAACTAGGAAGTCCATCAAATGGATGTCAAGTCTACCTTCTTACATGGTGATTTACATGAGGAAATTTACATGGAACAACCTCCTGGATATGTTTGGAATAACTCTAGCCTTGTTTGTCTCCTTAAGAAATCCTTATATGGCCTTAAGCAAGATCCTCAAGCTTGGTATGCCAAAATGGATAGCTTTCTCCTTGACACTGGTTTTTCTAGATGCCATTCTAACCCCAATATCTATACTAAGAAAGTAGGAAACCATATCATCATACTTTTTCTTTATGTTGATGATTTTATCCTTACTGGTAGTGACCCTAAACTTATAACCCGAGTGAAATCCAGCCTTAAGCAAAATTTTGAAATGTCAGGCTTAGGACATTTTCATTATTTTATTGGTCTCCAAGTATTGCAAACCAAAGAAGGAATCTTTATTTCCCAGTCTAAGTATGCTTGTGACCTTCTTCGTCGCTTCCACATGGAAGATTGTAAACCAGCCCCTTCTCCCTTCCAGTCTAGAGTCAAACTTTCTGCCACTTGTACTTCCCCTGAAGTAGATTCCACCATGTATCGTCAGCTTGTTGGTAGTCTTTTATACTTGATTCATTCCCGTCCTGACCTTTCCTTTGTCGTTGGTCGTGTTGCCCATTATATGCAAACTCCTCATGAAAGTCACTGGAAAGCAGCACAAAGAATACTTCGATATATTCGAGGTACAATTCAGTTTGGGATTCATTGTAGTATAGGGGGGAAACCTTTGTTGGTTGGTTTCACTGATTCAGATTGGGCCGGCGATCCTGATGATCAAAATTCTACTGCAGGTTATGTTTTCAGTCTGGGATCTGGACCAATCACTTGGGCTTGTAAGAAAAAACAAGCTCTTTCTCTTTCTTCGGTAGAAGCAGAATATCGAGCCACAGTTAATTCCAGTCAGGAAGCTTTATGGCTTCAACAAATCCTTTCAGAGTTTGGATTCGAGCAACAGCAGCCTACTCCACTTTGGTGCGACAATCAAAGTGCCATCAAGCTTGCCAAAGATCTATTTCTACATCACCGTAGCAAGCACATTGAGCTACACATGCACTTCATTAGAAATATTGTTCATGATATTGTTATTGAAGTTCTCTATTGCCCTATAGATGATCAAGTTGCAGACATCTTCACCAAGTCTCTTACAGAAGCGAAGTTTTCTAAACTTCGGTCCATGTTAGGAGTTCAAGAATGTGTCCTTAAGGGGGGATAGGCTCTAATGCCTCCTTCCTTCTCCTAATAGTGTCACTCTTGTAAATCCTTCAATCCTATCCCAAGTTGTTCTTAAGGGGACACTTAGGAGTTAGTTAAGATCAACTTGTGTAATATATCCGTTAGGTAAAAGTGTGTTTCTTTAGTATGCAATAGTATGCATTTGTAAATATTCTAATCTAACAGTCATGATATGTTCTATAAATAGAGTGATCCGATATTTCAACTTCTCTTAAATCATACCTACCATTGATTTGTGGCTTAATACCCGATTGGTCTATGATCTCTATTTAAAGAGCATAGAGGGTCCTTGGCTAGTGGATCGATTATGAGAAGCTCATGTAACTTTATTTATTTTGCATAATAAATTGCTCCAAGTAGCTATTTGGCTGGGGCCATGGACTATTTCCCTCTTGAGGGTTTTAACCACGTGACAAACATCAGTGTGTTGATCTATGATTTGTTTGTGTGAAGCGGTTGCTCAAGGTGTTCGGTCTTTTGGGAGTACCCTGTGTACCCAAAAAATTGAAAGACAAATGAGCAGGATCTATAGTATAAATAAAGTACAGGAAATGAAAAATCATCAAGAAATAATCACTCTTTGAAACACAACACCTGAGAGCCGGAACAGAGTGAGTTCCCTCACTAGTGCGCCTCCTTCAGCCTGTAGATGGATGGGTACAAGAAAAATACAAGATATATCCAAAAACAAACTCAATATAGAAAAATAACAATGCTAGTCATCAAATCATTAACTCATCAACAATACTCCAGTTTGTAATCCCCTACAAATATCTTTATTCAATATTCTGGTGCCAGAGCTCATGCTTTACAATGGGGTGGTCACTTCTCTTAAATAGTTTGAGAGTGTGTCCACATTTCAACTAACTATCATCTAATGGTTTATATTAATAAATTATCAACAGTGGAGGTCAAAAATTACAAAGATGATCACATGGATAAAAGTGACCACATCAAAGGGGGGGCACGCTTTGCTCAAGGACGCCTTCCTAAAGTGAAAGTCACAATATAACATAAGATGTGACATGATAATACGTCAAATGGGGTCACTAGGGCATTCATTCAACCTAGGCCCCATTACAACCTCATAACATATGATATAACAGTGAAATACATCAATTAGCCAAGTTGAGGGGTGCCCCTTGGGGGACATCCTCACTGGCTGAGCCAAAAAAAAAAATCCGGACAATAATGCTGACTAAAACTACTGAAGAACTATCTGAGGAGCCAAAACACATAATTTGACAAATTTACAAGCCATTTCATTGACCCAATAGGCCAAATAATTTTTCTTAGTGAGTTTCCTAGTTCAATTTCTAGTGGTACATCCTCTAAAACTGATAAAAGTCATCAAACTCTATCCAGGATGATAACTGGCACAAACTGACTGCACTAGATGATCCACAGACATATAAGAATGGTATAAGTGACTACTCATACCCCCTAGAACTCTACAATGCTCTAGGAGAACCAAAATTACTACCATCTGTAATAAAATTTGATCATTTGGCCAGTAATAAAGTGATAATAATCACTTATTAGGAGATACGAGGCCAAATTCTCAAAACTGAAACCATAGTATTGGTCCTGGGCATGTCTAGAACAAATATAGGCTATTTTGTTTTTTGAGTCACTGCCTTAGGAACCGGTTTTTACTTGGTCAACTGGGTTGACCAAGTCAAAGTACCAAAACTAGAGGCGAGATATTTTCTAGTTGACCAGTCAAAGTACCCAAACTGGAGGTGAGATATTGTACCAATATGATCCTGCATGCATCCAAGGTAAGAAATGCTCCCATGGTGTATATAAAAACCAAACTTAACTCATGTTATTCATAATCACGGTGACAATAAAATACTAGCAAGTAAGATATACCCGTGCTTCTGAAAAATCCCAGAATATTCCGAGTCTACTTGTTCATGCCACACTTACAAAGATTAAATGGTGTGCTAATGTTGGGTGAGGATGGAAAACAAGGATAGGTAAATGGGAATGACTTCTGACAAACTTTGATTATGTGGTCTCTCCAAATAATAACTAATACACTCAACCAAAGTGACATATACATGACAGATAACAATAGGGGGTGGTGGTGTCTCACAAGTGGATAAAGTAATTGGGTTTGCTTCCCTCATACCCTATCAGGTTTTCCTTTGAACTAATTTGCAATATAGGTAAAACTTCAAAGGCAGGTTCCCTGGAAACCTTCTGGTCTCTAGTATTGACAAAGACATAGCTTTTGTAGGCTAGTCTCACTTTGGTGCCCTGTGGGAGAAAATGAGTCGAACATTGTACAAAGAGTGAGTGCTCATCCTTTGACCATTGATATTTTTTCAATAACTTTATTTTTCACATAATATAGTATCCAGGCTACAAGAGCAGGTTCCCTAAAAATCCTTCTGGGCTCCAGTAAATGACTAAGTCCTAGCCCCATTTCTAACAAGAAGTCCATATCCTCGACAGGTTTGCCTCTCCCTGCTGCCCTTATGGAGGGAAGATGAGCCTTACATTATACAAAGAATGAGTGCTCAAACCCTTGGCCACTGACTGCATTTTAAACATTTATTCTTAGCATCATTTAGATATAGCTTTTATGAGTTTTGATGCTTTAGTGTTTAGAAACAATATTTTGTGGAGCACTTGTTTTGAGAACTAAAGGAGAACTTCTCGGTGAACCCAACCACACTGGCCAAGACACATACTTCATAGCCAAAGACACAAAACAACATGGAGTCTCTCATGTACAGGGGTCAAGATGGGGAAAAGATGTTCAATATCAAAAGTCTCAATCAGTCTAAGTCATGGGATGAAATTCAACAACGGATGAACTAGATGTATGAGGACAAATGACACATGGAGCCATCAAAGCACTAAGCTTTACTATTTGTACAAGAATGGCATAAGCAACAGTCTTCAACATCAAATCCTTTGATTAGGCTCAGCACAAGTTCAATTATTAGTACATAAATAAGCATAAGTCACCATAATCATCCTAACAAGACAAGCATAGGTGTTTGATATACATCACAGTGCATAATCAAACTATAAAAGCATATACCTGATCTCACCATATATACCTATCTCCAATTGATAGGGCCCCTCTATAACTGTGCGTACCATATCTGATCTACTACTCTACTCAAATCAACTAGGTCATCAATGAAATCATCTCAAGGGAACAATGAATCTTAGTCCTGTCAAGGAAACTCTACTAGATAAGGCTCTGAAATGGTTGAGGCTATAATGATCCATGCTAAAACCCCATGTGAAAAATAGCTCAAAAAAGAATAAGAGATAAGTCTATATGCTGCATCATGGTAGCCCAGATGCAAATGTATATGTGATAAAAGGACATACAAGACATTATTGAAGGAACCATGGTAAAAAACTATGCTACCCTTACCCTTACTTTCAGTTTTTGAGTTGTCTTCAAACAAAATATTTAGTCCATTCAAATCATAAAGAGAAGAGAAGGAATTCCTTGTTGAAAACATGTTCCTAGAAGCTCCAGAATCAATGATAAAGGAAGGGGATCTTACAGTGCTTGCAACCAGGGCATGAAATCTCTCCTTGTCTTCGAAACTGCATCCTCCTTCCTTCTTCTTTGCACCTCCAGGAAGGGAGATAGTGTGCTTCTCTAGGAGTTGAGTCAACATATCGATCTATTTCTTCATGCAAGAGCTATCAAGATGAAATCCCTTACCATGGTATGCACACTTGCTCATTTCCCCTTTACCTTTCTTCTTCTAGGAGTTCTTATTCTTGGAGTTTGAGGACTCCTCATGAAACTTGGACTTGTCTCCTTTTTTTATCTTGAGGCTTCTTAGCCTTCTTCTTTCCTTTGGAATCGATCTTGGAATCTCCAAAAACCAAAGCTTTATCTTTGGAAGTATTGATGGTGCCCGTTATGACCAATTTGTTTTGTTACTGAGTCCAGGATTTCACGAAATATGCCAGTGAATTCATCTTCCATGTTCGAGTTATCATCTTGTGGAATGGAAGGTCGAAACAAATACTGAGTAGTCAGATCCAAGCTTTGAAAGGATGGCCAATACTAGTTGTTCATCTTTCTTATCTATACCACACCATTTTAGCTGCAAAACCAGTGATTTGAAGTTGGAGAAGTAGACTTGCAAGGATTTGAATCTTCTTGGACTTAGTGAAATTAGATAATTCTCCAGTTGATAACCCCTCATCTCATCTGTCTTCCCAAATAAATATTAAGATTGTCCCATACTTCATCTGGTGATGACAATCCATCATGATGGAAAGGAAGGTCTCTGGAAATGCTAAGAGATAAGAGACCATATCCCTCATCTCTCCTATTATTCCATTTGATATTCTCTATTGTTGCATTAGGCTCAACTTCAGTTTCCATGGTCACTCTGTAGAGGCCTTTACTCCTTATCTGAATCTCCATCTGTTCCTTCCATTCGAAGTAGTTGAATGGAGTTAAGACGATATGGTGAGATTGATCCATTCTTCAGCAAATGCACCCTTGAACAGACAAAATGTGCTCCCAGTGAATGGTGTAGAGCCTGCAAAATAAATAGAATAGGAGAACACTCGAGCTACCAATTCTTTGATACCATGTGGAAATTTAGGCCAAGCTTAGATCAATTGAACTCACAAGGAGACTAAATATGTTGAATAACACAAACTATTGTTATATTATTTTACATCTGCCATCATTATATAGAAATAGGTTTTCCAACCATGTAGATACTCCAAGGTTTCAAAAGTGTAAATATTCCATTCGAATCAGTACAAAAGTAGGCTTGTTAACACAAAAAATTGCTTAACATGCTCTATACAACCTACACCACATACAAACATCCATTTCCTAACCTTCACACCTATGTTTAACCCATATTCTCTCTCAAAAGTTCAAAAATAATTAAAAGGGCCTAAAAACCCACAAAAGAGCTAAAAAATCTCACAAGGGAGCTAAAAAGCTCACAAAGTGGCTAAAGCCCCCAAAAAGGGCCTAAAAATCCTAAAAGGAGCTAAAAACAAGAGAAATGGGCTTAAAACCCTAGGTAGGACCCAAAACACTAACCAAGTGTTATGGAGAAAAATTCCTATGGCTTGGGGTACCACAATAGATAGAGTAACCGCAGAAATCAATCCTTTCCTATATGCAAGAGAAACCAAACATCTAACACTAAAGGATTTCGAAACATACCTTATTCCAAACAGTTGATGTAGATCCCCGTTGAGCTTTTCCACTCTCGCTTCTATTAATAATTTGCTCTCTCAGCATTCAGCAAACAAGACAAGCATGCTATATATAATTGTGTTAGACCTACTCTAGCATATATAATCAATAACATATAAGAATTTAAAAGAATCCATGGATTCAATACTCATTTAAATACACATTATTGAACAGGAAAAGATATTTCTATTAATATAAATCAGAGATTACAATAGTGACAGCCTCTGTCAGTACGTCTGCAAATCAGAGAAATTGAGTCCTCGACTTGGGCCTCCACCACTTCAATCCTCCATCTCTCGATAGCAAGCTCACAAGCAAAGGCAAGCTTGGGAAGAACACAAAATGCTCCAAGGGACAAAGGGATGCAAACTCAAGTATAAGCTCCAGCAACAATGGACTATAGTTTTCTTGCTCTTCAATTCCTCCCTCCTTCAATGTATCCAAAGGGTTCCTTATATAGTGCTTCAATGGGGTAATGAAAGGTCAAATCTGAGCGATTTCAAGGCATATGGAGGGCCAAGAGACAAGTGACTCGGATCCACATCAAGGAAAACTCCAAAACTATTTGGCCTTTTGCACACATCCCGATGTATGCGGGTTTTGGGGTCAAAACAGTGTATATATGCGAGAATAGGTTTAAAATCCACATATAGCAAATAATGCATGTTTTTAGGGATGATGTTGGAAACATCAAAGTTACAAAAATGGTCCATGGGATCTAAAGAGTCTGCAAAGGGACAGGGAAGGCCATAAAGGTGTGATCCACCATGTGTGGTAAAATCAGTTGTAACAGATGCCCCCTAATGTGTGAGGTCAGAGGGGTCATACAATGGCTGAAATACATTATAAGTCCATCCCAGAAGTGGAGTGATGAAGAACCAAGTAGAAGAACCAGCCATCCAACAGTACAAGACAATGCTGAAACTCTGCACATAACTGCAAGTAGATATAGCAGTCCTGGATACATAAGAGTACAATGGCCATGAATAGGCATGATACAAAACATGACATGTGTGGTCATCGCCACGTACAATATAGATAGATCAGAATCTCCATGATGAAGATATACAAAGGACCACGATCTCCATGAAAGATGAATATATATAATGGATCAAGATCTCCATAATGACTGGAAATATTTGACATACACTGGAATCAAGTCACAAGAGCTAAAATCTCATGAACACTGGCACGATCAAGGAGGTAGCATATATGAAATGCCACCAATCTGGAAGCTCTTCTACACAATCTTCTATGAGTACATGTCCTACTATGTGAATAGAGGTGTCGAGGTCGAACATAGTAGTCCATCATCTGATTACCGGTCATTGATGTATAGCGTTGACAGACGTGAGATCACCCACCAATAATGAAAATGGGAATCAATGTACTAGAGTGCAAACTAACAAGTGTGAATAAATGTGTTGAGGTCAAACACTTGAGAGGATCCATCAATCAAGGGACATTGATGTATTCCCAAAATTGTCGATGGTGAGAGAACCTCACTGATGATTGCAAGTCTCAAGGAACTCAAAAATGACTCTAGATTCCTATCCTAGAATAAATGATCTAAAGTCGATGGGATGAAATCTGCTGGAAGGAGGGAATTAATGCATCCCTCATCATCCAACATAAGGTACTTAGAAAGGATGTATAATTTGGAAGGAATCGATCATAATGTGCATGAACCAGTATCAGTACTGGGAATGGCCGACATGCAAAGTCAAGAGAACTAAGGAATGGTCGGCTCAGGTTTCAACTTCCTTTGAACAAGAGCATAAAGGCGAATGGTGACTAAATGTAGGCATCATAGAATCAATATACAAAACTGGGACATCTCTGTGACACAGGAGGCATTGACAGAGGCTCCATAGGGACTGGAAGCTTAACCAGTCGATGGAGATAAACTCAAAGAAATGAGTACAACTCCTAAAGTCAAACTATTAACCCAACCAACGGATGTGATATACAGTGCTCTGTTCGAAGGTGACACGACTCGACTGCTGCCAAAGATAACATCTTTTCTTATTCGGATTTTTGGTTTTTTTATTTTTTTTGAACTTTTTCAAATATTTTGAAAATCTTGAAAAAGAATAAAAGTGCTTTATATTTACAGACTAGGAGGAGACAAGTGTCAATGGGAAAACAAACTAGTTCCAAGCAATGGAACATACCTATGCTCAATGTAAGGACACATGTGTAGGATAATGAAACTTGGGGGAAAGTCCCCTCTTGGTAAAAATGGGGAATCAAGCTGCAAAGGATATATAAAATGGCTCTGCATGGCTAGACATGAGACAAGATCGGGCTATATAGTTGATAATGAAAGTCAGGGAAGCCAACATAAGGCTCAATGAGGAAGGCACAACTCATGATAATGCAATCACAACTTGACATAAGAGAGTCCTGGGGACAAAGGCCAGAAAAAAGATCAAGAGGAGTATGAGGCTCTTGCACAAAGACATGGCGATACTATACAAAGGACTCCCACACCCTAAAGGAAAAAATGTTGGCATGGGCACCAAATGCAACAAAGGAGATAACTAGGGCACCCATGTATGGTCAAGCTCTACCATTCACATCATGTCACTTCTAAAACAACAAGAAGGTTCTATGAGAAGATAGAATGGGTTCGTACCTAACGTTATAATGAAATGGTCATAAGGTCATGCAAAGTGCAAATGGATGTGAAATCTAACCTATATGCTAGTTTAGACATAATACCTGAAAGCGGCACGAACGAGTCAAAACAATGGTCAAAACGGTGCTTAAAACGGACTCCTACATCATTAGATTAGTCCAAAGTGGTCCAAAATGGTCAGAAATGGTTCAAAACTATAAAAAGGGGGTAAAAAATTTCAAAATTTTCAAAAAATTTCTATAAATAGTAAAAAATTAAAAAATTACATACCATTTGAAATTTATACCCGTTTGAGCTCAAAACTTCCAACGCGAATTCCGGGAGGTTCGTTCGGCAAAATTCGACACCGTTTGTTCCAGATAACTTATCAGTTCCTCCTCTTCCATTTTCATGCAAATTTTTTCAATTTCCATGGTCAAATTTGATTTTTAGGCCAGTCTAAATTGGTCGTTTTGGCCCATGCAGATATCGGGGCTTTTTCCACGTATAGGGCTTGATATACGTGGAAAAACCGCCCAAAACCGTGTACATACGCAGCTTTTTTGCAAACAGTCGCGTATGTGGCCACGCACAAGGTTTTTTAAGGTATATATTGACCAAAAATTACTTTTAATGTGTAGGATGGTTCTAGAATGGAGGGAGAGGGAACATGGAGATGTAGAAGAAGCTGTTCGGGGTGATTTAATGGCTTAACAAGCTCTACATGCATATGGGCTATATAAGTTTTGGTGTCTTGGCATCCTGAGGGCCAAACCAAGACTCCTGTAGATGCTAGTAGACTACTGGGATCCAGACTCAGAGTCCTTTCATATCAACAGGATGTCCCTTACTATAGATTTGGAGGACATATATTTCATTACTGGATTGTCCCGACGGGGAGAGGTGGTGAACCTATGCTCTCGAGGGCCCAGAGATGGCCTCACCATTGATGAGTACATTGTAGTATACTATTTTTCAGACATGAAAAAGTTTGGGAGTCAAATTCTGACAAAATCCATCTAGGTACTAGGCCTGAAGGCCATACTATTGGCACTCGACAGGATATTTGGTCTAGCATCACTCCACTAGGCCTCACAACCATTGATGTTCTATGTAGTGGAGTGCATGAGACCCATAGTGTATGAATCGAGCACTGTGTTGTTGAGTAACATGAAGTAGCAGCTCAGTGACTGCAATATGGGTAGGGTACAAAACTTTGGTTTTGGTAGCATACTGAGCACGTTCTTCTTTGAGTGTGTACCAAGGCTAAGCCCTAGAGTTGACGTTTATCCTCACGGGGTTCGAGATATGGCCCAACGATGTTGGGCAGATGCTATGCGTAGACTGGGTGGAGGTAGGGTGTCTAAAACCTACATATATGACTTCTTTCCATGGTGGCAGCGACAGATTGTTGCCATCAATTATTATCCCTATGCAGGAATAGATTTTCGGGGAGATCCGGACATGCCCCTGCCACCAAGAGAAGCATACGGTCATATAGGTAATGAATCCAAAACCCTCTTTTTAATTTTTTTTGAATTATTAATTTTTTTTGTGTTTTCTGATATATTGACTCAAAAGGCATGTTTTGGTGTGACGACAAATAGTGACAATCTGTCATGTGTATGCAGATGCTGGATCATGGAGGCCTGACGATTTCCCTCGTTATAGACGAAGGGGAAGAGGAGATGATATCATGGGTGTGGATGCTCCAAATAATCCACACAAAATTTTTATGCTTGACACATAAGGTTCATATGGTGCAAGTCAAGGACTTTCCTGAGGCCATGCAGCATCAGGTGGTTGGTGTACCATGAGCATGGGTTCGGTTATTCCGACGACTAGCTAGAGTTATTTATTTGCATGTGTGTAAAAATGTATGTTTGTCATTATGATTATGGTCTATGAAACAAATGCCAATCTAACACATAGTTAGCATATGAGTCAGCAACTTGATTAAAAATTCTTGAAATATGTATGTATGTTATGTTGTCAAATTGTCGTTCTAACAATCTCACACATAAGAATCTTTGTAATAATGTCGGATCCCTAATACGATACAAGCCATTAATTTGTGACACTACTAACTGTGAATCAAGACGTACCTCAAGAGAGAGAACACCATGTGAAATGACATCCTATAATAGCTCGATAATGACACTATACTCAGCAACATTGTTTGAAGAAGGCCGTAAACATACGCCTCCTGAAGACAATACCTGACCCGTAGGAGTATAAATCACCCAAGCAGTAGAGGCTGAGTGTTGAGTGTGGCGACTAGCACCATCAACAAATCCTATGTAGGCGGAAGACTCCATTAACATCTTCCATAAGAAACGAAAGCTAATCAACAAACCTGATCACCATAAGAAAACCTAACTATGCAAAAAACTGTACAATAATATACAATAATCAGCCCTGGCTGAAGATCATGCATAGTACTTTTTAAGATAGATCCCATTTCTAGGCTTCGCCAAGGCTGTCCCTTCATAATCCACCAACTCATAGGCACCCTTCTCTAACACACGTTTGACTACGTAAGGACCATGCCACATTGGATTAAACTTCCCTGCCCCGAAGGGTTCTTTAGCTTGATCCCACAAAAGGACCAAATCACATTCACTAAACCTCCTTGGACGGACCGACTTATCATATTGGACCTTAACACAATGCTTATTTACTTCTAGGGCCACTAAGCCATATCGACGCTGCTCATCAAGCTGCTCTAAGTGGACCAAACGTTCCTCCAATGCAGAAGTGTCTGGTAAAAGCTCTATATCTAGATTCAATGAAGGGATTTTGAATTCAACGAGTAAGACAGACTCCACTCCATGTATGAGATGATATGGAGAAAAACCAGTGGCAGTCTTAACTGCGGTCCTATAGGCCCACAAAGCAGGATATAACATGATATGCCAATTCATTTTGCTTTGTGTGATGGTTCATTGGAGAATGGACTTAAGTGATTTGTTCACTGCTTCAACCTACCCATTCACCTAAGGGTAATATGAAGAGGAGTGCTCCTGCTTATACCCTAACTTTGAGGCCAACTCTTCCATCATTCGATTCTGAAAGTGCCTACCATGGTCAGTGACAATCTCTTTCGGAATTATGAACCGAGTAATAATTTGGTTGAATATGAAATGCGGGGAGACAATTGAAGTATCACCTCAACCTTTAAGGGATCGACTCTTATACCCTCCTTGGAAAAAATGAACCCTAGCAAGTGGCCAGACTTCACACAAAAAAAGCACTTATGGGGATTTAGCCTAACCAGTTAGTGGTGGCATCTTTCAAATACTAATATCAAATGGTAGGGATGACACACTCTCAACCGAGAATGAGCAGCAAGGTCATCCAAAAAGACTTCAATAATCGATTTGAGATCATGAAAAATCAAGGTCATAGCCCGTTGAAATGTGTCTCCAGCGTTTTTAAGACCGAAATGCATCTTTCAATATGCAAACGTACCCCAACGACAAATAAATGCATTTTTGTGTTGATCCTCGAGTTTGACCTGAATCTGATTATATCTAGAAAATCCATCCATAAAGGAAAATACCTCGCTTCCCACACACTCATCCAAAATTTGATCAATAAATGGTGTGGGAAAATTATCCTTAGGAAAAGCATGATTTAAATCATGGAAATCAGTGCATATATGGATTGTTCCCTATTTCTTATCAACCGGAACGGGGTTTAAAACCCACTCCATCAAGGGAATGGGATAGATAAAACTAGCTTTTAACAGCTTCTCTATCTCAGCCTTAATCGCGGGTGCTTTTCTAGGATTCACCACACGCAAATGTTGTCGAACAAGCTTCGCACTCGGATAGGTCTTATTTTCATGTTCGACAATACGAGGTTCGATACCTAGCATTTCCTCATATGACCAAGCAAAGATGTGATGAAACTCTTTGAATAGCTCTGTATACTCCTGAATCTCAGCATGGGAATAGTCCACTCCAATATAGACATTCTCAATATTACCAGGATCGCGAGATATATTGATAGGAATAGTAGGTGATATATTCACCATGTTCCCATCAGCCATCTAACCAGGAGAGCTTAATGGAACCACGGGACTACCAATCTTCTCGCTAAGAATCTCCCTAAAGTCCTCACATTCCAAATGGTCAAGCTTGGGAAGAAAATAAGATCTATGATGTAACTCTTCCCAAGGTGGATCAACCCTAGACATGGCCTCAACATTAGCTTCATTTAATGAAAAAACACTATTAAGGAAATCATGTGCATGAGAGGACTCAACTACCCATGCAGGCAGCACATACAGGTCCTCCTCCTCCATTCGCAAAGAGGAAGGACTAGGCTCTGCAACACAATCAAGATTCGATTGATATGCTATCATTGTTGTAGGCAATGGCACGTCCATTTCGATAGGTCTATTCGAAAGACTCAGTGAAGGAAGAATCCAAGGATCTTCCATATGGATAGTGCGAAAAGACACCAAATTCAATGAAGATGAATCCCCACCGAAACTAGATCCAATCATAAGAACGGGTACATGACAACTATTGTCCCCATAAGGGATGGATACATACCTATACCCACACTCGCAGTTGCCAGTTGAGCATGATCGATAATCGGGATAGAAGCTCCTGACGATGCATTAACACTCAGATTTTTGAATGATGTCTGATCAATCGTAACAATCTTCCCATTAAATGGAAAGCATACAACTCGAAATAGAGAAGAGGCTATGGCTTGCATACTATACATCCAATTCTGACCCAGTAAAAGATTGTAATCAAGGGGCACATCAACCACCTTGACCTCGATCGCGACGGTCTTCCCTCCCAAACGAACCTTAAGAGAAGGAATAATTTCATGCATCTAAAATGATCTACCATCAAAAGTAGTCAACATGGTAGCGGATTGAGACAACTCGAGAGAACCCAAACGCTTCCAACACGATAAAGACATCACAAAAGCACCAGCGCCTTCGTCAATCATAGTGCATTTGATGGTCATGTTAAGACACTCTACATGAATCAAGAGAGACACATAGTAATGCAAGCGAGGCTACAGTCCCATGGTTTCAAATTTGATGACGGAAGAAGAGTTATCATCATTAACCCCAAAAGAAGAAAGCAAAGCTTTCCTTTACGATGGACAACTCTGAAGTACTTCAACCTCAGACATCGCACAAGGAGTTTGGCCCAAATATTCAACAACAGAATAGTTATGGGCGGCTCAGGCATTAGGATTGTGCCTCAAACACTTTAGGACTCCCTTAGGAATGCGAGGTGCAATCTCAGGTTTATCCATAGGGTTTTTAATACACAAAGGGCTCTCATTTGGAGTAGGTTCCTTCCCAAGGTCTGGTTTTGATGAACCATATTCTTTTGCATGAGTCACAACCTTAGTAGCACGCACCATGTTGATGCAACCATGACCAGTACTGGTTTTCGGTGGATTTTGATCTCCACCCGACGCAGAATGAGGATCATGGGTCCTCGAGCTCATATTTTTATTATGGGGTAAAGGATTGGTCAGCACAGTTGGGCCATGTGCTATGAACATCGAGGCATCTTCCATACGAGGGCACAAGTGAGTGAGGTGATCATCCTTACACAATTTGCAAGGAAACCTTACATTTAGACTGCTTGTCCCCCCCAGCATTGCGGGCATTCTTGTCATTAAAATTGGCATTTTCGTTCTTGTTCCCACCCTTACGATTGTTTTTATCCTTTTTCTTATTCCTTTCGGGCTGTTGGTTGCCCTTCTGGTCCAACAATTGCATGAAAAGTACACTCACCATTTGGGTGGATTGAGATGAAGCCGTGGCTTGTCCCGAAGTGGATTGATTGATAGACAATTTACTCACTTGTTTCACAACTGAATCGACAGGTTTGGTACTTGTACAACCCACAATGCCATTGGAATGTGGTCCAGGATTGATCTTGGGATCGAAACTAGAACGTGGAGCAATAGGTATGATCTCATATAATAGTCCGGATTGAGCATAAATCAAATCCAATTCCTGTGTCCTAAAAATTTCTTGTTCCTCATTCTGTACTCCGGGTGTAGAAACAACCTTCGCGATGTAAGGTAGCAATGATTTAAGGAACCACTCAAGGAGAAACTCTGGTGGTATGAAATATTTAATCAACCTCTTCCGTCTATGCCACTCTTGGATATGGTCCAAGATATGTGTGGCTTTGTCCTGTCGAAATGTCGACAAGAGTTTTGTACCAACCTCGTAATGCATGGGTAGCTGGAAGTGATTGAGGAAATTCATAGCAAGGTCATACAAAATGAATGCCCCCCTCGGTAACTCTATGTACCATTTCACTGCAGGCCCGGTGAGGGTGCGTGAAAATATCCTTAAAAGGATTGAGTCATCGTGTAAGGATTTGGAAGAGCACCAAAGGTGAAAGTTAGTGACATGTTCACTAGGATATTCTCCTACTTTTCCCTCGAATTTGGGAATGTCCAAGGGAAGATTGTTAGGGATATCCAGCCAAGCCGAGTCATGAGATACTGGGATGGGGACTTCTCTTAGTGAACCTCTCACATAGCACGTGTGATCATGGGATATTAAAGAATACCCTTAATTTCCAGAGATATTGACCCAAACTCTTTTTGTTGAAACCCCCTCCCAATACTTAAAACCTCCTCCCCGCCCCTTTTTATACCTCAATCCTTATAAACCACCCTACCCACCCCCACCTTAAACCCCTCATCCCCCCCAATATCTGCAATATATTGGTTCAATTTTTGATAATTTTAAAACCCACAATATGAACTAATGCGATAGTATATTGGTCAACAAGTGAATCCCCCATGGATACCAGATCGTTCATTAGTCTCGACAAGTCAAGTAAATTTAACGTTGTGAGGAAAGGGATCCTAGGTTGAGCCGGTCTATGCCATGCTCCCTGATAGTTTTGGTTCATATAAGGTTGACTACTGTAAATACCATGGCCTTGGCCATAATATTCTCCTTCTGTTCGACCCGTGTAGGGCTGCATGGAAGAATTATGATGTGGTGTACCTTGACTATGCGGTGCTACAAAGCCATAATTAGAGGAGTAAGTGGGTTGTTGATACCCATACCCATAAGGTTGATAGCTTTGTCCATATTGTGGTCCATAGGATTTTCCATAAGAAGCTACATAATATGTCCCATGGGAAGATCCATAAGTAGGGATATGGGGAACTCCTTGCGATGGACCGTAAGACGATCCATAAACATGAATATGACCTCCCGAGACAATAGGAGATACTTGAATCTGAGATACTACTATGCGAGCAGTCGCAGTATGAACATGACTAGGACCAACATTCTGACCCAAAGGACCACGTGAATGAGGGGGAGGAAGGGTTGTCAAAAATGCATTCGAAGGAGTAGGAATTGAGGACGAAGGTACATGTGAAGGGATCTAAGTGGTATTCCATATGGTCACTCGTCTCAGTTCTGGTATCCGCATATGACTACTAACACTAGGTCTAGGATGAACATGTGAGGTAGCTTCCACCGCTGGGATGGAAGGTGCAATGTGACTAGTGCTCCCAAATCTATCCACATGGAAAGGAATAGGAGTGTCCCCAGGCATAGTGCTAGGTTCAAATTCTAACTCGGCATGATGTGTCGGATCATGTGCAGGGATGTAAGGCATGCCATAACGAACATGACTAGTGCTTGTGGGTTCATGGTGAGTCTCGTCGCCCGAAAACCAATACCGGTGACTTGTGAATGAGGGATCATAACCAGAATGTGAAGGTATTTCTGGTGAAGGATCATATACAGAAGTAGGATCTTCCTCCCCAACCTCTTGAGGTGGAGAAGACATCTCAGGAATCTCATCCTCACGATCTCCCATCGTGTGTGAATCAATGTGAGAATTATTCCACCTGGAATGTCTATTTCTCTCTCCCAAAGGAAGAGGATATGTGGAAGGTGGAAGTCCTGCTAAACTATGAGAATGGCGAAGTGCCACACCCAAATCCACAATGACTCAAAAAATGGAAAATACTCTTTCTAATTACACAAACCCTAGGCAAACTAGCATGCACAAAGCATACACCTATACAATGTAAATCCAAATCACAAGAAAACAAGGGTAGGATATGTGAGCTCCTAAATGAAGCAGGTATGTCTCACCTAAGAGAGGCTTGAGACTCCCATACACAACAAGTGGAGGTTCGTAACCAATTATAGTGGCCCTCAGCTTCAACGCATATAGAGACTGTGTTTTCCGACCCCTACCTGTCCAGGACACCTGCATAATAACCTCTGTGAAGTACCCCCTAAATAACCTAGGTAAGGCAACTAAGGTCACCTCAATATAATCAATGCTCAAGCGGATAGTCGCAGGCGAGATTGATCGTATGGTCAGGGTAGCAAATCCCAAAACTCTCGAAAGATCCCCCAGATATGAATACAATCCTAGAAATATCTTTGGTGCTACTCAGTTATAACCAAGGGTCATCCCAATCATTAAACACTCACACTGCCTCATGCTTAACTCCCTTGTAAGAGGAGGGTCTTGAGAAACACTAATTATACCAAGGAATTTCACACTCTCACCTGGACAGACACATACATGTTTCGTTTAGTGGTCTTGGAGAATTTACTCACAATGAACTATTCCAAGACCCTAAAACCTAATCTTGTTGGTGCACCCTATAAAAGGAAAGAGTGTAATTCATTTTATTATGCGTTGATTTTAATTGGCTTATTACTCAAAAGGGAAAATGATCGTGCAACTAATGGTGTTATGACGCAACAAGAAGTAAAATGCACACCTAACAATCAATGCAAATGCACCGTGTCAAATGAAAAATGGGGTATGCTACTACGTGAAATGCAAAATTTTCCTTCAAATGAAAATGCAATCGTTCCTATATGAAAATCTGACTAATACTTCTCCAAGCAAACCTAGTGCAAGTACCACACAAAATGCAAAATGCAATAATGCATAACGATGCAAAAAAGCAATTTTTATTTTTATTTTTTGAGATAAAATGAGATAATAAAGAAAAAGAATGACTCTACCACCCCCAGACTCTGCAAGCACTATCAAACAGCACCCATGCAAAGCACTAAGGTACAAGAGACCTAATGCACTAATCCCAAAACAAAAAATAGAAAATGCAAGGACAAGAACATTCTTAAAAATTCAAACTTAAAAGGCTCTCTGGTAAAAAACAGAGGTGTATACAAACTCTAGAAGCATCCAAGGAGACTCAGCAATCATCGAAACTCACCCATCAACACTTAATCTTCCCCTAAAAGGTAAAACTTAAGCCATACGTGACTGTGTGTAGAAAACCCACATATATACATGGATATCCTAGTAAAAACCACGTGTACATGCGACTGTGAAGCCAAAACTCACATACAGGAAGAAAAAGAGATAAAAAAGAAGGTAAATGGACAAGATGAGACAAAATTTACTCCTATCAGACACTACCAGGCCAACATGCCCCCAGACCCGACTCAGAAATAGAGAAATCAGAGCAATTCAAGAACATTGAATGCCGATAAAAAGACCCAAAGGAAATGACTAGGAACTCCCCAGTATGATTGCCAATTCTGTTATGGAGAAAAATTCCTATCGCTTGGGGTACCACAACAGATAGAGTAACCGCAGAAATAAATCCTTTCCTATATGCAAGAGAAACCAAACATCTAACACTAAAGGATCTCGAAACATACCTTATTCCGAATGGTTGATGTAGATCCCCGTTGAGCTTTTCCACTCTCACTTGTATTAATAATTTGCTCTCTCAACATTCAGAAAACAAGACAAGCATGCTATATATAATTGTGTTAGATCTACTGTAGCATATATAATCAATAACATATAAGAATTTAAAATAATCCATGGATTCAATACTCATTTAAATATACATTATTGGACAGGAAAAGATATTTCTATTAATATAAATCAGAGATTACAATAGTGACAACCTCTATCGGTACGTCTGCAAATTGGAGAAAGTGAGTCCTCCACCTGGGCCTCCACCACTTCAATCCTCCATCTCTTGATAGAAAGCTCACAAGCAAAGGCAATCTTGGGAAGAACACAAAGTGCTCGAAGGGACAAAGGGATGCAGACTCAAGTATAAGCTCTGGCAACAATGGACTATAGTTTTCTTGCTCTTCAATTCCTCCCTCCTTCAATGTATCCAAAGGGTTCCTTATATAGTGCTTCAATGGGGTAATGGAAGGTCAAATCTGAGCAATCTCAAGGCATATGGAAGGCCAAGAGACAAGTGACTCAGATCCACATCAAGGAAAACTCAAAAACTATTTGGCCTTTTGCACACATCCCAATGTACGTGGGTTTGAGGGTCAAATCCGTGTATATACGCGAGAATAGGTTTAAAAGTCGCGTATAGCAAATAATGCATGTTTTTAGGGATGATCTTGGAAACATCAAAGGTACAAAAATGGTCCATGGGGTCTAAAGAGTCTACAAAGGGACAGGGAAGGCCATAAAGGTGTGATCCACCAGGTGTGGTAAAATCAGCTGTAACACCAAGGGCTTAAAATCCTAAATGAGAGAAAAAACTATAAATAAAGGGGTGGAGGTCCCCATCACACATGACTTGTTTTCCTCCATCATTATTATACTTGCATGAGGCCTTGAGAGACCATCACTCTCAAGCTACTCCATGGGGGCTTCACTTGCTGACCAATATCCTATCACATTAGTTCATATTGTGGGTTTTAAAATTAAAAAATAGAACCAATATATTGCATGTATTGGGGGGATGAGGGGTTTAAGATGGGGGTGGGTAGGGTGGTTTATAAATATTGAGGTATAAAAAGGGATTGGGAGGAGGTTTTAAGTATTGGGAGGGAGTTTCAACAAAATGAGTTTGGGTCAATATCTCTTGAAATTAAGGGTATTCTTTAATATCCCACGATCGCACATGCTATGTAAGAGGTTCACTAAGTAAATTCCCCATGAGATACTCATCCAAACCATTCCATTTGCCCCATTTTATCCCCCTCTTGTGTATTGAGTTAACCTCCACACTACCCAAACCTGTGGAGAGGTAGTGTTGCTTCTGAGTTAGGGCATGGTGGCCCCTTGTTCAAAAAGATCTGAGGTATAACAGTCTCACCATTTTTCTTTAGTTTGTAGTTTGTATGTATGTGTTTATTTGTTTGCTACTAACAGTTTTTGTTGCAGCCATTTCTTCATTGTAGACTCTACCCTTTCGTCCCTTTGATGAAAGGGAGGTGCATTAGCATGTGGCCAGGGTTTTTACCTAGCTACAGTTAGGCGACCACGTTGGGTCGATCCCTTAGGATCCCTGGTTTTTAATAGTTTTTTGCAATTTTTCTTTCTTAGTAGTCCCTGATCGATCCCTCATGAGGCTGATCCGAGTCCATTTGGCTGTCGGTCGTTCCAGACTCTATTTTTTCATTTTTATTATTTTCAAGATAAGTCACTGATTTTGGACTGAAAGGAGTGACCCAGTCATTGATTCATCCCTGAAAGGAGCAACCCATTCGTTGGTTCGGCCCTAAAAGGAGCGACCTGCCTCCCAGGGCACTGTCTTTGCATTTTTGGGCCCAGAGGTGACCCAGTCGTTGGTTCAGCCCTAGAAAAAGTGACCTAGTCACTAGTCCAGCATGGCGACCTGCCTCTTAGGTCTCTATAATTGTTGTTTAGACCATTTGTGTGACTCGTTCATCGTTGTCTAGCAGCCAAAAGCGACCTGTCTATTTCGCAATAAGTTTTACATTTGTTTTCTTGTATGTTTTTGTAATTCAATTGTGCATTCAATTTATTGTTTTAAAATGCAAATATGCCTACTGCTATGTTATTTTTTGCAAGTTTATTTCAATATTTCATTATTAAAACACATTGGAAATTAACTGTCTTGTTCATCCCTTCCTCCTCTACTCATTCATCACCCTTCAGGGTCTTCTGAGATAAGACAGAGGGTTGAGCAAGCTTAGTAGTAGGCACCTATCTTTTTCATTGTTCTTGTCCACTATAAACAAGTGGGATCTATGGGTGGGATTGTTCCCACTTTGATGAGAGCTGAACACTTCTTCTTGGACTTGAGGGATACAAAAATAGGGTAGTCACACTACTGATTCACATTTTACAGTTCATATTGCACTTTGGCTTTGTTTTATTTTATTAGTTCACATGTTACAGTTTGTATTTCCCATAGCTTGATCTGTGAAGAAAATCCAGTATTATTTGCTCACCAAATAATTGAAAAAATAATAAAAAATAACAATCTCATACACAAAGTGCACACATTGAGCGAACCATAAAAGTAACCAATTTACTTAATCAAAACCTTGTGGTTTGACGACATAAGTCTCAACTGCCTTAACTGTGGGAAGTGATTGGGCTATGCCCTAAAATGCATTATGAGGAGTACCATAGGAACCCCAAAGTAGTTGGCCAATGAGAGAAATTTCCAAGAGAAATGGGAAACGACCCCTTCCGATTGACTAGAAATTCCTTTGTGAGGAAAAATCCAAGCGATGTCTTCAGGTAGTTTTGGTGGCCAAGTGACCACCTATGAACTGATAGGAGGCCATTAAATTAGGGTCCAAAATTCATTACCGGTTACCACCAGCAAGACACCATTGATCCACCATGGTCTTCCTCCCACCTAAGAGGCGATCCCCCTCAGTTTGGGTCTTTAGACCATCACCATCGATGCCCTCCTTGACAACCCTCATCACCATCAGAAGACCATAGAACCTTTGATTCTGACTTAGATTCCTATCAATTTGAGCCAAACCTGCTCACTGCACCATCTAGCCCCATGGCTGGCGTAAATCCTGACCTCTTCTCTAGAGGGGTGGGTGGAAACAGACCCACGTCCATGCCTCACATCATCCCCAACATCTCTATCGGTGGTCCCAGCACCACTGTGCATATTGTTGTGAATATGCTACCCATTAGTGGCGGTCCCACACCAACTCCTACAATTCCCACAATACCACCTTTCATACCTAGAGGCGGTGGCCTTTCCATGACCGTCTCGAATATCCCCGTTGTGGGAATTCAACTTTAGGTGCCCCCAGTCATGCATGGATATCATGCTCCTATAAATCTTGGTGCCATCGTCGGTCCTTCCCACACCAACCTTGGGTCTAATATCTGATTCATGGCTTGCCTCAACTTGCTTGATTTGGCTAGGTTAACCAATGACCCGATCAACCATCAACCCCATTGGCCTCCTATGCCAACCAAACTCTCGTCAGACATTCCAAATTTTGAAGGGAAGGTAGGTGAGTGCCCACAAAACCACATTATGTCGTTTCATCTATGGTGCTCTTCAAACAACATTGTGGATGATTCAATTAGACTTAGGCTGTTCCAGCGCACCCTCACAAGCGCTGCAACCAAATGGTATATTGAGCTACCTCAATCCTCTTACCCAGACTTCAATTCCTCAGCCTTCATTTTTTTGCAATATTTCCAACTTCCCGTCAGATATGACGAGGGCATTGAGATATTGCTATCTTGCCACCAAAACACTGCGACTCACATAACCGACCACATCCACGAGTGGTGGCAATGTCATAGTCTGTGAAAGATTCAGCATGATGATAGGATATTTCTAGATTGGTTCTTAAAAACCTTACTACCACCCATAGCCAAGGACGTCTCCTTTGAACGTCCCTAATCTGAGGAAAAGGCCATCTTAAAGGCCCAACAATTTGACTTGATTTATGCTCAGTCTAGATACATATACATCATCATTCTAGATGCTCCCCATGTCGGCACCTCTCACCGTGACATGCCAGGGGAATCCCATCCTACGGATGGAATCATAGGTTCTCTCTCCCATCACCCACAGTACTACACGACACCTCCTAGGATGCCACCACACCCAAGCAACACCCCTAGTGTTGCGCAACCAAACCAAGTTCCTGAATACTCAAGGATGATGGCTCAATCCGGAGCCACAACCTCCTATGCACAACTCACACCACAACAACACACCCATGCACCAACTTGGTCGGCACAACCGTATTCAGGACCAACGATTGGATTCGTAGCCCCTCCAGCTCCTCCGATCTACTATGCACCACCTATGCAAGCCACTCTGGCCCCCTCCCCAGCTCTTCCGACACCCATGGGACAAGTTTTTTCTTGGCAGAATCATCCCAACCAACCCGCCCCCAATAACCAACAAGGGAAAGGTAGGAAAAATCGAGCTAGGAATTAGGGTAACAACCAACCACAAGGAGGTGGAAAATAACCAAATCCTCCTAACAACACCGGCACTAACCAGTCGGCTCACAACCCCCAACAGCCTAACCCACCTAGATGACATGCTCCATTATGGACCAACCATCCGTGCAAACTATGTGACATCTACAGCCACTACACTCACAAATGCCCTCACATGGAACACGCTAAGCAGGTTCTCTAGAATGAAGCTCAGTGTGGTACCAATTCAGTAGCTCAAACTCAACATAATCCAACACCACCAGGTCCCCCACCCATGGTGCTCCAAAACTTGTTGCCACTCCAAGGATTGGTAGCAACTGCACCTTTTCCCCCACCCACTCCCATTGTGTCCCTGCCTCCAGAGACAGGTGTTCATCACCTGCTGGAAATGACAACTAAAGAGGTCAATTTGTAGACCAGGCGCAATTAGTATGAGTCTACTATTGAAATCATCAACCCATCAGCAACATCCACATCAAACACAACTAACATATCACTTCACCTACCCACACCCCCCATTGGCGGGGCTTCCCGAGGACCACGATTCCCTATGCTATGGATCGCCAACAATGCCACAACTAGAGATACTTTGAACTATAACATCGTTGATGACTTGAACCATTCACATACATCTATGTCTGCTCTAGAAGTGATGAAAACATGCCCTCCACGGTGAAAATCATTATTTTCTGCACTCGGTGCCGTGGATCCCTCCGACTCCAGATTGATCACATTTGATTTGGGCAATGGAGAGCTTAGAATGCTATCAACCATTGCCTTTCAAATTCTAGTATCGATTCAGAATTTGGTCATGCATCGATGTATTGTCAATGAAGGGGAATCCACTTGTGTCATGTCGACATTGGTCTGGCAGAAACTTGGGTCCCTGTTGGCCTGATTTTATGAATCAGAGTCAATAAGGAGATTTTGTCCACACAATCAGCTTAGAGCAGCGTCCGGTGTGTTTGGTTTAAAAAAACCTCGCAGGTTGTGGTCCTGCTACCAGCTAGTTTATCTCTTAAGGAGAACTTAAAACCAGCAAAATCTAACCTAATCTAATCCTATTCTACCTAAATACCTAAAAATATCCTAAGTTTGCTTTCTTAAGGAAAGACTCTGATTTTTTGGGAAGTTTTCTAAATATGAAAACTTACTTAAAGTATATAGAATGATTTAACAGTGCTAATTTATAAAATAATAAAATAAATTTAAAACTAACTAATCTATCTATCCTAATTAATCCTATCTCAGCTGAGAGCAAGTTTGAAATTATATC